>JALHBY010000041.1:222534-306080 GCA_024340155.1 Tolypocladium pustulatum | reverse complement strand
GGACCCCGATGCGAGCTGCCGGCCATTGGCGAACGCGACCGATGTAACCCTGCCGTTGTGGCCCTCGAGCGTGCGCTGGAGCGCCCCTGTTGCCGTATCCCAGATATTAACCGTCTTGTCTTCTGAGCCCGATGCGAGTTGCCGACCGTCGGCAGAGCACGCGACTGATATGATATCGCGTTTATGGCCTTCGAGCGTTTGTAAGCAAGAGTCCCAATGATGTCCCATGTTCGATTTCGTTGTTATCCAACAGATGTGCTCCTGGAATACTTGTCGAATGATGCTTCCCTCTGGAGCAAAAACAAGCGCCGACGAGTAGAGCTGCAGGGGGGTTTGGTCAATGGCCAATCGGCAGTTGAGGATAAAACGTCTTGCATCATAAAGAAACTGCGAGAATTCGGCACCGTTGTCGAGCTAATGATATGCTTTAGTAAATAATAGCGCATGGCTAGGGCTTCACTTACATCTACCAGGCTCTGCAACTCGTCTATGAGCCCGATGCTCTCCGATATCCTCCCGACGAGACTTAATACTTCAAGCCAGTGAAGGAAGTGGCGCCTAAGGAATTGGTGCGCTTCGTGCCCATTGTTAGGCCTGACTCCGCTGAGTGTTAAGTGATGCACCCAGTGCCGACACGCGTACTGAACCTCTGGTGGTAGGCAGCTATCGATCTTTCCTTGGTCAATACTCGTTCGGAGTGTTCCAAGCATTTGCAGGCCACAGATGTCCTTTTTGAGACGGTCACCTTCGGAGAGCAACTGAAGGCATTTCTTAGTGAGCAGCTCATGCGAATCGCTCTCGTCGACCCGGAACGGGTGCTGACTAGAATGGATAAGGAAGTCTCGGAACGATTCGTGAAACAGTCTCACAGGATGGTTGGACTTGGCATCCACAAAGCCGTTGGCATCAACAGGAATATCCAGGACCGAATGAAGCCGCTGCAGTCTGTTGCCGATGCAATCTACGGGAACGCTGAGAAGGTGCGCGAGAGAAGCGGCAGGGAGAGGGTTTGCAAGTACAGTAATCGAGCCGACAATAAGTTTGAACTCCTGTATTGTCTTGTCACGACGGATCTTGTCGTCTAGCCCATGGATCATTTGGTTCAGGACGGGCAGATATGTTGCACCGAACTCTCCATGAGCCTCAGATTCGAGAATCTGTTGAAGCCTAGTATCCGGGTAGCCGTCGCCTCGTCGATCGTCTCCAATGAAGCGGCAAAAGGTTGTCGCGGCAATGAACAGGGGGGTGGCCTTTTCTAGGAGTTTCTGGAATTGCGAGGTGCTCGGCCATGCAGAGGGACTCGGGAAGTCCCCTCGAACTTGTTCCAGCCGATCCTCCAGGAAGGCCTTGATGTCACGCTCTATCTCGTGCTTCGGGATCGTTTCAAGTGATAGCACTTCGTACGTGCTGTTGGTCTTCTTGAATCCAATCTGGATTGGACGCTCAACCCTGCTGGTCACGAAGAACTTTAGAGACGCGTTGATGAAGCAATTTGCTCGCGAAAGCTCGTAGATGATGGCTCTAATGTCGTCATCTCCGTCGCACTCGTCGAGGGCATCGATCACGACCGTCATGGGCACCGGAGAGTCGCAACTGGCGTCCCTCATTGGCTGCAGGATGAGCTCCTCGAACTGAACTCCCAGCGCCTTCTCGGCGATCTTGGCGTCGGCTTTTATAGCGTTGCGCATCTGCTCAGCAACTGCGGGTAAATGCTGAACGAGCTGAGCAGCTATAGTCGTGACGAAGCGCCGCGCATTACCGCGGTCGTCCTCGCCTCTCTTGAAGAAGAAGCTGGCGGCAAGATGGTTGCGGGAGGCGAGGTTTTTGGCTACCGTACGAGAAATCGTGGACTTGCCAGTACCGGCTTTGCCCTGAAGCCAGAAGATACGCTTACGAGCCGAGTCATCGGCCCACTCGTTGATCTCTTCGAGCAGTTCTTGGCGTGTGTTTGAAAGGCAGAATGCGTCGTGCTCGTTGGCGTGAGAGTCGAACGCGGCGCCTTCCGCTGTGCGTAGGCTTTCAACTACAAACTGCTGGTTAGAATTTAGCGTAGGAGTTGTCGTTCTTTTGCTGTCAGCAAGACTGTTTTGCGGGGAGACTCGAGGTGGCGCCGTACGGTTCAAGCGCGCGCAACTGCTTAAGGAGTTCCTTGTACAACTGGTCGTCTCGCCCGCGACATTTGTTTAGACCGGAATGGTCTGCATCGATGTCGATGGGCTTCTTGCTAGTACGACCGCGCGCCGAATCTCTGGTGACAATCTGTGTTGTGTTAGAAAATGGCAGACATCGGAAGCGCTCCCGGCACATACTATACCGAGAGAAAGCCATCCAAGGTAAGTAGGCTTTGTTTCGTAGAACGAAACAATGCGAGTCTTCTGTAGTCTGTTCTCTTTCTGATCCATGCGTTCGATAAAGTGATCTTCCAAGTCGGAGAGCTGATTCCCGTTCATAGTCAGGGATAAGAGCAAGCCGGGATCGGACCCAAGGAAGCGAGTCAGGTAGGCCGCGATGGACCCGGCACGCGACACTCGCGATCCGAGATGAGGCGTGCCAAGGAAAATGATGCCGCAGGTGCTGTCGACAATCTCTCCCGCTTCGTCCCAGCAAAGGGCCTCCGGAAATGTCAGGCTCAGGCCAACGACGCGTAGTATTGTAGCTTACTTGTTTTATGATGACGCCCCCGAAGCTGTGGCCGATGAAGATGATCGGAACGCGCTAGCACGGTCCTATCAGTTGTGTCGTCTCGGGGCTATCGTGATACTTACAAGGCGACCTGACCGATACTCTGCCAGCTGGCTAAGCAGTCGGCTCCCAATCTGCTGGGCCGTTTTGATGCGCCCGTCGACCAGCCAGTTTGAGTTGTGGGCAAAGCTCAGGATTCTGGCGTCGGGGAAGTCTTGTATGAGCAGGTCCCGGAGCAAATGAACCTTTTTGGGTTGCTCAAGGGCTCCATTTGCGGAGCCTGTGCACATCCATGTGTATTCTGGATGGGCTGCCAGGCCATGGACGGCGACGATACTATGGAGAGTTAGTCAAACGACACGTTGTTGTTGGAGCGCGGTGCCGCAACTCAAATTTGGCCTCGGCCGGGTCAGAAATGACCACAATTCCCTCGTCCCGTGGCTTTTGACTTGACCGACGAATCTTGGCAACGATGGGCCGAAACACCACGGTCGCCAGCACCACGGCCAAGGCGACGGCCCAGCTTGCCCAGCCCATCGTGCTTAGCCGGAATCGGCATGCGAGCCGAGAGATCTAGGTCGGAGAAACGCAACGATGATGAGCGAAGCGAAGCTGCTTGGCACGACTGGCACAACTAGGTAGATGGAAGGTTGGCTAGCTGTATGGTTAGTTGGTCCGCCGATGTCCAGCCTCCTCGGCTGAGCGCCGAGCGTCTACGGTACGGGCACGATGAGCCGGCGGGAGATTTCCGATATCAAGGTACCCACGACAGCACCACGATGCCGTGCCTAATTCATAACGCCATGAGGCACGTCAGGCCTCGTGCTAAAGCGGGGGGTCTTCCACGCGGCCAATTAGCACTCTAGCAACGATGCCCCTCGGGGCGAGATGGCGGCACGTCCCGCCCGATCCGGTGGGCGCAATAGCGCTTTCTATGTACCTTATAGGCTTTATCTGTACCTGGGTTGCCTTCTTGTCCGTCGGGGCAGCGAGTAGAAACGATTGGTCGTGCGGGTGACAACGATGCATCCATACTGCATGAGACCTGCAGCTATTGGGCAGGTTAGCCGCCGACTTGCACCCTGCGTGCTGACGCTGCGTGCTGATGTCCAAACCGACGGCATCGCAAAGACGTGCTGCCGCCGCGACACGGCCCTGTTCCGCCATAGTGTCGACCTCGTTTTGAGGACGGAGAGCCATGCAAGATGCCACTATCCCCTAGTGGGCGCAACAGCGTGCTCCCGACACCCTCTTACCCGAAGGCTTCCTCCGCACACCCTGAGGCCGAGCCTTGCCGGTATGGCATTTTGCTTGCAAGGCATCGCGTCCATTAGCGGCTGGAGCCCCTGTCGCAATGCGGCACAGGAAATTGACGTGTCGCTGAGGCTCTGCAGCCCGCCTCCCAAAGTGACACCGCCGAAACACCAGGCGGGCTGAAGTTGACAAAGACATCCATTACCTTGCGGTCATAGCAACGTGTTCAGTCCGCGGCAAGCATTAACATTAACGTGCTGCAATGGATTAGTTAGCACCTAGATATGGCTGAAGATTCTCGAAATGGAGGCGAAGAGGGGGAGCAGCAGAGCCGAGTATTTGCCTCCTGCTCCTGCCTGTCGCTGACGCGTTCCAAGCTTACAATGCTAACAGGCTCGCCCGTTCTCTGTCCGGCTCCTCGGCGTCGAGACTGAGCAAGCCGCCGACTTCCTCGGCCTCGACCAGCTCTTGTCGCTCTTGCCCGCGTCGTACCGCACTGAGGACGGTGCTGACGGCGACTTGGCCGCCGCAGGTTGCAATGTCAAGGCCTGCATCAAGAAGGAGCTCGACCTGACGCGGCTCGCCGGCATCCACAGGTGGCTCTGGATCGCGGGTCTGCCCAGGCTGCCGCGTCCACTGCACAACCAACTCTTGCTTGGCCGGGAGATCTTGATTACCGAGCAGATGGATATGCATCTCGTGTGGACAACAGATCGAGTGTTTCTCAAGCCGATCCCGCGATTCCTGCTGGAGCCGCGCTTCTGGGCTGAGTATCTCTGCTGTGCACATAAATGTCTCTGCTCCCTTGCTGCGGATTGCGGCACGCGGGACTGCGATTGCAAAGGGATTCGACGGCGCGCGCTAGGCTTCCTATTCTCCTACGCTGCGATGATATCCCACGAGAGCGACTTCCGGATCGCCCAGGAAAAGAACCTGCTTCCGCCCGAGGTAAATTGGCTTGCGTGGAGGACATTCGTTGATCAGCTGGACACGGAGCACATCTATCCACACATCGATCCGCGATTCCACCACGGCGAGTTGCGTCTGGATCGGCTGAACAAGATATACGCCATCTCTAAAGTCCAGTTCCGCGGTTACATGGCGCGTTGGACCCAGTATAAGACCTTTTTTCACGACTATTTTGCTTTGCTAGCAGCTACAATAGTCTACATCGCCATTGTCCTTACGGCGATGCAGGTCGGGCTCGCGACCGAATCTCTCGCCCATAACGACTCCTTCCAGTCTGCGTCGTATGGTTTCGCCGTCTTCTCTATTCTAGCGCCTCTCATTGCAGCCTCGCTTATTTTCATTGTTTTCTGCTGTGGTTTTGTGTCGAACTGGGTTCACGCGCTGCATTTCAGAAAGAAACGTCTTGCCACGTGCGGGCCGTCGGAGTGATCCATACTACATGTACCAGCAGAAAAATCATAAATGCACGAAAGCCATGCGCGCGCCAAAACTCCTGAAGGCCGCAGCTTAGATTAGTCGAGTCGGCGGCGGCTGTAGTAGCTGCATTTTCGGCTTCCTGCAATGCTTTGGCAGCCTCTTTACTCCATTCGGCGACCCTCTTTTCCAGTCCGACGTTAGTTGATTGAGAGGGTTTGGAATTCGGTGATTTAATTTTACTCCCAAGGTAGTTCGAGGCAAATTCCTCGGCTGGCATCTTCGGACGGCACTGCCCTGCTGAACAGGTACTGACAGACTTCCAGTGCCCTTTGCTCCGATTCTCATGTCCGGGTGGAAAGCCCGCGAGACGTGGTACCTTGCCACTGCAGGTTTCTTGGTCGAATTTCTTGTCGTATGCTTTGTTTTTCTTATGAAATATAGCATACCTCTTTAGGTACTCTTCGTCGGCATTCAGTCCTGGGTTTGCCTTTAGTGTCGTTTTTAGAGCTTGATTTCCTTCGACTCCTTGTCCTGGCTTCGCCTCTATATGGGCTGGTATTCCGGCACTATATGGAGTCCATCCAAGTATCTGGGAGTATTGTATGTGTAAGAGAGCCGAAACTTCTGTTTCGAGACTATGTCATGATTTGACATATGCCTCTTCGCCAGTTGTACCCAGCACGTCGACAAAAATTCGAGCTGACATGTATCTATAGATATAGCCAACACCCCCAATTACAAGTTGCAGAAAGCGTTGAGCAGCTTGCAAATTCTTCGATGTCGAAATGTAAGCCGATTGAGCTATGCTCGTCCCGGATGATAAGCCTCTGACGTGGTCGATGAGCTTGAAATCATAAGCCCCGTCACGGCCGAGAGGGGAAAATCCCCCGTTGAAATTTCTTCGAGGATTTGGCTCTATTGAGAGAGGAGTATCAATCTTGCCTACGGCACGATAGACAACAGATGGCCCCGGGAGTTCGACGGGCTGGGAGGAGACCAGAGTTGGTCCTAGAAGAGTAAAAGAGAGACATAGTATTCAGAGGGTTCGTGGATCCAGCATGTTGAGTATGCGCGGCATGCAAATGCACGACTTGCTTTTGATGTATAGATACAAAAGTCTCGCTGTCGCACTTCTACAAGGACGCCGGCGGTTCGGCCTGGCATTTATGGACTATACCCCAGCTCCGAGGCATGATTGGGGCCGCGCGAATACAATACTGCTAGAAAAATAAAATCACCCTAATCCTTCTTGCGAGCCGCGGCTGGCACCCTACGCACAGGGCTGCCCTACATCGCGGGACACTAGCTACGAGCAATGTGTCGGAACTGAATAATGGTGCAAGACAAACCATGAAATATACGGATCGAAAAAGGCGTGTATAGGCCTTCTAGAGGCGCAACCCGCCTCTTCAGGGCCTTCGCCACCATCAGCATCTAAGATGCCCTTTCTACGACCAGACCTATCTAAGTGTTCGTCAGCTTCTAGTGAGGAGTGCGGTGGGACAGAACGCTTTTGCGGCCAGTTCAAGGACCTAAGCCAGAAACGTCAAGGCTTCGAGGCACGCGAGCAACTACCGTTCTCGATTGTATACTCGAAAGGATGCGTTATGGGAGATTGGAAAGACGATAAGGGGGCCTGTATCGGTACAGGATCATGGTGCAAGAGGATTCATTCGCCAAAGGATTATGGCTCAGAGAAGGAGTGCTTGAACCGTCGCGGGAAAGCCCATGACCTTGCCAAATGGCAACCACAGGGCAATAGTTGTTCCAGCAAGGAAGAATCCTGTCTCGGCGCAGAGAACGTGTGCAAAATCGTCTCCCGCGTCGAGCTCAGAGGACGTTGCTTCGCGGCAAGAAAAGCCCCCCATATCTGTGGCCAAACTCGAAGGGCTGCTCTGATCTCCGGGCGCAGAACGAGCGCTGCATGGGAACCGACAAGTGGTGCAACACTAAGTATGATCGTTTGGGTTATGCTGACGAATTTCGGTGCTTTGAACTTAGGGGGTTTAAAGCACTTCAGTTCGCGGATTCGATTTCCAAGTCTGCAGAGTCAAAAGTCAGGGACGCAGTTCTCAACGTTGCGAAGAAGGTTGTGATCAACGCAGCCCTGCGGGAGCTTGTCATCAATTCCGGATCAGCTGAGTCTGCAAAAAGTCGGCGCAGGCCGACCTATGCGACTTTATGACCAGGATGGAGGAGAAAGTCTACGAGGCAGCTGATGAGACTGTCGACAAGGCGATGGCATAGAGCTTCATGTCTTGAGATATAATTTAGATTATACTTATTGTCTTTGTATAAGACAGTAAAGGGACCACGCCCAAGGCGAATTTGGCTGTGTCTGAACGCAACAATTGTCGTAGAGCAAAGGTGAGATAGGGCATGTAAAATCATATCGTGTAAGTCAACGAGACGAGATAGCTCGCAGAATCTTCATAGTGGTACCGTCGTAATATATACTTCCGCGGCATGCCGGACGCTGGTTTCATATGCTTGCTCCAATGGCCTTGACAGACGTGATCTCTTCTTCTTACAGCGGTCCAGGCGCTGGCAACAAAAGCCGCCGACGTGAAGGTGGAGTGGACCTGGAGGGTGTCGCGCCCCGCGCCTCGGGCCGGTTTGTTTACTTTGGCCCAAAACAGACCCCTGCCGACCGACCACAAGCGCATCGACGCTGCTTCTCCCAACTCCAACGCTCCTCCAGCCTGGACACAAACTCGCGGTCACTCTTGCAAGACACCCGAGTCACGCTCTTGCAACGCGTTTCGACTCTCTGCGGCTCTTGCCATTGATCACCACGGACCTTTCCAAGCCTCGACGCGCCGCCATAGCCCAGCCTGTGCACAGCATCCTCCGTCGACTCCTACGCTCGAGCATCGCGTCAGACGCGTGGTAGAGCCATGGAGGCCGACACCGCCAACAGGTATCGTTCGCGCATCCTTAGAGAAATGAATGCCAATCGCGCAAATCCCTTCAACTCGCCTCCCTCGTCGACGGGCTCCCATGGCACCGTCAGCCCGACCATGTCGTCAGTCTTCTCCGATCCGGACGGCGAGTCGACGCGCCGCCTCAACGACGACATCGCCCGGGTCACGGCCCCGCGGAAGCTGCCCATCAATTGGGAGGCTGCCCACCGCAAGTGGCCCGAATTCTTCTCCCTCCCCGCAAAGAGCCGCGACGCGCCGACCTTTGACGCCGACGACACCGACACACGGCCGCTGAGCGCCAAAGAAAACAAGCCGCCAATGAGCTTTGCTAGACATACCGACGACTCGATCCAAAACGCATGGCCCGGCTCGACCAAGACGCGTGCTGAGATGCAGCCTCGCGTCGACAACGAATCCGACCTGTCTTCCATCTTATCTAGGCCGCCAGCCGGAGGGCTGTCTCAGCGCTTCACCGCGAAGAGTTCTCGACACCCAAGTCCCCTTACCAAGGTTCACACGCGAAGACCATCAGAATCCGCTTCCAAGTCGCAGCGGCAGACATCAATATCAGACGCTTTGGATCAACTACGACGAACCTCGCTTAGCCCCAAGAACGGTGATCGACGGGACCGGCACCAGAGCAACTCGCCTCTGCTCTCGTCCGCCAAGTCGAGCTTGACGGCTGTGCCTGGGTCGCCCAACTCCATGGGCAGCCCTGGACACGATGCGTCACATGTTCGCTCATTCTTCATGCCAGACGTCTCCCATCTGGGGGACTTTGTCACAGGCACCCTCAAGTTCAGCGGCTCCATGAGAAACGGTGTGCCCATCTTTGTCAAGCATGGCCGCGTACATGACCGGCAAGAAAGGCCTTCTGCGGACGCGCACGCGGAGGTCGATGGCATACAAGTCCCCCAGGACGAGGAGAAGATATTCGTGTCCATGGATATGATTCGTGACGAGATCGTTTCTCTTCAGGAACATCACGATAAAGTGCAGGAATATGCCGAGGGCCTTCAGCAGCAGGTCGAGAGACTAGATTCACAACTCAAGTCAAGAAAACTCGTGAACTATGACCAGCGAGATGAGAAACTTGTAACCCGAAAGAAGCGTAAGTTTCCCAATGCCCGACTGCGACGCTGATGCTCATCACTGACGGCTACAGAATTGGAGATAGAGGTTGCAACATTACAGACTCGCCTGGACCAGACATCTCAAAAACTCAGCGCCAGTGAAACGGAAAACGTCTCATTGGCCCATGAGCGAGACCGTGCTGTCAGCAGACTACAGAGCGCTTGCGACGACATTAGCAAGCTAACGCGCAAGTTGAGCGTCAAGGAGAAGGAACTCGAATCTTCTCATAAGCAACTCGAGACTACGGATCAGATGCGCCATGATAATGACACTTTGCGTCGGGATCTGGTGTCCCTTAAGCAAGGTCGTGATGCACTGGAGCTTGAGAATGCGTCGCTACGCGCAGAAAATGACAACCTGCGCAAGATTCAAAAGGAGCTACGGGAGGAGATTGAGTCGCTCCGATCCGATAATAACCACATCCGACGAAGCGACGACTCTCTCATGAGCGAAAACCGGTCACTTCGATCCAGCAACAAGACTCTTATGGATGAGAACGAGGATCTGCGTGAGAGCCTTGACGCCGCCCAGCACGAACTCGATGCTTCTCGCGAGGAAGTTGACTCATTGCGCCAGCAAGTCGAAACCATGAACCAGGAGAAGACGACGTTCCAAGAGGACAATGAGAGTCTCGTGCGCCACAACGAAAAGTACTTTAGCGAGAACAAGATTCTGCGCCGAGAGAATTCTGGATTTGAGCGCAGCATCCACGACCTTCATGCCGAAAACGTGAAGCTCAAGGAAGAGATTGAGTTTTTGAAGCAGCAACTGGACCACTGCCGCCCGCTCCCCAAGGAGGACTTTTCTGCTCGTTTGGACGAAGAGACGGAGGAAAACATGACTTCGGCGTTTTTCGTGCCGGACATCACCATCAACACGAACGACTCAGGCCCAGCAGAGGCTACTGAGACCCGGGAGATGCCGCCCATGCCAGCTCTGCCGGAGTTGACTTCTCAAAGCTATAAGACGCCCATTGGTCGCAATGATACGGAACAAGGGACGCGAGACACAACAAAGCGCGAGACCACGAAGAAATCAAAAAGCAAGAGCAAGGCCACTTCGGACAAGCACATTGTGCAGAGCCAAAAGGTCGCCTTTGCAGTACCCGAGAAATCCACCCAGAGCGACAAAAACGTTGCGAACAAGGGGAGCAAGCGCCGCAACCGAGCAGACTCGGGCAGAATGGACCCGTTCCACGATCTCGATGACACGACTGGGCTCCAGTCGGTGGACAACACGACTCAGGACCAGGCCATCTCACTGAATCTGTCCGTGGGAGTCCAGCCACAGTTGCGAGAGCGAGACTGGACAAGTACAAGCCAAAAGTCTCAGCAGGCATCCCGACATTCCTATAAGCTTATCGTCGAGACTGGCGTCGCAACGGGAAGCAGCACGCGGCTCGGCAAGGACACGTGCCCAGCACTCTCGAACGATGCTCGCCAGATTCTGGATGGATTGAGTGCTCACAACTGCGGCAACTGCATCGTCTGCAGCCGCATCACGTCCCACCGCGGCGTAATCTCGTCGACGGAGCTCGCCTCTGGCAAAAAGCGCGTCACCGTCTCGCGCCCGGTCCCCATCACAGACCGCGATCTTACGGCGGAGGACCCCACAATGCGACCCTCGCAGTCCCCTGGCCACGCCCTGGCACTCGTCATCAAGGGCCTCGAGGACGAAGCCCACCATCTTCAGCTCGAGCTATCCAGACTACAGGCCCAGTACAACGGCAGCGACAAGGCGCTCGGCCGGCGAAACAGGCTCAGCCTGGCCGAGGGAATCCGCACGCTCCTCAAGCGGCTCGAGGTCAAGAACGACCAGATCTACAGCCTATACGATGTCCTCGAGGGCCAAAAGGCGGCGGGCCAGGCCATGACCGAGGAGGAGGTGGAGATGACGGTCTTGAACATCACGGGCATGACTGTCCGGGACGTGACGAGCGGAAGCGAGAACTTTACCTGGGAGGGCATCCAGGACGCTGCATAATACTCTCGCTGCTCTTCATTTGATAGAAGACGGCGCTCTCCAGCACGGGCATATGGGCCTGCATGCTTGGATTCACATGAAGTGGCGTTTGGTCTCCATCTCGAGAGTCTTTTCTCTTTCAGGGTTTCGGAACAGGCTATTCTGTTGGATTCGCGTTGGGACTTGAGGGAGGAAAACGAGGCTGGCTGCGCGTTCCTTCCTCTTTGAAATGCATTTTGGGGCTTGGAGTTGGCGAAAAGGGCGAGGCTGCGTAGGCGTGTGCCCCTGTGTGGAGGTCTTGTATTAATAGGCTCGCTCTCGTTTGGGCTGCGGGAGTGAGAATGACTATGAGATAATGATGATTTGCTTTTGCACCGAGGTTGACGTTCATTGCGACTATGAGTGAGCGAACGAGTTGAGTGATCGAGCAATGGGGTCGTGTGGAAGCATGGAACAGAAAATAGGTATCCTTGATTTGTCTTAAGGTCTTACTCGCAGTGGATTAATGCACAGTTACTCTTCATCGTCGTCATCTTCATCCTCTTCCACCTCCTCCTCATCGTCCTCGTCCTCACTGCCGTAGTCCTCATCCACAACCATCTCGTCATCACTGTCAGCCTCAGCGTCCGCCCGCTCGTCCTCCTTTCTCTTACGCTCATCCTCCTTCCTCGCCTCCTCGAACATCTTGGCCTTTTCGGCCCTCGCGACGCGCTGTCCGAAGACGTAGGCGCCGAGGGGTGTCTTGGCTACGTCGAAATCCTTGAGGAAGGCGTCGACCTGGGCGCGGTCCTTGGGCGCAAAGTCGACCTTGGCGCGGCGTTCCTCGATGAAGCGGGCGTTGGCCTCGAGCTTCTGCACGAGCAGGACGAGCTGGGCGCCCATCTTGGCGTTCTTGTTGCCCTGGGAGCGGGAGCGCGACTGCTTGAGCCAGCGCTTGAGCTGGATGATGACGGGGAGGGCGAGCTCGGAAAAGGCGACGGAGGTGCCCCACAGGAGCATGTACTCGCCAAGGAGCTCGACGACCTGCTCGCCGACGCCGTCCTGGTAGACGCGCGTGCGGAGGTACGACTTGGGCGCCTTGTAGGCCACGGCAAAGTCAAAGGCCTTGAGGGTCGTGGCCTTGGGCGGCTTCTTCATCTCGGCCGAAGCGAGCACCTCGAGAAGGGGGGAAGCAAGGGGAATGTACGTGCCGGTGGCACGGGACGTGCGGAGCAGGGAACGGACGAGGTGGAAGCGGAGAGGAAAGTACAGGGCCGTTGGGATTAGCCTCATGGCGCCGAGCGTGACTTGCACGAGCGGGTAGATGAGGAGCCTGAGCTGGCTCTCCTTGCCCGCCTCGGCCTCCTTGAGGGGGCTGCAGTGCTCGGCCAGGACGCACGACCAGAAGTCGAGCGAGTGCGTAAACTGCCAGTTGTAGACCATGCGGAACGAGTCGTTTTTGTTGTGGACGATGCTGTTGCGCAAGTGGATGGCGAGCTGGCGAATAAAGGTGAAGGCGGTGGTGTAGCCGACAGCCGGGTCGATGCCCCAGAGCTCGGCAGCCGAGTTCTTCATGAGGTTGATGCCCTGGATGGTGTTGTGGTTGGTGACTCGGCAGCCCTGAACAAGACCTTGGTACGTCGCCTTGAGGACCGTCTCGCGGATGCCCTTGTCGCCGATGACGACGAGCCGGCGGAGGACCAGGAACGCAGTGATGCGTGTTGTCTCGGAGCTGGCGGGCTGGGCCCAGAAATTGACGACGGCCTTGGCCAGCGACTTGATGAGCTTCTTGAAGGAGAGCAGGTACGGCAGGATGGGGGTGAGGGACGAAAGCGTCAGCTTGAGCGTCCGGTCGTCGGAGAGGGTGCTGAGCAGGTGCATGATGGAAGCAGTGTACGACTTCAAGAGCAGCGACAGCGTCTTGAATTTCTTCGTCTCGGTCTGCACGTAGACTTTGCCCGCCGCCGACTCCTTGACGGGCAGATGGTGATTCATGACGACGGGAATCTCCTTGAGCGCCAGAACCAGGATGTCGTTGAAGACCTCGGGGCTGTTGATGGTGTAACGTTGCGGGTTCTCCTCGTCCATGTCGTCCTCGTTCAAGTGCGCAGCGCAGCGGAATGCCAGGACAACCTGTCTGGCCGCTCGCAGGGACTGCTTCTCAGCCATGGCTTTCCTCCAAGATGCGACCATTGCGCGCGTCAGCTCGTGGTTCTGCGTAGGCTCCTCCTCTTCCTCGGCCTGCTTGCCCTTCTTTCTCTTCTTCTTGGGCTGCTCGTCATCGGCGGACTCCTCGCCGGCGCTGAGCTCGTCAACCTCTGCAAGGTCGGCGTCGTCGTCAAAGTCCAGGGCATCGGGGTCGTTTTCTTTCAAGAATTTGTAAAACTCGGGGTCCTTTTCCGCCAAAGCATCCATGGTCTCTTTGCTCATTCCGTGGACGTCCTCGCCCGCATCCTCGCTGTCATCCTCGCTGTCGCTCGCGACCGGGTGCTGGGCAATGTCAACCTCTGAGTCGTCGTCGCTCCCAGCCTCTTTCTTGGGTTCACTGCGCTTCCGCTTGCCGAGTTTGCCCGCCTTGCTGTCTTTACTGTCGATAATGTCGTCGAAGCCGCCCTGGAAGAAGTCGTCGACGCTCATCTCGTTGACCTTCTTGCCCTTGGGCGCCACTAGCTTCTTGGGCTCGCCATCCTCGCCGTCTTTGGCGCCCTTGTAGAACTCGGCATCCTTGGTGCGCTTCGACTTCTTCTTTTCCTGAGTTTGGTAGCGCTGCTTGATCTTTGCGTTGGCCTTTCTCTTGTCGAGGACGCCCGTCAGGTGCTTCTTTTCGAATTTCTTCGTCGCCTTGAGGTTCTTTTTGCCGGGTGCCATCGCGAGCGACTTTCACCACTGCCGCGGTGAGGAATTGGCTGGGATCGCTGGTGATGAGATTGGAGGTTGGTTTCACGACTAGCAGCTGCCAGTGGCTGCAGCCAATCCAGGTATCGCCAAAAATTTTCGAGTGTCGCATTATCGATAGCAGTCCCCACGCGCAAAGCGGTAGGCGGTGGGGACTTTCTGCCGCATCGACATCATGGCCCCGCCATGGTGGCAGCCATCTGGAGGTGCTCATGCAACGGCGCTGCTTGACGACTCGCTTGCGCGTACGTGGTGAGCTCGATGCAGCACCGCGACCCGCCACCATGATGCCCAGACAAGGCTATGCGCCGACGCCGCATAGCTACGTGCCCAATACCAGCCTCTCCGCGACAATCAACCTCGACGAGGTGCGCCCTGCTTCTTGCTGTTGCGTGCGCAACGCCTCCGCTGACCCCCGCGCAGGAAGTCAAGCTCACGAGCACCCGCGCCGAGCGCGACCTGCACGACTCCCTCGCCGAGCTTTTCAGCATCATCGTCACCCTCGACGAGCTCGAAAAGGCCTTCCTCAAGGACGCCATCCCCGAGGCCGAGTACACGGAGATTTGCGAGCGCTCGCTGCGGCAGTACAAGGCGCTGCTGGCCGACGAGACGATAGCCCGCGAGTTTGAGGGCCTCGAGGAGTTCAAGGCCAAGTGGGATGTACGTCACAGCTCGGTCCATTGTGCTCGTAGCATGAGCCGAACAACTTACAGCAAGAATGTGCCGCTAACATCATGCAGCTCGAAGCCCCTCGCGCAACAGAGCGCCTCCGCGTCGGCATGCCCTCGACTACCGTCACCGCTTCTTCTTCCTCCACCGCGGGCCCTCCTTCGGCCAACAACACCAGCGGCGTACTTATTCTCGAAGCGACGCAGGAATTCATCACCTTCCTCGACGCTGTCAAGCTCGGGATGCTCTCCAAGGATCAGCTCCACCCGCTGCTCTCCGACGTGATCCAGTCGGTCAACCGTGTCACCGACCAAGACTTTGATAGCCGCGGCAAGATTGTCCAGTGGCTCATCACACTCAATCAGATGAAGGCCACCGAGGAGCTGGGTGAGCAGCAGGCACGCGAGCTTGAGTTGGACATTCAGCAGGCGTACCAGGGATTCAGGCGGACGTTGACGTGACGAGATGGAGCATGTTCGGGCACATGGAAATTCAAAGCGGGAGTTGGAATAGCCTCGTCATTTCGTTACAAGTAGCATCGCGCGACGCATAGCGTTGTAAGCATACCCAGCCTCATCCGGCGATTTAATCACACCAAAAAGGTCCAGAAGCTGGGATACACAAACTCCTCCTCGAAAATCCTCCTCACCTGCTCTAGAACGAATCTCTCCACCTTGCCCACGTTCTTCAAGCTCTGCTTCTTCCCATCACGCTCGCCGATTTCGCTCTCGACTTTGATTTCCTGCAGCAAGCCACCAAGTCTGCTTCTATGCATCGGGGCGCCCTGTTGTTGCTCGCCTTCTGCCTTCGCCGGCTCATCAGCACCCACGGCCGCGACGGCGTCTTCGGGGCTCAGGAAGCAAAAGTGCACGCGCTTCCTGATGTTGGCTAGCACGCCAACGCCGTCAAAGGACAAGCCCGTGATGTTGAGCTTGAGCGGAATGCCCACGAAGCTCGGCATCGGGTAGTCGAGCAGAATCTCCGCCGTAAGATTGAGCCGTATGTCCCCGGCGTAGCGTATGCGGAAGACAGCCTGCACGTCCTCGACGCGCGGCTCCCTCCGCAGCGGCGGTGACGCATGACCCTCGTCTGACTGCGCCGCTTCGTCGTCCTCTTCGTCTTCGACTGCTGACTCACCAAATCCCGGGTCCCTCGTCGGCGGCCGCGACGTGCCCACCGAGGTTGGCGCCAGCGTCGACACGCTGGACTTCTCACGTAGCGACTGCTGGGGATCGAGTCCGCCCGCAAAGTTGTCCACGGAGAGGATACTGCTCTGCGATGGCTGACGGCTGTGGCTCACGGGTCCGGGCAAAGGCGCGGACGCGTACGAGTCGAGCGTCATCGAGCTCATCCAGGCGCTGTTGCCCAGATGCGCCCCCGCGACGGCCGCGAGCGGCGTGTGCGTGCCCGTCCCAAGATGGCTCTGGAAGTAGTTGAGCCCTGGCCCGCCAAGAATTCCCGGCGTCGAGGTGCCCAGGAACGGGCTCCCCATATCGTGATGGCCCCCCATCTCGTTTCTCAGCGACGTTCTCAGTTCCGGGGGTGGTCGCCTCCTGGCACCGAGCCCAATAGCGAGCTTCTCCCTCTCGGCCAACTCCGCACGCCCGTCGTCATCTTCGTCGCTTTCATCGTCCTCCAGCTCCTGCTCGTAGAAGTCCGGCAGCGGATCCGTTATGTCCTTGAGCTCCAGCTCCGGCGGTATGGTGCCAAAGTCGAAGCCATGGACGTTGACAGAGCGGATGAAGCGCGGCAGCTGCACCGTCTGGAACTTGTCGTGCACAAAGGTGCGGATGCGCTCTGCGAGGGCATCGCCATCAGGGCCGCTCGTCAGCGTCTCCCAATTGAGGTCGATGGACATTTGCGCATTGGCGAAACCCAGCCGATGCAGCAATGAGAATGTGTTCAGGTGGGTTGTGAAGTGTCGATGTCACCAAGGTACTAAAGTCCACTAAAACGACTTGGGCACCCTGCCAGGTGGGGCATCTGAACCCAGTATAGATAGGCTTTAACCACTGCAACATATTTTCTCAATCATCACAGTCACGCCTACAGTCAGTTTGGAGTGTCTATCGTATTACTGCATCATAAGACTCGTTTAACATTTTGTTGACACCATTCCTGCATCCCGCAGAAGCTGTCATCCAGCCCGACGAAAAGGTGCCATCGCTCGCCCTGCAGTTAACCGATCGAATAAGTAAGCGTATTTGCCTTATTCGTCAACTTTTGATTGTGTCATTAAGTCATGCCCTCGAGCGAATCGTATGCTCTATAGTGTCTGCAACTCGGGATCCTCAAATCTGGCCCGCCCGTAGTAAACCGGATACTGCGGGTTGTGGAACATGTGCCAGCAGTTTGGTGCCTGGAGAATATATCTTTCAAATAATTAGTACTCTCTCCTTGGAAATCAGGGACGGCGAATGCATACCTCGCCATAGCCTCGCGGAATCGCGACTTGTACTCCTTGGGGCTCGTCACCGTGGGCCTGTTCCGGCCACCGCCCGCAAAGCCGCGGTCTTTGATCCAGCTCTCCAGCTTCTTGTCCCAAGTGTACGTCCTGATGCAGTCGATGATGCCGACCACGAGCTCCTTCCTCTCCTCATCAACAGCAATCATGAGCGAATAGTCCATGACGTCTTGCCGCGCCAAGAACAGCGTGTCGTTCCAAACCGACGCCCTTAGGAGCTTCTTGGAATGCTCACGAGCAAATAGGGGCGACTCGTAGATGTACTCCACCATGTTCTCGTCCAGGAGGACCTCGTTCTGTTGCCCGGTGGACTGAATCTTGCGGTTGCGCATGGAACCCTTTAAGTCAAAGATTCTCGTGGGTGACCGATCGTAGAAGAGATTTTCGGTAATCAGGAGATCAAGCTTTATGTCCGTGCCAGTCAGTGGGTTTTTGATAATCACCTGAAAGAACCCCAGCATTTTGGCAATAACCGACGGCAGATCATGAAAGAGAGCTTCTGCCATGATGCTAAAGTATCCGGGGGCGAACTTCAAGAATGCTGAGGTTTCCACCGGCGAGAGGGACTATCACGTAGTTAGCACGTTGCGCAAACACAAAAAGCCAACACAACTCACCTTGAGCACCAGTCGATCGTCCAGCGTCTTCAAGAATACCGACTTGGTCTTGCCACCCCTGGAATCCCATTTCAGGCACCGCGACAATGATTCAATAATCCGCTCCGCAACGCCACACTTCCTTCTCAGGGCGTCAAACTGCTCTGCGTAGAAAATTTTGCACGTCATGACCGCCGAGCCCTCCTTGAACTGGTATTTGAGGTGCGTGCCGGTGACGCGCAGCAGACTCTTCTCCAGCTCCGTCTCATTCACCATCCAGTCTGCGCTGTCTGACGCAGGCAAGGACCTCGGTCCTGCGTCGCTCGCGCTTTGGTTCTCGCGCTGCATCGTCGCTTGCGCCTCGCGCCTGATGTTAGCCAGCTTTTCCTGGTAATCATCACTGTTGAGAGCCAGTGCAATCACAGAGCTCGGTTCGTCTTCTCGTACGATAATGTTCGAGTCGACAAAGATGTGATCGGTCGAATTGACTGGGTATTCCAGTGGCGGCCATCCACTCGCTGATCTCTCCGCCCAGAAATTTGTCAGGTACTTCATAAGGCTGGTCTTTTGATGCTTGGGGAGTTCCATTGGGATTTCGATACTCGGCTCGAGGGCGTCGGCAAGTTCCTTGATGCCTGGGAGAAATTCGTCGGGAACTGTGGCCTCTTCCACATCGCTCCCGCCGCCTTCATCGTCTGAAGCAATCTGGCTCGTGTTGGCAATACTGACATCATCGTTGTCCTCAGTTCGTGGCAGGCTCTCTGGCTTTGAGGCGGACTCCGCCGGCGTTGATGATTCCGTGGGCAGACTTGTTGATGGCTCTGAAGTCGGTACCTGGGAGGGAGCGTTGGAAGTGCTGCCTGACTTGTTCTGTTCCCCTGAAGGGTCCACCACCACTTCAGCTGATGGTGCGGGCTCCTCAAAGGCCTGGTTTACATCGTCGTACACCTGCACAATGGCCTTTGTCGAAGTCCTTGGGAGTCTCGCCCTAGGCTGCCGCAAGCTGGCCGCTCGTTCTTTGCGGTCGCGGATACGTTCTTTTTCGAATTCGCGGCTGAGCTGTTCAAAATGTCTCGCCAAAGTAGAAACTTTCGACTCCTTCTTTTTGTGTACAAGCCTAGGGATACCCGAAGCTGCCCCCTTTGAGCGATGCTTCAGCGCAGTTAAGCCAAGGCGATCAGAGAGCTTCTTATCAACTTTAATCGATCCTTCTGGTTGCTGTTCGGGATCTGCACCGCCAGGTTTGGCGTCTTTGACGCCCGTAGGTTTCCCGGCTGCTGACTGTGATCGAGAAATCGCACGTACAGGATGAGATGTGGCTCGCGCCAGGGGTGGTGAAACGCTAGAACCCGATTTTCTGCCAGGTCCGCGATTCGGTGTCGGCTTGGGTGTTTCTACTGGCAAGCCAGCGCTCTCGCCAGCTTGTCCGCCTTGCATGGCCTGCTCTCGGCGCATCTGGTCCACCCTTTGCGACAAAGATTGACCAGCTATTCCGGATTCTGTGGGACTGCTATCTGCTCCTGTTAGAGACGCAGACGGACGCGGCGAAAGTTCAGAGGTCAAAGCCGGGCTGGGAGTAATCGACGAGCCCTTGTTGGAGCCCGACACGTCCGTCAACGGAGCAGAGGTTTTAATAGCCGTCGGCGAGCCGGCCAGATCAAGAGGCTCGACCCTTTCAATAGCACCCTCAGCTGGGATGTGGACCTTGCCATCTTCATCAACATGGCGTTTTTCGTCGAGGTTGTTGTCGTCGCCAGACATGGTCGAAGTAGCACTCGTTGCAATGCCAGTTTCGGCGTACGTGGTTAGCTGAGTGCTCTTGTCCTCCGGCTCCGAGAACGTTTGAGAAGGCGGCTCGTCGCTATCGGCGGTCGAGCCGGTTCCTTCGGTTGAGGCGAGGGATTCCTTTGATTCATTGTCCGTGAACATCTTCTTCAACTGCATCATGGTCAACTGTCGCATGTCCTTGTCGCCCAAGAAATCGCTCTCAAACTTGGCAAACGCCTGATCCCACTCGCCAGCCTTCTCCAACATCTCTCTGACCAGGCTGTTGAACGGGACAACCTCGTAGTACTTTGACTTGACGTATGTCTTTTGCAGCTGGCGGACAATGGCCGGCTGCTCCTCTTGGGCCTTCTTGGTCAGGCGCTCGACTTCGGCCTTGCATGAGTCGGCTTTCTCAGGCAGCACACTGTCAATGCGTATGCTCTTCAGCCTCGCCCTCACAGAGGACATAAACTTGCTCCAACGTTCCTCCATGTTCGTGTAAATCCCATTCTTGAGCTTGAGGTCGTTGACGACCTTCCACGTGATCCGTGCACGAGGAACCACAATCTCAAGGAGGTCGACCGGATCCCAATGAATTCGAATTCGAGAATCACCAAGATTAAAGTACCGAACGTGGTCCTGGTGTCGGTCATGAGGGCAGTCGGCAACGTCCTTCATTCTCAGCCCTCGGCCCCAGTAGAGCAGCTCGAGATATTTGCCAAATGAGTACTTGAAAGTATTATCCGACATAGCCGTTTCATCCGAGTCCTTCTTGCAGAGCTTGCAGTAGGTCCACATGGTGATACCATGGCCGAGCTCGGAGCGCCTCGGACTGGCATTGGGGACGTGCTCTACAAAGACTGTGATGCGGTACTGGTCATGCACATATGTCCGATGATGCTCGGCCATCTTCTTCTCACAGCCATTCGAATTGCAAATGTCGTTTTTGCTGTACGCTAAGTCTTCGATGTACTGGCCCAGCGTGCAGTCCGGATCCATCCCGGTGTCTATGTGCTGTTCGTCATAGAAGTTGATGGCCACTAAGCTGGGCTCCGTGCAGGGTATCTTTGTCTCCGTGCAGGTGACAGAGTACAACACAACGATGTTCTGGTGTGAGTAGGGGTCGAACAAATCCAGGTTGCCTTGTATGTACGTTTCCCATTGGTGCGTCTGCGTCTGGTAATTGAACAGCGCCTTGTCGTACTCGGCGTCGTGGACTGCGTGGAGAATCTCCATGATTTGCCTCGGGGCTTTCTGGCCAATCTTCTCAACCATTTCCGGCTTTATCAGCAGGAATCTCTGCGGGTCAGCCTGCTCCGAGTCTTCCTCCACCGCATCCTGGTCTCGAAGGCGTCGCAGGTACAAGAGCCGCCGTTCCTGTTCGCGGGCCTTCATCAAGAGATAAGGCTGCTTGAACTTGACATATGGTGACGCCGACAATATCTTGGTTTCATACTTGGCGACCATGTCGCTGTAGTAAGTCGGCATAGGCACATCATCAGGAACCTGGCTGTCGTGAGACACGTGACTGTGGTGCTCGTGTAGCGACACGAGCTTGGATCGCTCAGAAACCGGCTGGGAGGATTGGCTCGGAACCTCGGCAGACTCATCAGGCCCTCCAAAGCTGGAGTTTTCCTCTGTGACTTGCGACGGCCGTTCACTCTCGCTGGAGGGTTGATTTACAATCAAAGTCGGGTCGATCCGAGGGCCTTCCGTCACGCTCGTCGAGCTCAAAGACCTGAGGCTGTCGTTGAGGGCTTGGACGGAGCTTGACAGGGAGCTATCGCCAGCATCGGGTGGTTCGGTGGACTCGTCTCGAAGCAGGCTCGTCTCCAGCTTCAAATTATACACAACATAGACCATAAACTCCATTATGTGCTTCACCTTGCTGAGCAGCGCGTTAGTGGCCCCTCGCAGGGCAATGGTGCAGCCGAGATCAGCCCTGCACCCGGAGAGGAAGATGTACGACTTCTTTCGCCCGGGATTATCGTTGTTGACAAATGTGCGAACCTCGAACGCGGAGCACCTTCCGACACGAACTGGCAGCGCCAGCATGTCCAGAGTCTCAACAATCTCAGCCTCTGCGCAGCGTGCGACTGCCTCGATGACAGTGTCTTTGACGTTGTATGCAACCGAAATGTTCGCCTCGGAAAGGTACTGCAGAGCGATGCCGGAGACGCTCTTCTGGGCCAGCAAGACGTGTGGCCTCAGATTCGTAATCCTTTGCACCACGACCCTCAGAAACTCCTTTTCCTGTTCAATGACCGGTTGCAAGCTCATAAAGTGCTGCTGGTGCTGGCGCTGGTATTCGATCGGGAAGGTGACGAGCACAATCCGAGGGTTCATGATTCTGCGCGGCATGCTCTTCAGGGCTAGATTCTTCGTGAACACAACGCCTGATACGTAGGCAGTGTCGCCTGGTTTACCTCCAGGTATCCTCTTCAGCTTTACGTAGTGTCTAATGTCCATGTCCTCGCCCTTGGCAACGTCCGGCGTCACATCGTCCGTCAGCTGTAGGAGAATGGGAACAAGTGATTTTTGCCACGCGGCTGGCGCTGGAATCTCGGCATCCGTCAGAAGCTGATGCAGAAGCTTGTCGACGTGCTTCAGGCTGGACGGGTTGAGCTCTTCTTTGGGGCGAATTCGCTTCCGAAGCGAGTCGCTCCTTGTCAGCTGAGTTCCACCTTGGGCTTGATTATCCAAGGGGAGAAGCATCTCAGACGAAGCCGAGGGGCCTTTGAGGACCGCTGATTTGGGCCGAGGTGACCCCAGGTGATGAACACTACCTGCCCCTACAATGCTGAGATTTCGTCGTCGCGTCGACCTGCGTTGGCCCATGAGACTCGCGGGGCCGATCGGATCATCATGTGCGCCTCGGCTGGCGTAGCTCATGCCGCTGATACTCTTCTCGCCAGCCCTGTGGCGGTGTTTCCTTGCGGCGTTCATGAATGGTGCAGAGCTAGATTTGTCATTTTCGAAGCTTGCGGATTGCAAGTCGGACGAGTTCATGGCTTCAAAAATGCTGCTCACTTGCTCGTCCCCGCTGGAGTCGTCGGACATGTAATCGGCCAAATCTGGGTCAATGATATTGTCGTCGTGAAACGCCGGAAATTTGGCCTTTTTGGCGTTGTAATCATCGAGAATTTTTCGGAACGGTGCTCGATCTTGGGGGACGGGAGCCTGAGCTTTGAACCGACCGTGAAAACCGTGTTTGGAGTGATGGCGTTTGTGGCCCGCCGATGACTGCGGACGTGTTGTGCCCAAGGATTTGAGAGAACGAGACGAACCTGGTCGGCTGAGTTGAGGAGCGTCGATCTCAAGAATGGCGGATGCGCGATTTGACTCCTTGACGCGCCGGGTGGCCGGAATAGCCATCATGGGTGTCGACACGGGCCGCGCATCCTCTGAGCCTTCAGACACCAAGCTTAGGTCTTGCTCCTTGGCCTTGTTCTGACTGGTGCTGGAAGCCCCTCTGGAGTGGTTGGGACCAAATATTTTGGGCATATAGGACCGCTCATCTCCAGAATCATCAGATTCGCTGCCGTCGAATCGCCGGGTGATGACCTCGAGACAGCTCTTGCACACTCTCAGCGAGCCCTGCACCCCGAACTTCTCGCCTGACACCACGGTCGTGCATTTCGAGTCGAAGATGCATCCGCAGGTCCGACAGTGGTGCTTTCTCCGAAATGCCGTAAACGGGGTCTGGCAGAGAAAACACTCCTTGACAGTGTCGTCCTTCATCCAGAATTCCTTGCTCAGTACCTGCCTTCTCATACGGTCCAATTGAGCATTCATCCGATCTGAGGCTCTATCTTCGCCCGCTATTATCGTGCCCGGGATACGGACGGTGCCCGACTGCCCTCTGTGAGTCTGGGAGTCTCGGCTGAAGGAGTGGTGGTAAACTGAGTTGTGCGCAGACGTGATGATGGGGCTGGTTTCAGCAGTTCCGCGATCGACGGATGAATCTCTGGATCCAAGGCCCCTCGGAGATCTAGAACGGCTGATCTTGTCGATGATAGCTGGTCTCCTTCGTACATTGTCTGGCGAAAGCATCGATGAGGTGGACGACGCGCTTCGAACATGGCGAGTCTGTATGGCTGGAAGAGTGGGAGCGCTGGCATGGCCAGGGCTCAGAGGTGTGTCGAGGCTGCCGTCGATGCTGGAGGTATCGTCTCGTCCAGATCTGGGTGGAAGCTTTCCGTCTTTGGCATCGTAGAGACCGGATGTCGAGTCCGCCGGCGACAGGTGTGCGTTGAGCTCGACCCTGCTGAGGCTCCTCCTACTTGACCCCTGCCCTCCACTGTCTTCAGTCCGAATAGTGCTGCGGCTGTGATCTCTATGGAGCGAAGGCGGAGGCGCAATAGTAACGTCAGCAACGACGACGCTCGTGGCATTAGTCGGGAGACTTTGCCGGCTTGACGCGTGCGATTTCTGGCCGGTCATCAAACTGATGCTCGTGGCTTTGGACGACTGTGGAAGCTGAGAGCGGCTTTCCGAAGATGCATTCAGGACGGCAGACGATGAGGCGTCCGCCGTGGGAGCTGGGTGCGAGGAAACGGTAGTTATGGTGGCCGCTGACTCGCCGCGGTTCAGCGACGAAACAGAAGGCCGCGACGCGTGACCCTCTGCAACTGATATTCGCTTAGAGGCGGCATCGTCTGCACTTTCAGCAACACCCTCTTTCGGCGCCGTCTTGCTCGGGCTGCCACCGCCGACGGCCTCCCGAAAGCGACTATAGAGACCGCTCAGGCCATTTTGAACGAGCTCGCCCGCTGTGCCCCGACTCTCGAGGGCAGGTACACCGCCCTCTGGAGGGGGGGCAAAGTCGTTGAAGGTCGTCAGAGAGTCGCATCGGCTCGCTGACGTGTGGATCTTGTCGAGTGCACTCGCCAGCTGCTCTTTGTCAATGTTAGAGCTCGCGGATATAGAGTTGATAGAGCCGCGTCGAGCGCCGTAGCTGACGGGCGGGGCCGAAGGCCCAGGAGCTGGAGAGCCATCCGGAGGCATAGAAGTCGTGCTACTCGCCATGTTCGCGGTTGCTACGAAGGCGAAGAGCTTAGCCGTCACGATAATCGAAGGTGTGTGAAGAGGGGGCCCATCGGTGACGCTTGCCCGTCACTCAAGTCTGGGGTCTCGTCGCGCAGGAGAAGGGACGCGGTGTAACCATGTTGCATATCGGGGACACGTGAGATGAATCGTTTGGGAGAATCGAATCCGAAAGGCGTAAGAACAGTCTGCGGGGGCGGGTGAGGCGGATAGTCTTGTATGGTGTACCTCAGGCAAGGCGGCAGTCGTAGTGGTGCTCCGTAGCAGTGATGCACAAGCACATCAAGGGGCGCACGGCGACCGACTGCCAAGGGCCCAGGAAAGGCGAAGGCCGTCAAGCCAAGTGTGCAGCATGCGGCTCGAGGTCTCTGTCGTGCAGCCTGCCGCGTCGCAGCCAACGAGGCTCCTAGAAGATGGCGATGATGACAGATGCCAAGCGAGTGCTGCGTACTGCTCCAGACGCGATATCTTCAAGCTCCCGTCCTCCAACTAGCGGCGACAGCTGCAGCTTCAAGGTTGTCGCTACCTTTGGACCGTGCTGTGATTGGGCAATTTCGGAGCTACATCAAAGTATCGGCGACCTTGCACTTGTGCCACAGCGCCACCAGCCGTCCTGGCCCCGCAACGCCCTGGACCGCGACCGCCACGCACCCCGACCGCATCAAGCTTCAACCACCATCCTCCAACCAAGGCACTATGCGAGGGGCCTCAAGATCTCAATGCAGATCTCATTCCTGAGTGTCACGGTCTCAGTCACGAGACGAATGACTCAGGTAAACTAGCAAGGGCCTGTGTCCTCAATATCGGCCTATATGCGACGCTTCTCGAGGCCCTTCGCGTCGTACGCACCAGCGCACAAGAAGCGATGCCGGATACATCTCCGCCTCGGCAGGACATCTCCGAACTTCTGAGCCGGGGCCGGATACTCGCTACGGTACCCAAGGATCAGCAGAAGCTACTCGAACGACAGGACTCATGGGCGGTGGACCTGAAGAACGCTCCTCACGGTTTAGCCAACGTACCAGGCCATGTCCTAGAGACAGCGATCCAGGCTTACAGGGCAAGGAGGGACAGCCGCCCATCCCCATCGAGGAGCAGCAGTCCGGATGAAGGAGACAATCACGCAAACAGTGCCGTTGAGCCCTTTCCCTCGCGGTCACACGCGCCGTCACGGTCATCCCCAACTGTAGTGTATGAGTGGTCCCAATCGCCAGAGCCTCAGCCTGAGCCTCAACACCAACACCTACATGTACCTCCCGTCGCATCTCCCGCTAAGTCCCCAATTATTCGCGAGACACCCAAGCCAGCACCCATGGCACCGCCGCCTGTGCCCAAGCCGCAGCTGCAGCAGGCACCCATCTTCGTTGATGGACTGGAAAGCAGCGATGGAGAGGATTTAGAAGTGGAGCTGCCGCAGGCTCAGGCACAGCGTGGTGCACCGGTCAACTTGGCCGTCGCCATCCCAGCGCCGGCAGACAATTCATCCTGGAAAGACATTACGCAGGCAGTTGAAACACCGTCATGTGCTCAGCCGAGACGGAGGCTTCCAGATACCAATGCCAAAACGGCCAAAACGTCAGCAAAGCCCGCTGGGGGCCGACGACGTCGGCACAAACCGATCGAGCTCACAAGCAGCCCGATCAAAGTTGCAGTTTCTGCAGTGCCATCGAGGAGAATGCCGACCACCAAGACCTTTCTCAACGACCTGAGCAGCTCGCTCTCGACGTCGTCAGGCTCTATGGTCCCTGCAACAAACTCATCTGCAGGCTCGGTGATGGCCTCAGTCGAGCATTCCGTCGAGCATTTCGTAAACCCGGCCACGACAGAGCAGGTCAACAGTCAAATGGACATCGACATGGATCACGTCGTCAGGGCGACGCAGCAGGATCATGCAGTCACCCCACAAATCGCTGTCAATCAGTCGGCCGCAGAGCCCAAACTAAATACACTTTTAAGTCTGGCGGTCGAACGGCCGGCGGTCAAACAGCCAGCTCCAGACGCCTTGGTCAGGAAACCAAATCCGGCAAAGAGTCCTGCACCACGAAACCCGTACGAGGCGTTCGCGTTTGCGTATCCCGACTACGTGACTCTCTATAGGGGCTGCCTATGGAGCTTCGTCAGGGCTTGCGTGTGTATCGAGGTTTTCCAAAAAGGCAGATCGCTCAGGCAATGTCTATTCGACGACTTCATTCGAGCTTTCTCGGGAGAATATCTAATGTATATTACCAACGCTGGGCCTGGTCAAGAGCCCCTTCCCGCCCTTGAATGGTTCAACAACCTGCCTGGCCTCCCGGTCTACAATCAAATGCAGATAACGATCGGGAATTTGGAGTATGTTCTCAATTGCTTTCCGAGAGAGGTTGGCAGAGCGCGGCAGATTTTCAGGGGCCCGGACAGTCTGGACGACGAAGCACGGGAGGAAAGCCGGACGCAACCAAGGCCCGCACAACCGGAGCTCGCGCTGCAATCACGCAAGATACGGAAGTTTCCTTCAACGTGGGACTCAGAAGGAGACATGGATCTGGATGTCCCCGAGCCTGCGGCTCCTGAAGCTTACGTTGCGGCCCAGGGAGCTACGATTGACGCTCCAGAGGCTACGGTTGCGGCTCCGGGGCCTACTATCGCGGTTTCCGAAGTTACAGTTGCGGCCTCTCCGCCCTCACATCCGCAAACACCTCCCGGTCTGTATCCACGCCTGCCGAAAGTGCAGCTGCCTTTGCAGCCGTCTCCCCAGTATATACCAGCATCGTCCGCGCCGGCGGCAGCGCCAAGCGCCTCGGCGCCGTCGAGGTACCTTGAACGACTGGCTTCCCGGAAGGGGCTGCCGAGACAGCGACCAGCGGCGGAGATGGCCCGGCTTCGAGACCACATTCGCAAGAGACAGGCGAGCCGTGCCTTGAGCTCATCAAGCAGCAAAGCGAGATGATGTTGGGTGTCTTGTGGCCCATATTCCGAGGTTGAGCTTTTCGCCCAAGCGGGTATGTCAAAAGTCTTTTCATTGTGTTGCTGGCGTCTTAATGCACGTCCGACAAATACCTATTATCTGACATGGATTGTATCACTACGGCGGGAAGAGAAGGAGAGAGATGGGAGTTTTGGAGCGAAAGAAGTGTACGCCATAATGCGTGGGCCTCCTATCTAACTAAACCTTGTTGTGTGGCGAGCGTAACCTGGTTCCAATACATAAAGACTCCTTGGGGAGTAAGAACAATCTAAGCCGCCTCGGGTGCCAAAGGCTCCTCCAATTCCAAGCGGCACGGGTCTGTTTTTGGTATCTTTGCGTGTGATTTCCCTTTGCTCATAACGTAATGCACGTGTCATCAGAATCCAGTCATTAAACTTTTTTCGAATTGCTTTTTCCACGACCATTCAATGCGTAGACTCCGGGGCGCCTTTCTCCTGGGCGGCGGCGGCGGCAGCAGCATCAGTCGCCTTTTGCTGCTGGCGCTGCTCCTCGTCGGGAGTAAGGGTCCGGAGCTGGAGGGCGTGAATGCCGTTCTCCTGGGCCATCTCGTCGCGCAGGAGTGCATAAACCATGCGGTGGCGGGCGGGCTGCATCTTGGACTTGAAGGCGTCCGAGGTGATGACGAGTCTTGTTCAAGCGTTAATGGCGTGATTCGCAATGACTGAGGGCGGGAGGAGCGCAAGGTACCTGAAGTGCGTCTCGCGAGAGGTGCTGCCCTGCATGGCTTTGTGGTGGGAATGGAGATGCGAGTCGTTGTAAATCTCAAACGTCTGCGGGTTCAGAGCCGCCATGACCTGACGCCCCCGTGTCAACGACATCGTGCGACTTGACCGCTCGACGGCGAAGAAAAGACTCACCTTGGCCCGGATGGCGTCCTCCATTGGCGTGCTGGACCCCATGGTCGAAAACTGCCGTCCCACGCTGGAGAAGCCGAGGGCGTATCGTCGCAACATACTCTCTCACAAGGCACCTTGTCTCTCTCAACGGCTCACCTCTGGTGTTGGTGTCTTCGCAGCGAGAGAGGCAGACGGCGACAAATGATGAAGCAACAAGAACGAAGAGGGGTAAAGACGAAGAGGGGGCAAGAGGAAAGAGACGGGCAGAAAAAAGTAAAAGGTCCCAGAGCAATGGACCGCCTCTTGAATCAAAGACACTCAGCTTGAGGTAGCTGATTTTTCTGGCCGGCTTCGGTGAAGTCGGTGAGAACCAGCGCAGGGTGCTGCAGGTCCCCGCCCGCTTGGGGGAGCGAGGTGGTGCATCCACGTCCAATGGGGCGGCCGTTGGGGGCATCCAGCGGTGACGAGGGTGCTGGAGCCGTGGCGAGGGGTGCGCGGGTCGAGGGGGGGACGGACATCCGACTTCTGCGGCTCCTCTAGCAGCAGCAGCAGCAGCCACGAGGTGGATGGGACGACACGCGGGAGAGCGAATTCACTGTTATTGTGCGCCGCCATCGTACGACGACACGTTGCTCCGTGGGCTGCAATTGGACGTCGCCAGCCTTGTGAGACGCGCTGCGTGCTGCCATTGCCATGACCTCGGGCGTTACATTCGCCCGTCGACCTCGCGCCCGGCCATGTAGCAGGCGGCAGCGCTGGGAGGTCCCATGGCTCCGGGCTGTGAAGGGCAACGATGCGGTCAGACAGGCCTGCTGCATCTCGTCCCGGCGGCCGGGTGGTGATTTTGCTTTTTGCGTACCAATGGCCTGGAGGCTCGTGCAATTGGCTCGTCGGGACCATCATAATCGACAGCTTCTGAGGCGGTCAGTCCGCTTCTGGAAGCGCCTACCTAAGGTACGCGTGTTACAGCCCCTCTCTGCCATCAGCCAGCCACCTCATGAGAGCGAAGGCCTGCTCTGGCACCCCGGCCATGGCCCTGGAGCCGTCTGTCGGACGGGACGTCCTCGCCGTTACCTCTCTATGCCCGTAGCTTCCGCGCATGCGGCTACCGTGAATGCCCGTGCCGACAAGGAGAGGGACGGGACTCGAGGGTTGCAAAGCACAGACACGAGGCGCCCGGCTGCTCCACCCCCCCGTATCCCGCCATGGCGGTCCTGGGCCCCCGAAACGCTGCCATCTCTTGGACCAACCACCACCGTCACAGCGACGGCGTCCAGCATCACCAGTTGCTGCCACGCCGGTCAGCACCAGGCCCCTGCCGTGATAGGCGTCTGGTTTCGCAGGTTGCCTTGTCGCAGTGCTGTATCCGTGCAGTGCTGCATTGGTGCTGTACCCTGCTTGGGCGGGCGTGTGCTGTCCTGTTCGGACCATCTTCACCTTCATCAATCGTCGAATCCTGCGCGGGCTGCACGTCGTCCGGCACTCGGCGGTGCAATCGCCTCTCCACGGTCCAGCTGTCCGCTGATCCTGGTATCCCGGTCCCACTGCTGCATCTCCCCCTCACTGAGTATCCTCGGCCCGTTCGGTCACCACCTCTGTGCCGGTCTCTGACCACCCGTCTCACTGTTCCCTCCCCGTCGTCCTCTCACCACTCATGATACTCCGTCACACCCTGCCACCAGCCCTCCGGCGCGTGGCCTCCTCCCCTCCCTCCCCTCTCGCCCACCGCCCCTCCTGGCGGAGCAACAGCCCGTGGCTCTGCTGCTGCCGCGCAAGGATGCTGTCCACCCTGCCGCGTCTGCCCATCTTCGAGGCCGTCGCCCGCCACGACCCCGAAGCTACCGCCGTGGTCCACTCCTTGTCCGGCCGGAGCTTCACTTACGGACAGCTGCTCGGGGATGTGAGCCGTGCCCGGGATCGGTTACGGCAGGCCAGGGGTGGGGCCGACCTGGAGGGCGAGCGCGTCGCCTTTATGGTAGAGAATAGCTACGATTACATAGGTAAGCGTCACGACTGAGACTCATAATCCCCAGTCTCACTTATCGACTGCGCGACTGACACTACTTTCTCAGTGACTCTCCTGGCCACCCTAGCAGCACGCTCCATTGCCGTGCCGCTCTCACCCGCCTTCCCGGCGGCGGAGCTGCAGTACATCCTTGACCACAGCGAGGCTTCACTGCTCGTGTCCTCGTCCAAGTTTACGCCCAAGGCTGAAGAAGTGCTGGCCACAAACTTGACGTCGAAGCCGACCCATCTCGAGCTCACAAAGCATGTCGTTGGGCAGGAGAGGCAACCTGTCGCGCTTGAGGGCACGGATTCCGCCGATGCGAGCTTGATGCTATACACTTCTGGAACGACGAACCGGCCTGTAAGTGAAGAATCCATTCTACCTCTCATTGGCGTGGTACTCAACAACTATTCTCATAGAAAGGCGTCCTGCTTCCCCAGTCTGTCCTGACAGCGCAGTGCCAGTCCCTGATCAAGGCCTGGAACTACACTCCTTCCGACCACCTCCTCCACGTCCTTCCCCTCCATCACATCCACGGCACCGTCAATGCACTCCTCACTCCGCTCTTCGCCGGCTCTTCCATTGAATTCATGTTTCCCTTCAACCCAGACGCCGTTTGGAAGCGCCTCGCCACACCCTTCCTCGCCACCAACGGCACAACGCCCGATGGGGCCGCCAGCACCCGGCCAAAGGTAACCTTCTTCACTGTTGTGCCTACCGTCTACAGCCGCCTCCTCGTCAGCCACAAATTACTCCCGCCCGGCTTGCAAGAGGCCGCACGCCAGGCCATCTCTCCGGCCAACATGCGTGTCAACATCTCTGGCTCCGCCGCGCTGCCTACCCCCATCAAGGCCGCCTGGCACGACCTCAGCCGCGGCAACGTCCTTCTCGAGCGCTACGGCATGACAGAGGTTGGCATGGCTCTCAGCTGCGGCCTCGACTTTGCCGACCGCGTCGACGCCAGCGTTGGCTGGCCCCTGCCTTCCGTTCAGGCCCGCCTCATGGACGTCGACACGGGCGACGTCATCCTCCCAGGCCAGGATATTGACGCCGCCGGCCGCGAACGCTCAGGTGAGATCCAGCTCCGCGGGCCGACAATCTTCAAGGAGTACTGGCGCAACCCCGGAGCAACGGCCAAGGAATTCATCGCCGACGCAGATGGCCAGGGGTCGTGGTTCAAGACGGGCGACGTCGCCGTCCGCCGACCCGTCGCCTCCGCCGGCCACAACGCCGCCCAACCTTGGGCGCAGGGCCCAATGTATTTTATCCAAGGCCGCCTCACCGCCGACATCATCAAGACTGGCGGCGAAAAGGTCTCCGCGCTGGAGGTCGAGCGCGAGCTGCTCTCCCTACCCGAAGTCGCCGAGGCCGCCGTCGTCGCCGTCCCCAGCGGCAACTGGGGCCAAAAGGTTGGCGCCGTCATCATTCTCGACACAGAAGTCGTCCAGAAGTGGAGCCCTCTGGACATGCGCCGTGCTCTCAAGAGCCGCCTCGCCAACTACAAGATCCCGCAGGTCATGAGGGTCGTGGACCACATACCTCGCAACGCCATGGGCAAGATCAACAAGAAGCAGCTCGTCCGGGCTATCTTTGCCGACGAATTCAGCGGTGATGAGATGTAGGAGTCGTATGTCGCATCATCGCAAGGACCTAGAAATGTATTTCTGTGAAATATGTAGACATATCTTCAGTAGCTGTATTGTCAGTGCCAACCGCACACATGGGATGTTTGTCAAGGCCAATCATCTGAAATCTATTTTTTGAACAGCCTTCTTAGGCCGTATTATCAGCTATTGTGCCTTATGCCGCAAACTAAGAAAAACAGAAGAGCTTCCTAGCAACGCCGCCATGAAAGTAGAATTTGCCCGGGACAAAGCCATCAGAATCGTCAGCAGTTGGACCAAAGATTGATCCGAGCATGTGAGCCACAAAGACCTCACCGCCTCCCACCAGCCAGCGACCGAGACACGATATGACGAGATGGAAGAGCTGGAGCCGACGGCGTAGAGCTAGCGGGTATCTGGTCGTCAAACTCGTGCTTCCTGTCCTCCTCACAACGCCGCTACCCGTGCTCATACCGTATACTTGGCCTTGGCTCTCGTGCTTCCGGCGTGCGCACTGTCGGTGTGGCCCGAGAACTCGACCTGCTCGGTGGCAGGCAGCTCCAAGACCTCCTTGACCCGCCGACCGATCGACATGAGGATTTCCTTGCCCTTCTCGCTGCTGCGCCCCTTTCCACCGGCAACATCGCCATCGCCACGGCCCGGAATGCTCTTGCCAACGGTGCGAGTCCAAACGCCGATACGGTAGAAGGCTTTGCGGACGTTGACGACGACGCCCATGACCTCGCCATCGTTTTCTTCCTCGAGGGTCTCGCCGATGGCGCCCATCATGACCTGCAGCCAGAGGCGGTCCACGTCGACGTTGCGCTTGTCCTTGTACTGGTAGGACCACTTGCCACCGTGCTTGTTCTGGGGGTCTTCCCACTCGGGTCGCACACCAGCCTTGAAAAGGTGGTAGTCGGCCTTCTGAGGGAGCTCGGAGACCGGGGAGACGTTGTTCTGCAAGTAGATTCGTTAGAGAAGGCGACAGGCATCTGGCCAACATGTTCGTGACCTACATATACGCCCCAGAATTCCTCAACGGAGTCAAAGGTGATGACCTCCTTGAGCAAGTCGTTCCAGTTGTCGCCCTAGATGCTGTCAGCTGGATCGTTCGGCGCCATTGCAGATAAGAAACTGGCATTACCTTGCCGGTGGGGGGCTTGGTGAACCATAGCGTCCACTTGTTCTGCAGAGGGTGCTTGACGTTGAAGTTATCCTTGTCGTGGAAGACGGTGACGGGCTTGTCGTCGGTCTTGGCATCAGCAGCTTCATCTTTGCCGTTAGGCGAGATGGGGATCGTCGAAAGGTCGACCTGCTGGTCCATGTTGGGGGTCTCGGTTGCCGTGTCCGCCATTATGTCGGTGGGCTGGTTGTTGTTCAGTGCTAGACGGCCTGAATGCAGATGCAGAGATGCGACGGTCTGTTCGAGCCGCGGGGCTGCGATCGAATGCTAGCGAAGGCCGGATGTCGTGCAGCAGGAATGCGGAACGTGGACGAAATGGATGGAATAGTTCGTGCTCGGACGAATTGTCGAGATGCAACTTTGCTCCAGGCAAAGGTCTGCTCGCGTGGTAGGGGAGGTCGAGGTGAGATGACGATAAAAGTAAAGGTATTGGAAGTTGCGAAGGTCTCCGAGTTTCCAGGGTCATTGGCCGGGCCACAAAATTTCCGTTCTCTTCGTCAGGAGCGTTGCTGAGCCTCACGTAGCGGCAGGACCACTGAAACTTTATGCCTCGCTGGTAAGGCAGCAATAAGCGCTGCACAGTCGCCACAGCCACAGAACCACTGCAGCCACTGCAAGTGGATACCTATCCATTGATGGCTCCATACTCGTACAGCAGGCTTTGTCTGAAGGTTGAACTTCGAGATCGCGCATTCATCATGCTGAACATTAATGGCAATGAGCCGTTGATAGTCTCTCAGCTGAGATGCAATTTTGGTGGCTTTTTGCGTCAGACTACTGCAAACAGCCTATATCTGTGAGCAACTGCATGTTTCATGCTATTTTTTAGATGTACCATTGTCGAATTGTTTCCAGACAGCGATTTCTCACAATAGGAACCCAGGTCCATGCTCAAGTTTGAGTATTGCAATGCCTTCCCGTGAATGCTGGTTTGGTTTCGACCTTTGTAGGTACTTCCCTTGTGGGATTTGACAAAGCCTCGAGCAAAGTGGAATGCTGTCACAAAAGCAGGCCATGATCTCGTTGGTTTGGCCAGAGTGTGGAGTGCACCGACTCTTCGTTCCTTGAGCTGTTGAATTTTGTCGGCGAAAGGGTTTTGATTAAAAATGAGGACTACTGTTTGCACGGCTTATGATATCTTCTCTATTTGCAAGGGACGTTGGTCCTGCGTGGCCTCTCTTAATTCGAGCTCGATGAGCTCGTTCAAGCCTCACCAGTATCATCAGCGGCCGAAAGAGACTACGATTAGTTGTGGAAAGAGCACGAGCCGAGCCGCACCTTGGGCGTCCGGCCATACCCATTACGTGTATGAAAAGCTGTGCTGATTATTCGGATAGAAATATTTTGATTAGTTGGGGAGCGGGTTGAGGACGGTAGGGGCTACCTTGCAAATAGAGAAAATACTTGAAACCGTGCAAAGAGTAATCGTCCTTGAAATCTGGCTTCCGACTTTCGCCAGACAGCTGCAACAGTCTCAAGACATTCCGCTTCGGCCTGCCTTATGCTCAGGTTCCTCTCTTACCCTCACCATAAGTAGTGGATTTTTCACGCGGTCCCAAACACAAAGCAGAGCCGTTGCGGAGCCCAAATTAGATTGCCCCAATGGAGTTCACTCAGTCTTCGAGTGCTGATCATTGTCCACGTCGTCTTAAGCTGGCCGGCATCCAGGCATTTGCTTCACATGGTAGCATATAATATCGCGAAAATTATGGCGGAAGGTGAATAGTCTAAGGTCTGGAAAATTAATCTGCGCAAGTGGCAGCATTCTGTTGAGGAATTAAACGATATTTCTTTGCAGCAAGCCCTCATTGGATCGACTCGGTACATATTGTTTGCGAACAGGCTGCAATGAGTATGGAACCACAAATTAAGAAACAGTCGAGACCGGACAAAACGCCCAGCGATCAAAGCACGTAAAGCAATTATGTCACAACGTCCGACATGTCAAAGATGGCGCTTGTTCCTTTGCGGGCACTATCATGTCAGAGTGGTGAGGCCCTAGAAGTCGGCCAACACCGCCAGTGATGAGCTACCCTAAACAGGCACATCAGCGACCAGCATTTATTAGCGGAGCCACTGACTGCGAGCATCAACTCCTACAATAGAGATGGAATCCGATTCATCGCTAGGCTCTTTGGGCCGCGCCGAAGTTCCAGATTCGGGAAACGTCGCGGCTGCGCATTATGAACTCGCCGGGAGCGGCCCGTTGATGATGATGTTAGTGGTCGCTGCATACCGCAACGGTAAGGTAGCCCTAGGCCGTTGAGGCGGTTTGACATGAGCGTCGGGCCTACCCGCATACCAGTCAGGTGGAGTCAATTGGCGCCTCGAGACGGCTGCACTAACATCGCCGTTTGAGTCTCTGTTCTGGAAAGTCAAGTAGCATATGTTCTCGTACAAAGTGCCTAAGTCTGTGCTCCACGAATCGAACGCTGACAGCTACAAAGACCAGCGCACAAAGTATGAAGTACGGATGGCCAGTGCTCATGTCGTTCCGTCCAGATTGTCTGTGCGCCGCTGCCTGGTTTTCGTCCACTTGGCCCCCCCCTTGTAAGCCAAACCACCACCCCTGTCCCCAACCTCGTAGCTCAACCTTGTCGCTTCCTTGCCATCCCTCCGTCGTAGGCTCTCCAACCACCCGCTTTCCAGGATTATTAGCCGTGCTAAGCCTTCTCCGACCCCGCGACTCGAGGATCGCCGACCGCTTCTTTCAGCGCAACCAGCCACCGGCCCATTGGTGCCCAGCCCGAACCAGAGAACAGAGCATCAACGTGCGAGTGAGATCTACTGCAGACACGGCCCGGCTTCCGCCCTGAGAAGTTGCCAGCAGCTTTGCCGACTCAGAGTCAGCTCGCTGGCCCTGTACTGTTGCCGAACCGGGCACCTCCCACCCGCAATCGAGGTCGACAATCTTCCTGTTTCTTGCTGGCCGAGTCGCTATTTGACGTTACGGCCTGCCGGTTCCAAGTACATCATCTGTGTCTGCACAACATCGACTGGCATGACAGCTTGCATGAGCCCCGTGCGCTGAGCGGCAGGCGAAACACCTGATCATACGAAACAAGAGAGCTTCGGCCATGCCCAACATCTGACCTCTTTTCCCACGCATACGCCCTGTACATAACGTTGCATACCAACTGAACCTTGCAAATCTTAACCGCCATCCAATTCCTTTGCTGATTTACGACAGCATCATGTCAGCACCGTACTGGGGCGAGCTTCCTGACCCCAAGATCACCAGAGAGCAGCGGCGCGTGTCCACCGACCTTTATGACGATTACTCATTGCCTGAACACCGCCAATCTCTGGATGCCCAGCCTCCTCGCAAGACGAATCGAGCTTCAGTCCAAACAACGAACACAGAGTCAACCTTTAGTCCCCACTCGCCCGCAGCATCGAGCTTCGCTGGCCAGGGTCTAGCTCCTAGACCGCCTTCCTACCAGCGAGGCACGGGCCAAGAGCCAGCCCTGGATGCGCATGAGCATATGTCTCGATCCAATCGCAAGTCCACCGACTATGACGTCCCTTCCATTGCGACTCCGCCAGCTGCACCCGATGTGCCTCGAGGTCCACCCGTCAGCTACCGTCATCCACCCGGTGATGGCGCGCTGCCCTACACCTACACTGCTCCTGCAAACACCAGATCTCAGCCGCGCGGTGTTTCTCAAGCATTAGCAGAGGAAATGGACCCCGAAGGACACTATACAGCAAGGCGTGATGCGCCCTCGGGTCCTTCACAGAGGATGGTACACGATGTGTCCGCGAGGAGAGACGGAGCCGCGGTGCCTCAAGATATGGTTGCGCAGTCAAGGAAACCGTCTGTTGCCGGGTCGTCACAGCGCCGCAAAAAGTTCGCAAACGACCGATCACCTCTACAAAACCTTGAGCTGACGCTCGACAGCATGACGAAAGAGGAAAAGCGAGCCCGGGTGGAGGCAGCGGAGCAACGAGCCAGGCAGAGAGCTGCGATGAAAGCTGGCGATTCGCCTTCTGGCCAACAGAGTCGGCCTCTCGACCATCATCAATTCGCCGAGCAAGACATGGACCAAGAAGTGCCAATTCAGATAGCTGTTCCGACACCTGCCGTAGCTCCTACACCTCAGGGAGTCGCCATGCGAAGAGCGCCCTCAACTCGAGTTCATCCACCTGCTCGAAGCGACCCGCCTGCTCAATATCCACCACATGAGCGGTTCGACGATGAGTACGGCATTATACCGGTTCAAGACAAAGTCCCGCTCCAAAGACCTCTGGATGAAGAGTCTGGGGTTCCCAGGCGAAATCTGAGCTTCCGTGAGCGTGCTGCGCGAAAAGAGGCCCCATCGGCCAAGACAGAGACAAGTCCAGCAGCGCCCGCTATGAGCGGCACTGGCTTCTCACTGACACGCAGCGGGAGCAACAGACTGAAAAAAGAGCCTCCTGGAGGGCCTCAGTATCAGCAGCCTCAAGGCGTACAAAGGGCGTCTTCTGTCTCGAGGCAAATGCCTTTGGCAGCTCCGGCTGAAATTGCGCCCAAATTCATACCGTTGTCGGCTCGAAACAAAGAACTTCCTCCCATACCCGCGTCACAGGACACCAGAGGTCCTCCAATCCGCGATGAAAGCCACAATTACCGAAAGTGGACTACCCAGGAACCCGTCCAGGGGATCCAACGTCGCGTCACTGAGCCCGTCTATGCCAAGAATCAGGACTCTCTCGAAGAGAACATTCCGATGGCAGCGAGGACTCGAGAATTGGGTCGAGAAAAGGCGGCCGAGACAAAACAAGCATCCCAGGATGTAGCGGCGGCACGAAGGCGGCTGGAGAGACAGGATAGTGGCCAGTTCTCGGACGATTCTCAGGACCACCCCGTTTCGGATACGCTGTACAATAAACGCCAAGACTTGCAACCTGGAGACGGCTTGTACAAGCCGCCGGTATGGTTGGATGAGTGGAAAAAGGGCACGACTGGAACCCTTTCCGGAGCACTTTTGGATCTCAGCAGCGACCAGCTGCCAACGACTGATAAGAGCAAACCATGGTGGGAGAGTGGTGGCCGGGGTCGGAGCAGCAACAGCACTTCTAGGCAACGGAAAGCTGAAGCCTTTGACGGAGAATATGACGACACAGCGGGTGAGTTGCTTTGTCCAAATTGGCGGAAGAGCCAACTGACTGTTATAGGAGCACCTACCCGCTTCAAGCCACCTCTGTATCTTACGTGCGGCCCGCTCCTCAGATACTGCGGGATTCGCCGTGAAAAGTTTCCAACTAGGTCTCCGTCTGTGTCCGAGCGGGAAGTATGGAGAGGCAGCATTATGATCGTCACCAAGGACTCGAAGTCGTCTTACGAGATTGCTCCGATACTCCGTCTCTTTGTTCAAGACATTGGACTACTGCCTCCGCCACCACACCAGGTCAATGGAGACTTGCCAGCAGAGTATGTCGACCCAATTGCTGGCCATCCAAAGCTGGGCCGAAAGGGCGAAACCCTCTATGTGCGGCCCGTGGAACATCTGGAAGAAGCCGTGGACCTCTCCCGAGACGAAACCGACGAGGGCCTTTTCGAGATGACGAGGAGTCCCCCCGATGTGGCGCCGGCAGATGGTTCGATGGATCTCCCAGGGTCTTTTGCTCGTCGGAGAAAAGCTGTTGGCATTGACGGCGAGAAAATGCAGAGATACAAGGACGTGAGAGGCTTCCGTCTTCATGTTGAACGCGGCTACACATTCTGGCGATTCAATATTGAAGTCGAGCTTCGCGATAAGCAGCAGCGCATCGCATACCGCATCAATCGTGGACCCTGCATGGGGTTCTGGGTTCCAGCCCGAGACCAGGCCATGAATATCATGTTCTACAGCTGCAACGGCTTCAGCGCCACTGCCAAGCCAGATGAGCTGAGTGGACCGGACCCAATGTGGCGGGACGTGTTGAATACGCATCAGACGCAGCCATTCCACGTCATGATTGGTGGCGGTGACCAGATATATAATGACTGCATCGCGGATGAGTGTGAACTGTTTGAAGAGTGGCTCTGTATAAGGAACCCTCTTCACAAGCACAACGCACCTTTCACCGCCGAGATGCAGAGCGAGATGGAAGCTTTCTACCTGGAACGCTACTGCAAGTGGTTCTCTCGGGGACTGTTTGGACTAGCCACCTCTCAGATTCCTATGGTCAACATGTACGACGACCACGATATATTCGACGGCTATGGCTCTTATCCTCATCATGACATGAACTCGCCCGTGCTCTGCGGGCTTGGGGCTGTGGCTTTCAAGTACTATATGCTGTTCCAGCATCAAAGCCTGATTAGCGAGACGGAAGATTCGGAACCCAGCTGGGTTCTCGGAGTCCAGCCTGGTCCTTATATCAACGAATTGAGCCGGAGCTTGTTTGTGTCTATGGGTGGCAAAGTCGCGTTGCTCGCTGTCGACTGCCGCACAGAGAGGACCGAGCATGACGTGGTTCAGGACAAAACATGGGAGAAGATTATGAATCGTTTGTATGCCGAAGTCAGACGTGGTCAAGTCGAACACCTTCTCGTGCTGGTCCCGGTTCCAATTGCCTACCCACGACTGGTGTGGCTAGAAAATATGTGAGTCCCCAACGCATGACGGATGAGAAGCGTGGAACTGTTGCTGACAAGTGTAGCTTGACATCGAGACTTTTGAACCCTGTCAAGGCTTTGGGCAGAACAGGCGTCTTTGGCAAAAAACTCAATAACATTGACGGCGGGGTGGAAGTCCTCGACGACTTGAACGACCACTGGACGGCCAAGAACCACAAGCATGAGCGCAGCATCATAATTGAAGACTTGCAGGACTTGGCTATTGACAAGTCGCTCCGAATCACTTTGTTGAGGTATGCCTGCTACAACTTGAAATCTCGCAATGCCTTGCTTTTGCTGACCCTCGTACCTAGTGGTGACGTGCATCTGGCGGCGATTGGCCAATTTTACTCGAACCCAAAGCTCGGCTTGGCCAAACACAGAGATCCCAGGTATATGCTCAACATCATCTCTTCTGCCATGGCCAACGCGCCGCCGTCGGACTTGATGGCAGACGTCCTCAACAAACGGACCAAGGTGCATCATTTCGACAAGCAAACGGACGAGAGCATGATTCCCATATTCCAGCACGGTGTTGACGGCAGGCCGAGGAATAACAAGCACCTTTTCCCTCATCGAAACTGGTGTTCTATCCGTCAATGGTCGCCTGGAAGTACGCCGCCTCCGACACCCCCGCTTTCGGCATACGATAGGAGCCCAAGCCCACCGCCACCCACAAGAGGTGGCCTTCTTCGGAGATTGTCTTCGCGGAGTAGACCTACGCCAAATCGTTTTAATACAGCCCGAGACCCGGTTCGAGAGTCACGGCCACCGGTGTCGGGCGGCATGGGCCTGTTTCGAAGCTTCTCCCGACGAGCCTCTTCTGAATCTCAGCGGCCTGGGAAGCTTACCAGAACATTGTCACTCGGCAGTGGCGAAAATCAGAGACGAGGATTATTCGGGTTTGGAGGACGCGGTATGAGCCGACCTGACGACGGCGGTATCAATGGCCAGTGGGGTGAAGAGAGCGACGAGGACGAGTACCTCGGCCATCCAGCTCATCCGCCTTCGGCAGCCCGCCCGTCTGGACTTCGTGGTGGAGGCACCTATGACGAGTACGAAGAAGGTGACGATTCGTATTTTGCTGCGCGGCCGCCGGGAAGGGCGCAGATGATTGCTACACAGCCGCCTATGCCAGCGAGCGAACCTGATGTTCCCATCATGCGTCCCTTTCACAGAACCCCAACGGGGCTGTCGACGAAGCAGATGCGCAAGGCCGACGAGTACGAGGTGGACCTGGAAGGAGGACTAGACATTACGCTGAATGTTGAGGTCAACGCCAAGGACCCGGCGGGAATCACGGTGCCTTACCGGTTACTAGTGCCCCGGCTACAGTACAAATACGATCCGGCGGAGGACGATCTGGCGCAACGGGGGGCAGAAGCGAGGCCGAGCGGCTTGAAGAGGCTGTTTAGTCTGCGAACGAAACCAGCCCAGGTGAGGCCCGCTGAGAAGGATGAGGACACGCAGACGGATGAGGACGACGAGGAGTATCCAAGGAGATGAGTTGAAGGACGTGACGACTGGGCATGATTTATCGCATCGCTTTGCCCTAGCATTGAATTTGGTCGTGCATTCGATGGCGTTTGGGACAAGAGGCAAAAGAGGACGTAAAGTCGTGTACAATCAAGTTTGCATTACATATGAGAAACATGACGAAATGTCCACTTGTGTATTGCTCCCTGCTGTATCGTGGTTACGCCGTTCTTGGCGCTCTGGCAGCTCTGCGATGCTCGGCAGTGCGGCACTAGGGAGGTCGGGCCAGGCACGAGCGAGCCAGGGGTTCCACTAGGGAATTCCGGGGTGGCAAGGGCAGCGCCTAAAATAACCGCTAGGCTCGCCCGGGTCCCAGCCGCAACGGAGATCCTCGATCTCCACTTCATCCCTTTCCAACAGCTGTCAATTCAGCTTCCGCAATACCCTTTACTCAGCATTCATCCGCATTTGTGCTTCTCGTTGAGCGCCTACAGCTGTGTTTTCCACGCTTTTTCGTCGAGCCGGCTTCTTCGACCTCTCGATTGGCGCGCCTCTCGTCTCGTCTCTCCTGTCCACCAGGCTCCCAGCTGGGCGGCGCTTCTCCCGGACCTCGCTGCGTCGGGGGGTTATGGCGGCGCACAGATAGACCATGGCCCGCCACGAAGTGTCCATGCTGGACGAGTGCTACGCCGCTCTTTGGCGACGCGTGCAGATGCTGGCGACGTGGTCGCGCGGGCCGGGGACGCAGCGCGCCACGGGGGTGGTCTTGGGGGCGCTGCACCAGGCGCGCCAGAACCTGGCGCGGCGGCGGCTGCTGAGCGTCCCACACGCGCTGGTGCTGGTGTGGATGATCATCCTGCTATGGGGGGAGCGCTGGGTGTTTGACAGCAAGGTCGAGGACTGCGCGTGGCAGAATTGGGAGAAATGGGTACGTCCATTGTGCATGCAGGCGTGATCCCGGCGTTATCGTTGCTGACTCGGAATGACCAGCCCAAAGATGCGAAGCCTCACCACCTGATATTCGTCGCCGATCCGCAAATCATCGATCCGCACTCGTACCCCGGCCGCCCGTGGCCGCTGAACCCGCTCACGATGCTCATCACCGACAACTACATGCGGCGGAGCTACAAGGCCCTCCAACGCCGCCTGCACCCGGACAGCCTGTTCTTCCTTGGCGATCTGTTCGACGGCGGGCGTGAGTGGAAGACGTCGCAGGGCGAGTTTGTGGACCCCAAATGGGGCAAGGGCCGCTCCGGCGAGGAGAAGCAGTATGTGCAAGAGTGGCACCGCAAATACGGCGAGAATTACTGGCTGCGCGAGTACCAGCGCTTCAGTGACATCTTCTTCAGCAACTGGAACGCTGGCGGTGATGTGTCCGGGTCGTGGCAGCGGGGGAGGAAGCTGGTTGCGAGCTTGCCGGGGAACCACGACTTGGGGTTCGGCGCGCAGATCCAGGTCCCCGTGCGAAACCGCTTCAGCGCCTTCTTTGGCGACGTGAATCGAGTGGACGTTGTCGGAAACCACACCGTCGTATCAGTGGACACGGTCTCGCTGAGCGCTGGCTCGTCGTCGTTTAAAGACAGCCACGACTTGGAACCCATCTATGGACCGGTCAACGAGTTCTTGCACGGGGTCCAAGCAACCAAGAGGAAGGCGGTCCAGCAGGAGCTCAGCGTCTGGCACGGCAGTGACAGTAAGAAGTTGAGGCATGAGGTCGAGAATGTGGACAACGCAGACCTCACCCGTTGGTCAAGAGATCCTGGCCCTGGAGCAGCTGACTTTCCCACCATCCTACTTACCCACGTGCCGCTATATCGCGACCCGGGAACTCCCTGCGGCCCGCATCGTGAGCATTGGCCGCCGACGAAGCCGACCAAGGGCCAGAGCGGTCCTGTGATTCCCGATCACCGCAACGCCATAAGCGTTTCGGCGGGCTATCAGTACCAGAACGTCTTGAGCGAGGAAGACTCGGTAAAGCTCATCAAGAGTGTCGGCAACGTCGTCCACGTCTTCTCTGGCGACGACCACGACCACTGCGAGCTGGTCCACTCCAGCTCCAAGGGCAACGTGCCGGAGATTACGGTCAAGAGCTTCAGCATGGCCATGGGCGTCCCCACGCCCGGCTTCATCATGGTCAGCCTCTACAACCCGGTTGGCGCCGACGGGAAGCCAATCCCAGGAGCTCCCCAGGATACGCTGCAGACGCACCTTTGCCTGCTGCCGAACCAGGTTCGCACCTATATGAAATACATCACGTACATCATCCTCACGCTCGTCCTCCTCGCTGTACGGGCTTTTCTCGTCCCCGTCCTCCATCTCCAGTCCTTTGCGCTGGAACCCGAGCGAAGCGCCAACGTTCTTCCTTTGTTCAAAGACAAGGCAAAGACCGAGCCGCCCGACTCCTCGGCGCACCACCACCGCCACCACCATAACGGCCTACCCTCGGGCCTCTCCGCGGGCGCGACGTCCGGCCTGCGAAGCAGCGCCTCGACAACCACCTCCAACGGCGGCGCTCGGTGGTCATCCAAGAAGAAGAAGCAGACGCTGCGCTGGGGCTGGGCGGGCGAGGACGGCCGCGGCGGCGGGCCACGCATCCACCTCGACGACAACTTCTACGACGGCGGCAAGAAGGGCTGGAGCACGAACCGGGGGCGGCATGCGCTCGGGGCGCTGGGGAGGGAGATGTGGACGACGACGTGGAGGGTCGCGTGGATGACGGTTCTGTTTTGGGCGTACTTGACAAGAAAGGGCTGAGAAGGCAGAGGCCGCACGCACTGGCATATATAGCGCGCGATGCACAGCGTGGGAGGGGCTGCGTGCTCTAATAGGGATGTGGCTTTTGCATTTGAGGGATTTAGGCCGGGATAAAAGGATACAAGCGCGGGTTTGCTGGTCGCGTGTTCAACGTGAATCCAGGTGTAGGTCAGGAGAGTAGCGATCCCATTGGACGCAAGGCAGCGAGTTGGTAATTAATGGCGCGGCTGCTAGTGACGAGCGGCAGATTAGTCGTCGGTCTTGTGAAGTCGTCACGATGTTCACTAAGATGCGTCAAATTGGTATATCCACATGGCAACCCCTTCGTCCTGATCCAACATGCTCAGCCCCGTGCCCAGCGTTCCCCAAGGCCAGCACACTCCCTCGTAGTATCCTTCCCCTTTCTCTCCCGACACCCGTAGTTCGCCCTTTGCCGCTCACCGACCCGTCCGCCTCGTCACGCCGATGCGCTCCTCGCGCGTCCGCCGCGGGCTGTCGACGGGCTGTTGCTGCTGTTGCTGCTGCTGGTCCTGCGCCGCGCGCGCCTGCTGCGCAGCTTGTAGGGCCTCGCTGGCGCGACGGTCCTCGTAGGCGGCGACGTCTTCGGGCGTGATGCTGAGGGTCGTGGGCGGCCGGCGGAGCATCTTGGCGTTTGTAATCTGGGTCTCCGCGCGGTGCTCGTTTTGCCGCCTCCTTCTTCGCGATGGAGGTTGTAGCGGTGGCGAGTGTCTGACTTGAGCGCTTGCGAGGAATGGTTGGACACACGGGCGGGTTTCTGCACGAGGGGTTGGTGATGCTGGTGGCAGGGAAAGGATGGATGTGGTTGAAGTCGGTTGGAGTTGTGACAACGCGCAGAGGGGGCATTTTACGCGCGTGGCGGGTCGTCCCGCTGTGGGGTCGCATGCACGCCGGCAGTCGTCCTAACCCCTGCTACGATGAGGACGCAGGAAGCGAGGTAAAACGCAGAATATCAACGGTGATACGGCTCAGAACGTTGAATATACTTCAATAGTAATTATGACCCTGAAGATGCTGTCTCTAGCTAGGTAATACTCTTTCGCCTCGTCTGGTATCAATATCAAGCATGCACATGGGCCTCGCCCTTCATTAAACATATACACATAAGAATGCCGTTCTCTTCCAAGCCTTCAAAACGTATAGACCGAAGTGATCAATAGGCTCCACCGTAAACATGATCCCTCTCCCACCGCAGAAACTCTTCCAGGTCGTGCTCCATGTTGCAGCCCATCGGCGCCATATCCGCGATGCTCTCCGACACGTCGTCTGGCTCATCACCCCCGACGACAAGGGGCCTCGGCGGCGACAAGATAGTCTCCCGCAACGAGTAGCGCTTCACCTCGGGGTCTACCGCCCAGCGGTGCAGGCTGCTGCCGCCAAAGAACTTGATCGTGTCAAAGGAGCCATCGACGTCGTCCCGGCGGGATGCGCCGTATTTCTCGGTAAGAACGGGGATGGGTAGGTCATTGTCCGAATGGGTTGAGGAGGGCGACGTTGTTTCTATAGTGCCACATGAGTCCTGGGAAATCCGTGGCGGAGGGAGATCTATACGGCTGGAAATCAGCTCGCCGTGTGTCTCGAAGCCAAAAGTCTCGAACCACTCTGCCATCTCTTCGGCCATCTCATTCTGGTCATCCTCGTACATCCCAGACAACAAGTCACCAGCACCTCCCAGTATCGCCATCTGGAATGCCATCCAGTCTACCGTTTCATCAACCTCATAGGCAGTGTCCTTGCTCGCCTCCGGTTTCTGGTAAGTGATAGGGCCGTGTCTGAACGACGGGTTGGCCGATGACAAGACTGGGCCTTTGAGGTAAACGAGCTCATCGTTGTCAAAGGACTTGCGATCGTCATCCTGGCTGCGTCGAGACTGCATGCTGTCGCACTCCGTGGCGAAGATTTCAGGTATGGTTGGTAGCAGATCAATGCTTGGTTTTGTAGCCATCCGAGCAGTATGTCTAGAAGAGGGAGTAGGGAAAGTAATGTTGTCGGAGTCTTTAGTGTTTTCAGCTTCTTTCTCTTCGTCATCCTTTGACACGCTGCTCATTGGTGAAACGTCGCTGTGGACGATGTCGTCATCCAAGGGAGAGATCGCAAGCGCGTCTTTGTCCTGGACGAGAGCTGGCAAACTGCTTTCAGCTGGTGGGCCAAGGCGCGAAACGAGGCCTTCCAGATGAAACGGTTCCGCAGACGCGTCAGATTTGTCGGTGCATATGCTTTGCAACGACTCGTTCGATGGTCGACAATCCAGCCGCAGCCGAAGCATCGCCTCTGCTTGAGCCTTTGCTCGTCTCCTTGTGATTTCCTCTAGGCGGGCCGGGGTCAGCATCTCATCGGCCACGACACGCTTGAAGCGCTGGCTCAAGAGGGCGATACTGAGGCTGTCGGAAAGTGCCCAACGATTAGATTTAGCCGGCAGCTTTTTCGGCCTGGCGTGGTCGCATTTGATCTTTCTCTCTTGCTTTTCCTGCTGGGGTCGGGAGACTGGCATCCTGGAAGACGGCACTGGCTTGCGAGGTATCGTAGGCTTCTGGTTTCTTGGGCTGGGAGACATGGGCATCAGTGGACTCGTTTTAGGATGCCTTGGAACAACTGGTGACGGCGCAGCCGGTCCCGGAATATCTCGCAGCCACGAGTCGAGCTGTAACTCGTGAAGCGCGTTGCCAACAGCTTCGAAAGCGTGCTCCGTGTCCTGAATCAGCTGTCGGACGTTTGCGGAACATTCCTCTTCTTGTTGGGCCACTGTGGTCGGGCCATGGTATTGTTGGTCAGATATTGTGACCAAGTCCGAATGAGAAAAGACAGAGGCCGGTCTTGGCGAGACTTGACGAGGTTCGGTGTTTGCTACGCCCTCGTGGAAGCCCAGGGCGGACCGTGTAAGCCGTCTTGATGGTGGTGGAGACCTCGAGCGAAGGACCGGGGCGTCGCGCCAAGAAACGGCATCAGAGGAGTCGTAAAAGGCCAGTCGGTTACTGGACACATTGAAGTCGCGGCACTTATAGCTGCCCGGTATATTGGAAGGTGAACGGCTGCGGCTTGCTGGTACTGGCGGCAGCGGGTTCTCGATGCGGTGAAGTTCGTCTCCGCTTCGGACCATGACGGGCGTCTTGGAGGCTTTCCACCTTGAGGGAAGCCATGATAGAGAGCTTGACGGTTTATGAGAGGGGCGCCAGGTGGAATATGTATCGTCTGGCAAGGATGTTTGGTTTATACGCTGACCTTGGTCCGCTGATTTTGTCGCGCGATGGTAAGGAGCCCGTCTCATATCGAGGCCCAGGCTCAGGTCGGGCATGGTGATGGCTTCGCCTCCCAAACAGGATCGGGTCCGAACAATGCGGCCGGATCTTGTAAGCTTTAGAAGCAATGAGCGTCGACAGGCGACGAAAGAGGCGGCTCAGAACGAGGAGAGACGAAGGAACCCGGTAGGACGCGCAGGCCCGGAGGGGGGATGGGTCTACTCATAACCACTTGGCCGAGTGTCACCGCCGGCCCCCGGGCCTAGCAAGACAAATAAAGTCGGCGGCTATCGCCACGGAGTGTCCAGGTACAAGGTGGACTGCGCTCCCAACGTTGCCAAAGCACGGGTATCAGCAACATGGTCAGGAAGAAGAGTGCTCCGTAAGCGGGTTGAGCTTGGCCCCAACCGGCACCCAGATGTGCATAACGTGTTGGTTCGAGCGGCAGTGCAGCTTGGCACGGCGCATGCACCCCACGCTGATGGGAGAGGCTGGATTGGAGCATCACAATTCTCGCCCATTGACGGTTGCTATTCTGACTGAGGGGTGGGTGCAGGAGCCGGGCAGTGACCAATGCAGCCAACGCTGACCCATGCCTGTCAAGCGGCATTGGCGCGTAGGCTTCGGGACTGGACATTCTACTCGCAAGCCCCCAGGCTGAAGTTTCTGTTACCGGGCGAGTCTGACAGGGCTGTCGGGTGTCTATCAGCGGTGAATCAATCTGGGGCCACGCAGATCCTGTCATGGTGGTTGGTACATATGAGCTTGGCTCTCATGACGTCGCGGGCAGAGCTCAGTGCCGGCAGGAAAGCGCGCAGTTGTTGAATTGCTCCATCGCCTTTCCCTCTAAAATTGCTCTAGTCGTCCGGCGTCTCGAAGGGTCGGTGCTGCAGCGACAAGGGCATCTCGTGTCGTGGCTCTGCCATTGTGCGATTCTCGCCACCAACCCTTGGCCAGCTTGACAGTGGAGTGGATAACTTGGACGGCCCGTCAGGTTCAATCTCTAAAAAGTCATCCACGCACGGCACGGTACGAAAGCGGGTGATGGAGTACAGGGGATGCTGAGACACGGGCAGTAGTCGCCAGCTACTCTGTGGCGAAGCGATCTTGCCGCGGCCAGTCCCTAAATCGGACAGGCGGTGCAAAGTGGTGGCCCTAAGGGCCTCCTCGTCCGTAGGTCTACAGTCGCAAAAACCGAAAGCGGCAGAGTCAAGACAAGGTCGGGAGCCCTGGGACAGAACCAACACCATCCTGAGGTGTATCCATATTTGGTGCGAAAGTCGGTCGGCAGTCGTTGCTCATACGCTAGGGCACGGCCTGGCGCTGTTAGCTTGTCACCGGCGACCTTTCTCAATGGCTTTTGGCTCGCTGCCTGGCAGCAACAATACAAAGCTGCAGGAAGATACGAGGGCCGGTAGGCACCTCTGACGATGATCTCGACGCTGGGACCAAGGGAACGATCATGAGCATCCCACCTGTCTGGGCTCGTTGTGGAGGCTGTAGGCTGTAGGCTGTAGCACACGCTGCTCAGCGGCCCCCGCGCTGACCACGAGGGCTTCGCGTGTTAAGACTCAACAAGGCAGCTCGAAATGCCCTCATAGAGCGTTTCGGGCGAGTGCACGCGGCAAACTCATCGAGAGCGGGAGTCCTTTGCTTCCAGACCAGGCCGCTCCCATCGATCAATCATTGGGGTCCGGAGACTCAGCCGAGGAGGCAGACGACGCTCGATGGCTCGGCTGTTCCATCCTTCCCGCGGGCTCGCTTACGCTGTGGGGGCTGCCCGAGAATCGCCCGAACCCCTGGCATGCCGCTCGATGGTATCGTACGGAAGCGGGCCATGGGTTTCGCGATTTTAGATCTGGGGATGCGTGGAGGATGCAGTTGGGCGGCGTACGTGGAAACACCCGGGTGCAGGAGTCAGCTTCTGAAACAATTGGCCATACGACGGGAGGAAGGCAGCGTCTCTGCTCCTCACCTGACAGCAGCCAGAGCGTCCTGGCATCGCAGGTATCTTACCAGGCCGTCTGCCACGTACCCGTAGCTGCTAAAATCGTCACTCGAGCGCTCCAAGCCTCACTCTTCCCTGCTGAATCAAACATGAGCACCAACGACATGTTTGTTTCGCTTCGTTTCAACGTTTCCTGGTCGCTTAGCTGGCCAGCCAGCAACCGCCGCGCGCAGCCATGCGTCTGCCCTGCAACGCTCTGACGCACTCGACATTTTCTTCTACTTCTCACCCGTTATTAGCCGCCGTCTTGCAAGACAAGTGGACGGACCTATTTTTCGCCCCCGTGTCTCGGGGCATCACAACGTACCTCGCCCCCTGCTTAGAAACACCCCTCCCTGTTCTGGGAACCGTTCACGCGCTGTGCCTCTCAGGCCACCATTGTCGGGACGAATGCGTCTGACCGTCCATTTTTGTTGGCCAGAAGCTCGAAATCTACCGGGCCCGACGCGAGGTCGCATATGGGACGAGCCGCAGCCCCCAAACGCGGTTGGCGGCTATCCGCCTCGCCGACTGCACAGCCGGCCGCCGTGCCTGTCTTGGCCCCCGAGCTGCCCCAAGGTTGCCTTTCTGCCTCTTCGACTGTGGAAATTCCTCAAGCGCAAGCGAGGTGAGGTGACGCGAGGTGAGGTGTAAGACGTGAAATCAAATCTGGTCTGGTCTGGTGCACTGGGCACACCGTCAAAGTTTATTGATGTCTATCTAGCATGAACTAAGAGCGCCAAACTCCAAGCGCCGATCTTGGCCGGCTGCTTCATGGATCAGCTACCGATATGATGCCTGGTACCTTCTCCTGCAGGTACTCCTTCCCGCCGGGCTCTCGGTGTCAGGAACCCGTGATTCCATGCATTATGATGCATGTCCTGCTCAAGGCCCGACCTGAGGTGTAAGCCCAGGCCGCGTAACCGCCCCCAAGGCATCACCGCTATACGTTGATTTGCCGCCAGAATCCCTGTCAATGGCGATGCTTGCGTCGATTGCTGCCAAACCAGCCCCGTCGCACTTCTTATGCTGGTCTTTTTGTTCACTTCTTTTGTCCCCTTGTTTCAAATAGAGTCCGGCTCGCCAAAGGGCTGACAAGACAGGGCAGTTTCAGCCCAGCTCCTCACAAGACTCGACTCGCCTCACGCATCCTTCTCGTTGTGCTGGTCTTGAGAAAGGAGGACGCTGTGTGTCTCGGGACCCTGATTGGCCGCTCGCCCAGCAACGTCTGGCAATCGTCCTCTACTTTCGGGTCGTCTTTTGATCCCCAGCACATTGTGAACCAGGCCGCGACGGAGTGGGCCGTGTGACATGGCAGTGCAATGATGCGACCGCAGCAATATCGACGCACACGGCGCTCCTCGCCATGACCATCGTCGAGCCTGATTCCCTTGCGAGAGAAGATCATCGCTGCTGATTGTGCGTGTAAGTGGTTCGTGTTGGTGGTACCCTTGTTCCACTGACCAGCGGTGGAAACACAGATCGTGAAGAGAAAAATGTTGGTCAAATTGGTGTTGCCAGGCCTCTTTTTTCCTAGTTAACGGGGTGAGCCAGGAGTATCGGGTACGGCAATCCATGCAACGAGGTTGCCGAAGACGAGGCCTTTTGAACCTCATAAACTCCCTCCAGCCCCCTCCCTCCCTTGGCACATTGGCAAGCCACGCCCACTTGCGAGACTCATTCCAGTCATCAAGGATGACGGGCCACCTATGCCAAAGGTCTCAGATAGCCACACCATGCCGCGAGAATCCCAGCAGAAGGATTGGATTAGACTGGGAGGAAGCATTCCTGAGCACGGTCACACGCAGGAGCACACTGGAGCGAGAGGCTGGCCGGCGAGCCACTATGCCACTCATCCACTTTGCCCCCGCCCTAAAGTCAGGTTGGACGATGTCATCGCTGTTCTTGTCAACGGTCACAAGACAATGACTGTGAGATAGCTCAAGCTCTCGCCTCCGATCTTGCGGCTTTTGCAATAGCTATTCGCAAGGTCTTCCGTAATGGTCAAGGGGAGACTTAGTGATGATCTCGAAGGGAGATAGACTTTTTATTATGGCTTGAAAATTACTGAGCCCTAGAACTGCGCCCGACATCCTTGCATCACTCCTCATCTTCCTGCTCAGCACCCTCGTCGTCATCCTCGTACATCATGAACGGAACAAACCGAAAGTCCAGGAAGCTCCTCTTGCCGCCTTCCATGTCCACCATAAACTGCAAACTCAAGACCCCCTGCCCGTCGCCTCGCAGACTGACCTTGCTCGCGATGCGCATCGCCTCGGTCGAGCTCTTGACAAAGTCAAACTTGTACGTTTGCGACCAACGATCCGCAATGGTGAATGTCTCCAGCAGGTCCCTACCCCGCGCAAAGTCCACCCCAGAGCTACCAAGATCGCTGGTACCCGCGAGAGAAAGGAACGGTGGAGTCTTCATGGCTGTTATGGTCAGCTTCTCTGGCGACGTTGGAGAAATCTCGGCGAGGGAGTCTAGAAGGGTGCGCGACTGCATGATGATTTTGAACTTGACGTCGTTGCGGTCAAATGGAATGTCCTCTGGAATTTCAGGCAGATATGTCGTCAAACCAGCCGTGGTTTTAACAGCAGACTCTTCGATGGTGACTTTAAACGGGTCTCCCTCCTCAACATAAAGCAATGTGCAGGTGCCCGAGATACCCAGGGCTTGGTTGCTAAAGGCATCGGGCCGGTAATTGCGCAGATTGCTTCGAAACGGGTCCTGATCGGCTTTTTGTGCCCGAGTTGCAACGTCGACAGCCCCAAAGATTTGAAGAATTTCGAGAAATGAAGCTAGAGGTATTTGAAAGCTTGGCAGTTCAGTCGGCTCACCATCGTCGGACGGTGGCAAATTGACCGTGTAGGATGAGAAGAGGGCCTTGTCAAGAAACGCAACGCCTGGTTCACAGGTCAGCACGATGCCACAGACTACGGAACCTTGCAGTTCGTACCTTGCATGACCCGCGCGTGATCGGCTGCGAAGCGAATACCCTCTTCCGTGATTTGGACGTGGACTCTCGGCGCAAAGTTGATGCAACGAAGGAGCTGGTACAGTGGCCGTGTAGACGTCGCCACGGCCCGGAAAATGGGAAGAGCTTCAGGCGCCATGTCAAGGAGCTGAGCGCGATAGCTGTGGCCAGCTCTGGCGACACGAGTGCGCGAAACAAGAAGTCAAACTAGAAAGCACGTAACAGTCGCTCAACGGCGTCTCTTCTCTCGTTGTCCGACTATTGTACAGAGGCCCACCGAACCGACTCAGCAGGAATTGGGTATCTTAGACGTAGACTCCGACCGCGCAGAACATGTATACGGTTCCAAACCTGCACAAATTAGCTTCAAAGGGGCATGGCGATGGAACTCTGTGGGCCACGTACGCAACAGCTATCGAGGCCGGGAGCCCAATGATTGTGAGGTTGACAAGCGATCGATCTGAGGAGCGTCAGAGCTGCGTCACGTGAAGAAGAGAGACAGCCGGAGCAGCATACTCAGCGCAAAGAGGCCCGTAGCCACGAGCCCCGTCAAGAGGAGGACGAATCCGACTAGGAATTGGGTCTGTTTGCCAACGGTGGGGTTGAACGGACTGCCTGCAGCAGCTTGCCAGACCTCATGCAGCGAGGAATCCATGTGCCACGTTTCGCGGTGCGGACCGTTTCGAGACGTCTAAGATGTATCGAAGCTTTTCTGTCTGCACGTCACGCTTTTGTGGCGAATCAATTGGGATGAGGACGTGGAGCTGGCGCGGGTGACGGACGGAGGTTGACACGGAGCTGGAGCTTCGCGAGCAGAGGTGCAGTCGAGGCATCGTGGCATCCACCAAAGAGGCTTAGCGCGCAATGCCCCTGGCCACCAGCTGGTAGGCATGAGAAACGTAAGCAGCGCACGGGCCACGCGTGACATCCATATCGCCCATGATCCTACGCGACCATCGAAACTCCACTTGTGACGCTGTCGCTTGCTGGGTTTCACGACCACCAACCTTTAAGCCGCGCCACTGCTCCTGTCCCTGCTTCTCGCAGCCTTGCAGCCGCCAACATGGTCGCAATCGTCAAGGAAGAGGGTCAGCCAATCCCGTCATACCGCGACTTGCCACTTGATCTCCTGCTGACTACGTCCGCAGGCGTAAAGCGCAAGGCGTCAGAGGACCCCTCCTCTCCGACGGCGTCGAAGCGCATCAAGCACGATGATTCGGCCGAGCCACAGGAGGATGAGAATGACGAGAAGTTGTCGCTGAAGCCTATTCCGTTTCCCGACAAGGTAAGTCTACGAACCTGATCTGCGATGCCATTCGCTAAACGAGATCTCAGCCTGCCGTCATCGAAGAACGCAACGGCGAAATCGAGTTCCGCGTCGTCAACAACGACAATGACCGCGAGTCCCTCATCATCCTCACTGGCCTCAAGTGCATCTTCCAGAAGCAGCTCCCTAAGATGCCCAAGGACTACATTGCGCGACTCGTCTACGACCGCACTCACCTGTCCATCGCCATTGTCAAGAAGCCGCTAGAAGTCGTCGGCGGCATCACCTATCGTCCTTTCAAGGGTCGTCGCTTTGCCGAGATTGTGTTTTGTGCCATTAGCTCCGACCAGCAGGTCAAGGGCTACGGCGCTCACATGATGTCACATCTGAAGGACTATGTCAAGGCCAGCAGCGATGTGATGCACTTCCTGACCTACGCAGACAACTACGCCATCGGCTACTTCAAAAAGCAGGGGTTCACCAAGGAAATCACCCTGGACCGCAAGGTGTGGATGGGATACATCAAGGACTATGAGGGTGGCACCATCATGCAGTGCTCCATGCTGCCCCGGATCCGATATCTCGAGATGGGACGCATGCTGCTCAAGCAAAAGGAGTGCGTCCAAGCAAAGATCCGCGCCTACTCCAAGTCGCACAACGTACACGCACCTCCGAAGGAGTGGAAGAACGGCGTCAAGCCCATCGACCCTCTCGACATCCCCGCGATCCGCGCCTCTGGCTGGTCACCCGACATGGACGAACTCGCGCGTCAGCCTCGCCACGGCCCCAACTACAACCAACTGCTGCACCTCCTCAACGACTTACAGAACCACAACTCAGCGTGGCCGTTCCTCGTTCCCGTTAACCGCGACGACGTTGCCGACTACTACGAGGTCATCAAGGAGCCCATGGACCTTAGTACCATGGAGAACAAGCTCGAAGCCGACCAGTACGCCACGCCCGAGGACTTCGTCAAGGACGCGCGGCTCATCTTCGAGAACTGCCGCAAGTACAACAGCGAGAACACGCCCTACACCAAGTCAGCCAACAAGCTCGAGAAGTTCATGTGGCAGCAGATCAAGGCCGTCCCCGAGTGGTCGCACCTCGAGCCGGAAAAGTAGAGTTTTGCACCGACGAAGAGGCGCAGAACCTCGACAGGTTTTACGATGGTGACCCGGCGGATGTGCTGGTGATGGCCACGCGCTTGGCGCCGCTTTGGTGTTTACTTGGCGTGGATCTTGCATTGTATTTTGAAATGAGGAACGGATCTCTTGGTAAAGGGAGTGGCACTGGAAGGAATAGCGAGGTGTTACGGCTTAGTTTTTTTGTGACTTTCGGCGTTGGTCCGATGAGGCGGCATGGTCCGGCCTGGCCTGGAACAAGGATTTGGGAGGGACTCGGCCTCGAAACACCCTATTTGGGTCGGCGGCATTGTCAAGCAAGGGCCATGGATAATGCTCCTGAGCTGAGCAATGATTTTCAATGTGTAAGGTGTAGCTTGGCATGACGAGCAAAACGAACAAAGCGGTTCAAGACTTACTCATCCAGTCTATGTGAATAGCATGGCAAAGTGTCGACGTGAAGTAAACCAGTTGGCATGTAATATTTCTGTCAAGAGTCTCAACTTCAGGAATATAGTAAGCCGACAGGCCCAGAATCTTCAAGCAGGACACTTGCTGGCACGCTCTCTGCCATGCCCTCCGCCACTCTACCAAGGTCGTACCAGGCTCGATTGCACAGAGGCAAAACCGCGGTCAACACGGCTTCGCATGCCGGTACGAACACAGATGAGGGAGCCACCGCTCTGGTCTAGCTGTCCAACACGCGTGCAGATAATAGAGCAAAAGAAATCGCAAGCAAGGGACAAAAACGCCTGTTCAAACGCCGCCGAGATCCTCCAGAGACGTCGCTGTGAAGCGAAAGGAAAAACTGATGCTTTTCGGAGGAGGCTGCAGCCGGAAATCATAAGAGGTAGTAGATAAATCGCGGGTGGAAAGACGCGTGGTCTATTGTGTAGTATGCAGCTCGATGTGTCAATATCACAGCCTGGACGAAATTGGGAGAGAGGAACAATTCATCGGAAAAATCAAGTTGCTGTCGTAAACATCGTTGAGTCGAAAGCGTCATCGAGAGAGGCATATGCCGTCAGCACCTCAGGCGCCGGGGGCCTCGGCGGTGCGCGGTGCGGGTCCCGCATCTCCAACAGGCAGGCGGAGGTCCGAGTACGTTCGTCTCGGCCAGGGGACACGCATGCGATTGGGATGCCGGAAAGCGGTCGAATGCATCGGCGGTGGGGTTGCTTGGCCGCCGCGGTTGGGGTCTTCGGCCTCGAGGGTGCGGCGCAGCGAAGGCTGGAGGAAGTCGGGAATCTCGACCCACTGTCCCGCGCGGGCGGCGCTCAGCATGCTCGGCGGGATGAGGGCGGCGGGGATGACGGACGAGCTGGAGCTGGCCCTGCGGAACATTTGCTCCGTCATTTGCTCCGTGACAATGGTCAATTCGCCCGTCTCGATGGCGTACTTGAGCCACTGCTCCCACTCTTCGTCGAGGACGGCCGACGTCTCGCCCGCCTCGCGCCTCGCTGCCTGGGCGCGGAGCCGCTCGTTGAGCTCAACACCAACACTCTCAAGCTCCTCATCGCTCTCCTCGTCGTCATCATCTTCGTCGGCGTCTTCGTCATGGTCCAGCACACCGATATTGCGGATGGACGCCGTCCTCGCCTGACGGATGCTCTGGGCTGGGCGGCGCGGGCCAGTCGGCTCGACCCAGTCGAGAATGCCATCGGCGGTGGTGTCCTTGATGGTGATTCCCTGCTCCTTCTCAAACTTCTCCTTGGCCCACCGGGTGCCCTCCCATTTGGTGAGGCCGGCGATTTCGGCGTGGGTGAGGCCGAGGGCGTTGAAGGCGCGGAAGAGGCGGCGGTGCCAGGGCCAGCGGCTCAGGCGGATGCGGTGGGTGTTGTTGTTGTAGTCGAGGCCCGGGTACTTGGCCTCCTGGGTCTCGAGATGGCCGTAGAAGGCGTGCGTCTCCTGGCGGACCTCGGGGATAAGGCTGCGCTGGAGCAGGGCGTTGAAGTTCTGGGGATCGGTGGGCTTGGCCTTGGGGAACATGCACTCGTAGACGAGCTCCTCGACGGGGCGGCCCTTCATGGCGGCGGTGTTGTTGGGTGATGTTGTTCTTAAAATGAACGGTGTTGTCAAGGTGAAATCGTTGGCCAGGAGGGGGTGGCTCGTGCCGGACCGGTGATGCTGCTATACGTAGTGGTGCGACCGCGGGGTTGTTGGGCCGGGGCAGGACGGGTGGAACAGTACACGAGTAGGTAGGTAAGCGAGGCGAGCAGACAGCAGTCGATCTGGCGCTGTCGCCCCGTGCACCGCGAGGTGATTGTTGTTGAAGTCGAAGGGAGGCGAGGGCGCGAAGGCAGCGCTGGCGAGGCAAGGCAGCACAGGACAGTCAGCCCGCGTTATCGGCTGTTGTCGGCGCGTACGGCGGGTCGGGTCCCGGTGCGGCGGCGGCGGCGCGTGGCGAGATGCAGCGTCGATCTTGTGCGGGCGTCGCTGAAGACACGAGGGTGCAGCGAGCAGTGAGCAGTGGAAGCGAGAGCGAAGCGGAAACGCAGTCTGTTGAGGACGACAACGACGACAACGCCAACGCCGGGACGGGTGGAAGGATGGAATGGAAGGGCAGAGAAGAGAGGAGGTGAGGTGGGATGGCCAGGCCACCTCGGCGATGGATTACAGTACTGCAGGTCAGTGCCGTACTCGTACTGTAGGGCCTTACGAGTACCTACCTAAGGTATGCAGTGCGTGGGCTGGATGACGGGTCCTCGATGGTGCCATGGGGGGATGGTGCCTCGACGATCTGCCACACTCACTGCTGCCATCCTCCACATGTGGGGACGAGGCCTGGACCGACCCTCCCTCCCGCGGCGCCTCCCTCACCTCGCTGCTCACAGCCAGTCAGTCAGTCACTCGCCGGTCCCACCTGGTCGGTGCATCCAGTCTCACGGCACCGACTTACACCATCTGCGCAAACATCTCACCATTCGCCCAAGCTGCCGTAGGGCAGAAGATGACGGCGACAGCGGATGCCTGCCGCCGTGGCCACACAGCAGGCAGCCTCCGCAAGCAGGCAAGTCAGCATGGCGTGCCACGGTCGCATCGCTGTCGTATTGCACGCATCCATCCCACGGCTTACAGCGGATTCACAGCCCAGCCCATGCAGCCTCCCGTAAGGTAGATGCCATCTCAGCTGCGAAGAAACCTGCCCAAACAGGGTCCGGACTGCTCATGTCACTTATCGGCACCAGCGGTCACGGCACGCCTTTCTCAAATAGCTTTTTCTCGCACGTGAACCTCGACCTCGAGACACCCAATCCTTTGGGTCGGCCCCGTCGACGCACCCATCGTCATGTTGCCTCGGTCTATTGCTACAGGATTTTTGGAGCAGTTTCCTCGCCGTCCCTTCGATAACGCACGGCGTGACGCCAACAGCCCCTGCCTGTCGTTGGCCCAGCCAGCGGCCACGCGTGAACAAACAATAGACGCCAAAACAGCACAGCCAATCGTCACGACATGCCGCGCTTGCTTGAAACGTGCATAAAGTCTTTGGCGGCAAGCAGTCATTATTAACAGAGTGCACCGCATGGCCTGCTTTGGGGCCTCCACCGCGCACATTGCCCCGCGCTTTCGCACCCCTGCGGAGCGGAGGATCTTCCCGAGACGATGGATGGGTCGGACCGCCAGTGGACATACTCCTCTTGTTCTGCGGCGGGCCCGGAGAGAGTGTGCGCTATCAAACGACTGACATTTCCAGCCCAGGGGTCCTCACTTCACGGCAAACCATCCATTCGTTCAGAAGAGCAGTATGCTTGTAGTACTAGAAAGCTCCAGTCGACAAGTCTATGATATGTTGGAGCGAAGAAGGCAACCATCCACGCCTCAAAATGCCTCGGCCGTAGACGGGCAAAACACGCAAGTCCGTAACATCGTCAAGTAGCGTCACACTCGTTCGTCCATCATCTACCACGTCTGGCCATGGTGCAGGAACCACATGCTCCATAGGCATCCCAGCGTGCCTCTTCACCTTGCAATGCGTATCCCGCCTTGTCCCTCAAGTGTAAGCTGGTTCCTGGTATCGTCGTCCACTCACTCCAGTGGCCGGGGCCGCCGTGGCTTCCTCTGGGGACCGTCTTTCCCACTTCCTCCTTTCATCCCGCGCTCGATCCCTGTCTCGCGGCTCCCACGCCGGTTGGTCTCGCTGTCGGTCGATGTCGGCGTGGCTGCTGGTGCGCCGCTGTGTTTCCGGTCGCCGCAGGTATGGGCGCTCTCGCCGGCTGCCAGAGTCACGATCTTCTTCCCAATCTCGGTCCGGATCGCGCGCCCGGCCCCTCTGGTAACGCTCCCGCTCATCCCGCAGTCTTTGTCTCCTTCGGACGTCTTCTCCAATGGGTCCCGATGACGAATCGTCCGAGTCCAGATCAGAATAGCTGCGGCCCAGACGCGATGGCGGAAGCTGGTCTCTGGTCTTTCGTGGTCGGACAGTGTTGGAAGAGTTTTGTCTTGAGCCACCACGCGGACGCTCAGAGGTCAAGCCATTGGGTAGGATGCTGGACACGGTCTCGCTGAGCTTGTTGCGTAGAGAACCCAGCGGGCTCTGTACGCTACGCCTCTTCAGATCATGCGAGCGCACGTCTGAACGATGCGCACGAAACGAGGGCGACACGTTCGTGGCGGCGGGCGGCGGCTGGGGCACTGTGGGAGGTACAAATCTGCGAATAGACGGCGGTGGCGGAGGAGAGGCCGGATGGCGCCTGCGCTTCGCATTTCGGTCAGCGGCATCTGGCACCACCTCTTCGTCAGAGGAATCGGACGAGTAATGCTTCGGATGGCTATGTCGTCGAGGCTGGAGCGGTGGTCTCTTCACGCCAGGGTCCAGGTAATTGGCCGAATGGGCGTGGTAGTGTGGTGGTGGTTCCGTGTTTGGGGATGGCGAGGGGTAATCGGAGAAGCTCTTCCGTCTCGCCCGATCGTCAGGAAGATTCTCCGGAGACGCTTCTGGCCGGCGATGACTTGGCTGCCTAGCCGATACGTGATAATACGCGCGACCCCGTCCAAAGTAATCGGTCTCGGGTGCCCTCGACCGTGGTGATGAGGGTTGGAACGGGTTTACCCGGACGTAAGTGAACTTTGGGGGAAATGGTTGCTCAGCTGCAGGTGATGGCTTCATCCCCGGGCCTTCTTCCGCAGAGGATGCGGCCTCGCTCTTCAATTTGTCGGCGCAGGACTTGTGCCAGCGATCGACTTCCATGTCCGCCTGGGCAGGGAAGACACTGGCGGGCAGCTCCGCAGGGAAGTCCTCGCCCGTCGCGGGATGCTTCAAGGACCAGTTCTTGACGGCATATTGCATGAATGGGACGTGCTCCTCAGGGCCGAGCAATATCTCGAGCGACTCCCACCGCGAGAAGCCTCGAAAGGTCAGCGCGGGGATCGAAGGCGTCTCAAAGTCGTTGTGCGTGGGTTGGAGGGAGTGCTGGCAGCCGGTGATCTGCCAGATGTAAGAGATGGACGAGTGAGGCATATCAACGAAGAGGGCTGTTTGCGCAACAACGAATTAGCGCCCGAAGAGCCAAGTGACCCTAGTCCGCGACTGCACATACAGTCGTAGTCGCCGCCGACGGCTTTGTAGAATGCGGCCAGCTTGGCCGGTGTCAAGTGTGATTCTTTCTTGTCGCCGAGCTCCAGAATCTAGATTGCTTGACATTAGCCTTCACGCTACCTAAACAGGGTTTCGACCGAGGAGTTCAGGAGCCGCCTACAATGTACCGGGCAATGGCCCTCAGCAGCGCATCCAGCTGCTTGGTAGGGGCATTGTCCTTTTCAAACATGTACGCATACTGAACAGCCGAGCCGGGCGTCGCATCCGCGCTGGGCGTCGCCATGACGTATGCGAGCTCTCGAGGTCGTAGTGAAGCTGCTCACAGCCAGAGACAGGCGGAGGAGAAGGGAGGCCGTGAGCGCGGGTGGTAGGGCAATACGAGGCCAAAAGCACGACTGACTTCCGGATCGAATTGGCGGTGACGGCGAAGGCAGCGGCATACAAGAGGACCAGGGCAGCGAGAGGTTGAGATGAGGCCTGGTCTGGCCTGCCTGGCGCGCGCGAGCAACGAGCCTTGGTTGGAGTAAGGTGATGTCCTGCCTAGAGGCGCGCCATCATCGAGCAGTTGCTAGATCCCGTGATTCAGGCCCAGTGGTCGCAAGGTAATATGGACCAGTCATGGATGGTTGGGCTGGGGGGCAGCTGCAGAGCCAGGCCGGGCGAGGGGTGGTGATCACTGACCCCGGCCTCGAAGCTGGCCCTGAGGGGACCCCTCGTGGGCTGACACGTGCATCCATGTCGGTAAGCAACGTCCATGCCTCAAAGTAAGCCCAGGTGGCTGATCGGTGCTTCTACCCGCGCTGCTGCGCCAGCCTTTGAGCATTTATTTTATGCGGTCGGTGCTGCCTGCATCGTGAGATCGTGGCGCCAACGGGCCTTGCACAAGAGTGCATATGACGCTCCGTGTACGAGGCAAACCACTGACCTAGGGTACCGTGCTCTTTATCGTGATCGTCGCCCGCTGCCTACCTGGAGGACGGCGGGGCCATGCAGATCGTCGAGCAAGATCTGTGGCGCGCTACCCTTCGGTCCCAGAGTCGAGACCTGTCAGACTGGGAGGCTGGGACCGGTAAAACGCTCAGGGGACTGGCTTGCCTGGTGGATAGGTCCCTGTGGGTCTAGGGTAGGCCATCTAACTACTCGTACCTATGTTCGACACGTAAAACACCACGTCGCTCATCGCGCTGCAGCTAAAATTTACGGCCAGCTTTCATCACCACCCGCAAGCTCGACAGCTCCGTCACCACCCGCCGCCATGGACGCCCTCCGCTCCGCCATCCAGCCCATCACGCACAACCTCCCCACCCCGATCCGCGACCTCGGCGTCTCCATCATCGGCGCGCCCTGCTACAAGAAGCTGCTCCTCGATGTCAACCTCGAGAATTCCGAGTGCCTCAAGCTCGCCGTGAGCAAGGGCCTCGGCATTGGCATTGTCGCCGCCTCGTCGGTCGTCAAGGTGCCCCAGATTCTCAAGCTCGCCCGCTCCCAGTCTGCGGAGGGTGTCTCCTTTCTCTCCTACCTCCTCGAGACGAGCGCCTACCTCATCACCCTCGCCTACAATGTCCGCAACGGCTTTCCCTTTAGCACCTTTGGCGAGACGGCCTTGATCCTCGGCCAGAACATTGCCATCTCCGTCCTGGTTCTCAACTATAGCGGCCGCGCGGGCATGGCTGCGCTTCTGGTTGCGGCGCTGGCGGGCGGCGTCGCGACCCTGTTTTCCGAGAACATGCTGGACATGAAGATGCTGAGCTACCTGCAAGCTTTCGCGGGAGTCCTTGGCGTCGCGAGCAAGCTGCCGCAGATCCTGGCCATTTGGCAACAGGGCGGAACCGGCCAGCTCAGCGCCTTTGCTGTAAGCTTTGTCCAGAATGATACTTTTGTCGGAGAGAGGCTAATTGGCTGTTTAGGTCTTCAATTATCTGGCTGGCTCGCTGACGCGCATCTTCACCACCCTTCAGGAGGTCGACGACAAGCTGATACTGTACGGCTTCATCTCTGGCTTCATTCTCAATGCCATCCTCGCGCTGCAGATGATTTATTACTGGAACGCGCCCTCGGAAAAGGCCAAGGGCAAGCGCAAGGTCATGCCCGTCGAGGCCAAGGGCAGCTCGATGTCGACGTCCACGCCGTCCAAGAGCCCGACTACTCGACGCCGCGGCTAGAGCGTCCGCAGTCTGGATTGCTCGCGCTGGACTTGGAGCCTCGTTGTATCAGTTGCTATGCTGTCGTAATATAGAAAGAGCTCTTTAATTATAGACACAGTCAAATATTCTACCTCCCTCCGGCCATCGTCTAAGACTATGCTTTGACTTGCAGACGCTGAGAAAGGTGCAGTTATGCCCAACTCGCTGCCTAATCCAAGCTCTACACCATGCTCTGGTATGTCTGAAACCGCAAGAGATTATGCGACAATAATGCAGAACGCTTCGAAAACCTGATATCCTTATCCCGCCGCCAATGCATGTGCCCAAAACGCCTATGCCAAACGCCAGCAAAACATTCGCAAGAAACTCCCTTACCCAGGACATCTAGCGGATGGAGACGCCAGCATCGGTCCAGCCGATGCCGCCAACCCAGACTCTCCGGCCCGCGCACTGCAGGCACCGCTTCTCCTCGCCGAGGTTGCTGACGGAGCAGCTGAAGCAGACGTGCTTGCCGCACGCACCGCACACGTTGTCGCCGAAGCCATAGCCACCATCGAGATCCATCTCGTTGCCATTGCCGCTTCCCAGACCCGCACCACAGTCTTCACAGCTTGTCGCTGCCATCGCCATGGGTTGTTCGGTGCCAGGCGTGGAGCTCGCGGAGCTAGGCGCGGAGCTGATGTTCCAGAAGCGGTGCAGAGACTGCTGATTCGTCGTCGTTGGGGTTGCCTGCTGCAGCGAAGGGAACGGCGATGTTGGCAGCTGCTGCGCAAACGACGGGTGCGGCGGCGGCGGCTGCTGCTGCTGGGCAGAGTACAGCATGCTCAGGGTGCGCTCTGCGGGCACGCATGAGTTTTGACTCTCGCGGTGATGGGCGCGCCATTCGTAGAACTTACGATGGACCTCGTCGTCTGACGGCCTGCTGTCTCGGAAGCGCTTGAGGGTGCGGCTGTTGAGGTGCTGGGCCGGCGCGTCGTGAAAGGCGCGCGGAGAGACGTCCATGGAGAAGTTGAAGTTGCTGGTGGGCGGCGAGGCAGAGGCAGAGCATGCAGTGGGCGAGGAGCAGAGCTCGGACACGGAGCGCTTGCGCTTGAGCATCATGGTGCTGGTGGATGGTGGTTTGGGTCGATGGTTTGTTGCCAATTGAGGTGTATGGAGGAGCTGGAAGAACAAGAATGGAGATTTGAAGCGGGCGGCAAATGCGTTGTAGCTGCTGCTGGTGTATAACGACAATCGGAGGACGGATGATGGGCAGGTCGCAAATGCGGGCCGTGAATGTGCTCGGGGAGAGCGCGATCAGGAGGCGCGACGGTTGGCACTAATAAAAGCTAACGAGTGGCTGCATCGTCCAGGTCCCGTCGTTCGCGACGCGCCAGACCCAGGCGTGGCGCGTAGAGTAGCGAGATGCCCCCAAATGGCCCCACGCACGTAGAACCGAGCATCTCCACAGGGACTACGAGACGTTCATTGGATGGTTGTAAGCAGGCAGACTCGCCCAAGCGCCGAGGTGAGCTCGTCAATCAGCGACTGTCCATTCTGCACAGAGCAAGGACTACGGACTGCAAGACATATTCAACAAGCTTGGAAGAGATCGTGGACTGGTGCTATTGGGATAGTTTCTCGGCTAAAGCTGTCTGTCCTACGCCTGATGCTTCACTCCCCACGACGCCTTGATCATGTCGGCAGCCTTCTCGCCAATGCCGTACGCCGGCATCTGCGTATGGCCGCCATGCAGGATAGGCATGATGCTGCAGTCCACGATCCGGAGGCCCTTGACGCCCCTGACACGCAGCTGCTCGTCGACGACGGCCTTGGGGTCCGACGCCTTGCCCATGGCGCAGGTACCTGAGGCGTGGTAGCCTGTTGGATCTCGAGTCAGCAACGGCAACTATGGCGGCAGACGAGCCTCGTCGCGGCCAGGCACTTACAAGTCGTCGCGTTGTCCTTGACATACGGGATCCAGTCCTCCCTCGTCGCAAACTTGTGGTGCGTCGCCTCCGATGGCCACGAGCCCTTGACGATATCCTTGGTGCCGGCGCCCTCCATGATGATCTCGTTGCCAAACCGGCACGCCTCGGCCAGCACCTCGACGTCGAGCGGGTCGGTCAGGTAGCCGCAGTCAACGACAGGTATAGCCTTGGGGTCTGCGTTCCTCAGCGCCACCGTGCCGCGCGACCGGGGGCGAAACAGCTCGGCGATGATGCTGAAGGCGTACTTCCCATCGGTGGGGAACTTGTCGTACTGCTTCGGCCCACCGTAACACTCCGTCGTGAAGAACTCGATGTTGGGCTGCGATGGCGTGAGGCCCATCGGGTCTCGGCCGGGGCTGCGCGGTGCCGAGTTCCACAGCTGCGAGTCGGCGAGGCGTGTGTCGAGGCGCGCAAAGGCAAAGGCGCCAAAGGGAAAGGTGGAAAGGAAGCCCCTTTTCTCGTCCTTCCAGAGCTGGTAGGTCTTGTTGAAGGCGTCACCGTGATAGACCAGGTGGTCGTTGGTCAGGCCGGGCTTTGTCGTCTCGTAAAACATGAAGACGATCTACCAGTCATGTAAGTCGAGACCTCCATGCGTCCCAGTCGTTAAAAGAGAGGCATGAGGAACATACCAAATGGTCCATCAAGTTCTTTCCAACACCTGGCAGGTCCACAACGGTGTCGATGCCGTGCTTATCCAGCTCCTCCTTGGCGCCGATACCAGACCGGTTCAAGATGTTCGGGCTGCAATACGCGCCGCCGCTGACAATGACCTCCTTCTCTGCCTTTACTTCGAAGGCGATACCGTCTGCCAGGACGGCCCTGACACCAGAGGCTCGGATGCCACCGTCCCCATCTTTCTCGAGCAATACTTTATCCACGTGAGCATCAGTGACGATCGTGATGTTGTCCTTCTTGTTCTTCTTGGTGATGAAGTCAGCACCGGTGGTACGCAGGCCATTCGTAACGGTCCGCGGGGCGTGGCCGCATCCGTGCGGATTCGCCCCGTGAGAGAACATGTCGGGATCCAGCGGAAGGCCCTTGGACTCCATGGACTTCATGATGAGCTCGGAAATGGGAGCGAGGTCATGCGGCTCCGTGCCAAGGTGGCCATCATAGCCATGGGCGTCCTTGGACGCCTCAAACCATGGTTTGCCAGTAAAAGACTCGGCCTAAGTGCAACTGTCAACGCCGTTGCAGATGTATACTTGTTGTCACCAGCGGAAGCTCGCCCACCTTGGACATGTACTCGAAGAAGTCATCGCCGCTCCAGCCGGGCATTCCCCAATCATCGTAATCCTGCCTGGCGCCACGGATGCAAAGCGTGCCGTTGCATCCTGACGAGCCGCCGAGGAACTTGCCTCTGCTGAGCTTGACCTGGCGGCTGTTGATGCCGGTGCCGGGCTCCGTGATGACGTTCCAGTCCGTCTCCTTGTCAAAGTTCTGAGACCAGCTGCCCCAGCGCCGGTTAGGGAAATGAAGACGCGAGAGGCAGAAAAGCCTCGTGGGGGAATGTAAGACGGGACTTACCCTCCCACCATGTGCACGGTTTCTATGTCTTCATTGTGCGGACCGGCCTCTAGCACCAGGACCGTGGTGTCGGCGTCCTCGGCTAGCCGGCCGGCAACGACGCAGCCCGCCGTGCCGCCACTGGCGAGAAAGTCAGGACGAACGATGCTCTCCAAGAAAAGCCACTACAACGCAATGTCAAGATGGCGAGGGCCGTGCGCTTACCCACAGACAATAAAGTCATAAGAAGGGCTGAGGCTTTCGCGATTGGATCCCATGATGGCGGGTTGCGGCTGAGGCTGACGGGCTCGCTAGTAGAATCGCAACTTAGACGGGCAAAGTAGTGGGTGGGAGCAAGAAGCTCGGGGCATAATGTCGATCGACATTCTCCTGCGCCGTCGGTCCTCCCATTGTTAATAAAGTCGTCGGGCAGCTTCCCCCGTGCGGGGACTTGGCAAGGCAAGACGGCAAGCAGCGGCGCGACTCTGTTGCACGAGGGTGTGTCGCACCGCCGTTCATCGACTTTCGGGTCCATGGGCCGATCCTTGCGAATCAATTTCAACGTGCAGCAGCTCTTCCCCGCAACTCTAACGGATGAGCGCTCCCGCAGGCCCGGCTCTCTCTTACTCGTAGGGGCGCGAGTAATTGTGGACGGAATTCCCCGTCTGGGGATGGGGGGGGCGCCCGGACGAAACGTCGGCCGTCGGGTTCGACACGAGCACAAGGAGCACATGTTAGTCAGATGCCGTCAAGGGCTGGTTTGGCAAGTAAGATACGCCATCATCCATGCCTGCTGGTCCCTGTCCTGTGGCTACCGATGCGCACTGCCAGTGCCGCATACGTCCTAGGAGCACGCGTAGCCACGAGTCAAGATTTGGCTCGCCGCTCAGCTGCCCCGTTTGCCGCACCGTCGCGGTTACCTGCCGGTGGGTCTGGGACTCCTTGCCATGGCTTGGGTTTTGCTGAAAGAACCGGCGAGGTTGCGAAATAAATAGACACGCCACGGACGCCAAGGTGGGACGTCCAGCCAAGGCCTATCCGTACTCCGTAATTCGTAGTGACGCCAGGAGAGGGAGGCAGGCATCTTTGAAGGCCTGTCCTTTATATGATCAGCCACAATCGCAGCAATTCGTCCCCTATGTGGACCGGCTGGGCGTCCTGGTTGGCGTGGCGTCCCGAACCGCGCTTCAACGTCGCAAATCGTCTCGTAATGATGGCTGGCATGGTTCATGTTGGCGATTGCCGAACCCCTGCCCCCGGACAACGCCTCCTGCCAATCTTTTTGAAAAACCGCATCCGGGTTGCGAGCCATTTGTACAGGGCTGCTCAAGTGATCGGCAGTTGTCTGTTATTGGCCGCGGCGCATCCCAGATATCCATGTGCCGACCGTCGGAGGCCGGCTGGACCTTCGTGCACTTCCCCGAGGCCAGGGAACTGGGATCGGAAAGGAGAACATGTGCTGCTAGCTATATTCAAAACCTAATGCATGCTCCATCAGCAGCCGTCTTGGCTTTCCAGACGGTTGTCGTGACTCTTCTCTCGTTCCTTGCGGTTGTGAGGCCGGTCCATAACGCTGCGGTCCTTTGATTTCCAAGGATACCTCGGACGTCTGACATCTCGGCTTCCGGTTCAGATCAGACACTCACGAGTCTCGTGTTGCAAAATATCAACAGTCATGGCGACCCCGTTCCAGACCGAGGCCTGGGCCGAGTATGGCATTGGTGTCTTCATACTCTTACTGCGTTTCTTTTCACGGTGGAAGACGGTGGGGTTCAAGAATTGGGAGGGTGATGACTTCTTCGCTATCGGGGTGCTCGTATTCTGGACGGTACGTGGATGAGTTTCCATCACCACCTTGACAGCCGCTGACTTGCCCCGACCCCCAGCTCGAATTATGCATGCTAGAACTTATTGGTAAGTCGTCCGACATGCCGACCATCTAATGTCTACCCTTTCTGCAATCACTTACACGTATCTTTTCAAACAGGCCAGTACGGAACAAACATCGGTGTAACTGACGACAAGAGCGCCCTCATGACCGACGAAGAGATCCAGCGCCTCGAGTTTGGGTCGAAATGCTTGCTGGCCGGCTGGAACTTTTACGTCTCGCTCATCTGGACACTCAAGGGCTGCATGCTGTGCTTTTACAACCGCATCACGTAAGTCTCTGATAAGCCGACAAAGGGAGAAATGGAAAAGCTGACTGGTTTTCGCCCCCAGGCTTGGCCTCTCCTTGCAAAAAGTAGTCAAGTGGACTGGAGTGGCTTGCGTCTTTGCCTACATCGGCGTCCTGGGAGCCATCTGGGGGCACTGCACGCCTGTCCAGAAGAACTGGCAAGTGGTGCCGTATCCGGGAGGTATGTTTGAGTCTCCAAAACAGCGTACACCCCTCTTTAATTCTGATCCGTTGCAGACAAATGCACCTTGGCTGTGGCGAACTACCTGACTCTCGTGGTTTTGAACGTCATGTAAGTTGGCCTCTTGAAGTGGCCTGCCCAACGAGCCAATACTCATAATCATCAGGACCGACATCGTCATTGTGAGCATTCCACTGCCGCTGCTCTGGAAGGTTAAGATCACTCTCGGCCGCAAGATAGCCATCGGGGTCCTCCTCTGCTCAGGAGTGTTCATCATCCTGGCGACGCTTCTCCGATGCGTCCTGTCGCTGCGCGACATCCAGGGTATCAACATCAGCACAATATGGGCCATCCGTGAAACGGTGAGAGATGCCAACCCCCTTTCTTACTGACTCTAAACACTGATCCTGGGCCTACTGCAGTTCGTCGGCATCATCGCCGTCAACGCCGCGTGCATCAAGCCACTTTTCTCGAAAGCCCGATGGATCACATCCAGCAAAGGAAGCAGCGCCACCCCCGGCGCCTCCAAAGGCTATTCCCTGAGCCACATGCGAGGCGGCGTTGGTTCTGCTCCTGGCTCCATGTCGACGCGGCGCTTCAACAAGCTGGCTAGCGAGACGGAGATAGCAGACAACTCCAGCGAGGAGCACATCGTCAAACCCCCCCAGTACAACGGGTGGCTGAAGAACGAGGTCAGTGGTGGTTCTCCGCAGAGCGGGCGGACTGGGAGCGGCAATGGCGAGGGCATCACGGTCACCACTCGGGTCGAGCAAGAGTATGTCTAAGATGCGGACAAGAACATGTGCGCACGTTATTTGTATTCTTTGTATGGTAAAATGACGAGGTCGGGTCGCCTCGCCTTCTTATACATATTGTTCTCACTTACACAAGCGGAAAGACCAATTTTCCTATGCCGCCTTTCCCGGTCCTCCTCGCCTCGCACCCTGCTCGCACTGCCTCAATGTCTGCCAAGTCTACACATGTCACCACCGGCCTCACCTTTCCTAATGCGACAGCTTCACCCGCCCACTCCAGGTCCTCTCTGATTTGCACACCACCGGATACGAACTCGTACCTAATGCCCGTGCCACGGAGCTTCCACCAGTACCAAAGCTGGCAGAGGTCTAGCAGCACGCCCGCCCACCAGGGGAAGCGGTCCGCGCCGAAGAGTTGCCGCGCTACACCTTTGGATGGCACACTGGCGATGGACATGAGGATGCCTGTCTTGGGGTTCAACAGAGGGATGCCGTCGGTTAAGGTCGGCCACAACGTGTTATACATGAAGTCGACGCTGCCCTTGGGCACGACTTCGTGGATGTTCTGTGTCGTGTAGTCGATGAGTTGATCAACCATGCCAGGCAGGTGCTTCTCGACCAGTGGGACCTTGGCTGTCGACACAGTTGAGATGATTTTGCTGGCGCCAAACACATTTTTGGCGACCTGTATGGCGACAGAGCCCGTAGCGCTCAGCGCCGCCGGAACAAACACCGTCTTGCCCTCAAGGCTCTCTAAGCCGCCCAGCTGGAGACCTCGTCGAATGGTCTGCAACGCTGTGGTCACCGAGCCGGCCGCGCAAGCCGCCTCCTCAAACGATACTGTCGGCGGCTTAAGAAGCATGAAACGCTCCTCCACTAGCGCGTATTCCGACACGAAGCCTGGTCGCTCCGGGAAGCGAAAGATTGGCTTGTCCATGTACAGCCCGTACACTTCGTCGCCAACTTTGAGAGACTTGACGCCAGAGCCGACGGCGATCACGACGCCGGCCCCTTCAACCCCAATCTTGGCTGGAAATCTGAGGGTTTGGTCAGCACCCAAGATAACTCCAGCACTCGACTGCCGCACCCCAGAGCTGGGACTTACTCATTTACGAAGACCTTCCCAATGAGGTCTGAGACCGCCTGCAGCTCTCCGGGTGTGATGGACGCTGCATGCACGCGAAGCAACACCTGCGTAGGCAATGTGATGGTTGGCGTGGGCATGTCACGAACCTCGTAGCGTGACGGCGTGCATCGCTCTGGCGCCACGAGGGAGCGCATCGTCTTTGGGATTTGCGTCATGTTGATGAGCTTTGAGAAGCAGATTGTGGATGATTTTAGAAATGTACATTGAGAGGCCTAGAAACGGCTTTTTATTCAGGGTACACCTTGTCGTTCGGCGGCGGACTTGGTGAGTATCGGCGGTTCGGTGGGGCCGCTCGGAGGGTCCACCGAACCGCCGGTGCGGCCCCAGACCACTTGCTCGTCACGTCAAAGTCCGCAAAGCGGAGTCCAGCTCCAAAAAGGCGTAAGCCTCATCCGAATGAGCTGAGGAGCTGAAACAGGCGTGGCACATGCCAATTAGTAAATTGCTCGTAATATATGGCGCTGTGTCTCCATACGTCTTCTTTACCACAAATCATGGCATGCCACCTCTCGAGTACAGGAACGACTTCGTTTCGTGCCGATAAACAATTAGACACGATAGAAATGGGCATCGGCGCCGCTTCAACTACAGCTGTACTCAGCCAGCCACAGCACATCGATAAGCCATCATTTTGTCAGAACCACCGACGTCTACGCCCATTTCCATAGCCATACCACTCGGAGTAGGTGCTCTCGTCTACCATTGCTCGTCAGTTAAGTCGTGTTGTAACACTATTCATCAGCTTCAACGTACCTCTGTGACGGCTGATACCCAGCTGGTGGGCAACGTTGGCATAGCCCTCACTCGTACCAGCCCTACTCATCTGGACTTTGGACACCATCTTGGCATCGCCCTTCCACGTGCTGCGGCAGAGTGGGCATGTGACGTCGCCGCTCTTGGTTCTGGCCCACATCTCGAAGCACTCTTGGTGTATGTTCTGTCCGCACGCAGCCTGGCACCAGACTATTGACTCGGGGCTATCGGGGTCGAGGCTGCAGAAGCAGATGGGGCATTCGCCTTCGATTTCCTTCCTCTTTCCGTTGCCAGAGTCTTTGGAATCATCAACCCCCGGTGCGGAGGCAAATATGGTGCGCAGTTCGGAGCCCAGGAGCGCTTTCTGATAGACCAGATCGAAGGGTGCCTGTAGCACCCTCGCGAGGACCTATCCGTCACGGCGTCAAACTTCTCTCCAGCCCAAAGTTGCGGCAGTGGATATACATACGTAAAAGACATGCTTGCACTCGTTGCCCTTTCTTGCGTGCGGACAGTTACAGGACGGCTTCTCGCCAATGTGCACGGTATAAACGTTGCCCGTGGACCCGGTCATCTCGAACGTTTCCTCGGGACATGCATCGGTACCGCCCCGTGTCCGTTTGAGCACGTAGAACCGCTGGCTGAGAGCCCTTTCGTAGACGTTGTAAAATGACTGAGTGGGCTGAGAGCGAAATCTACACAGGCGCTTCTCGGCTGGTGGAGACGCGACATCGGCTGCTTTTCTCTTTTTGGCGGACGACGACGGCGGCATGTTCTGCACAAGCGCTCCTCGCGCAGGTGTTTTCTTCTGCGGCGTTCTCTGTACCGGCGCCTTCACATCGGCGCGCGCAGCCTGCTTCTTTGCCATCGTCGTCGGCGTCTCGTCGTCGGTGATTTCGAGTGGGCAATCCCAGCTTGAGCCCTCGACCACAGCCAACGCGGGGTTTTGATGAAACCATTCCATGCAGCGACGAATGCTTCGGGCTGAAGAGCTCTCCCCCATGGCGCGTTTACTTGCCAGCCAAGGTATGGGCAGGAATGGTATGACGTTGACGACTCGACGAGTGTGAAGGCGAGCTTCAAACACGAAAAGGGGCTGACTTCAACAGCGTATATCGGCACCTTCCTAGAATTACATAAAAAAGAAAGGCACACTACATATCTTCATTCGCGGGGATAGACAAAAGCAAACAATCGATGACGGCAATAGGTCGATGGCAATTGGATGCCATACCAATTCTGCCAGTTTTCCTGTTACACCGCTTTCCATGTTCAGCCACGAGATCCGAGTTGTTAAGGCTGATCAACGGAATCCCCGCGCCAGGAATGACCGCAGCCAAATCTCTCACCTATGCATAGCTTTAACGGCGAGAATCGCTCATAAAATATTCAAGGGCAGATGTGGCTGCTGCTGATCGCATTTGACTGCTATGATTGTTTTCGTGGTAGATTGGCCTGATCAAAACTGACAAGAGCTTCCGAGGCGGCGACGGCGCTGCGATCGCTTATGGCCTCTCCCCTACAGGCATCGTTAGGCTATCCGGCCTGGGCCTTCGCCAAGAACCTTTTTGACCCCGCTTGTGTGTTTCTCTGGTGCAAACTGTTGAAGTGTCCGCCTTGGCTCTACTCGTAGGGGCGCGTCGAGATTATAGAGTCGTTCCGGGTGGTACTAAAACCGCCACTCAGTCTATGCCAACTCATGATAAACATGAGAGCAAATTCCAAGATCCGGACCGTTTAGCATTTTATGCATCTCTGGGAACGCGACTAACATGGCCCTAATCTTGAGCCCTCTCCCACCTGAGGAGAGATGGCGCTTTTGCGGAGGACTTTGTGCCCAAGTATGAGTTGCTTTCATACTCATCATTTGCTCATCATGTTTCATTGACTCCTTTAGACACGAAAACAATCCAGCATGCAGATCTGCCCCAAAGGCCTGCAAGGCGCTTACTCGGAGCCTTCGCGCGCTTGTTGAAGCCTTCCAGAGTTGAGGCTTGTCAGTTGGAACCTGAGGGCCAACCGCAGCTGCCTGGGACCGAGCCGCTCTCGAATGTCGCTATCCACTGCCAAGTTGGAAATGCCAGTGTACAGCTATTTTCGTCCTCCCAACTCCATCCCATAGACATACGAGTGCTGCAGCTCAGGCTTCTCCATACGCGTTCGAAGACGCCGGGCGGTTACGAAGCGGACCTTATTGGCTTGTTGGTCGGGACCAGCCTTCTGTCGCCCTGCATCCCTGTTCCCATCCTTGCACTAACATGCATCGCATGAGTGTTGGGCCTGTTGGAAATGCTGGACTGAAACCAACACGGATGCAGAACCCCGCGCCGTGAGGCGAAATAAGAAGGCATCGGGTGGGCGCAGAATGCACGGACGCGTTTGGAAGCTTCATATTGGGTCCGTGACAGGATAGACCTCATGACAGCTCCATTACGGAAGACTATTCCAAGTTACTCAATTGGTGCAAATATCGCAATGGAGCATGCGAAACCTCAGAAGCATGGGAAGTGGTTTCACCGCCTTCGATTTGGAAGAGACAAGCCTTCATCTCGCGGCGATGGAAGGCAACGTGAAAGCCCCGCCTTTGCTGAACTCCCGATCCCGTCCCGGCCGGAAGATGAAAGAGCTCAGAATCAACCTGACGACATTGCCAGTCTGCTGTCGCAGTGAGTCGCTAGAACAGTCCCTGTTTGAGCGAGCATCCCTTCTGAACCCACTAGAAACTCGACGGCAGTCGCAAGCAACGCAAACTTAGAGGTATCTATAATGTCTTCTCCGCAAGTGGGTAGAAAGTCTGCTTACACGTCCCAGGCGGCCCCATTACAGCCTGATGTTGCTGCTCTTTCCGCGAAAGATGTCCCCTTACAGGACACTTGGGGCTCGAGGCGTTGGGACTCGGCGTTCCAAGTTGCACTCCGCAGCTTCGAAGACCCAGATGCTAAAGCGGCCATGGGGACAGTGGGTATGAGAGACCTCATGATCAAACTGAAGCAGGAATGCGATGACGTTTCTCAAAAGTCTTTATTTCAGAAGGGCTTGGAGAAATTGCACAAGCCGGTTGACTGCGTCAATTTTCTCATGCCTCTCGGCCGAGCTTTTGCGAGTCTGGACCCGTCCGCATCCACTGCCGTTGGGATCTTGTCTGCATTTATTACGGTGAGCTCTCTTCACTTTGTTGACGTTTTCGAGAGACGAAAAATTTGTGCTGATGAAGCCGATAGATAGTTGTCGCTGCCTGCGGAGCTGCGGAAACCATCACCAGCAACATTGCGCAGATGCTCAAGAATACTCCCATAATAGACAGATGTGACACCCTTGCTGATACGCCAGTGGCGCGCCAGGTAAGCAAGAAGTGCCAGGAACGGGCGTCATATCTCCGAGTCTCATTCTTCTTGCGCTCTTTGTCTCGCCTTCCAGATAAAGGAAAGCCCCTGCTCATCTAAATATAGCTTCTCATCGAAGTTTACAAAGAACTGATCAGCTTCTATATTATAACGTCAAGATTGCTCAGCTCCAAAGTTTTTACGGGTAAAGCCGCCATAAAGCAGCTCAGTGGTGACTTGGATCATGCCACGACCAGGTTCAACGAATGTGCCCTCCGACTCCAACAACTAATGTCCCTGGACACGAGTGAAGTTGTTCGCCAGACTGCAAATATGGTGCTCGACGATGCGGGTAAGTGCCCAATGTCTATCATCAATCTTGATGCTAACAATGAATCTGAAGTAAAAAGTCGACTTGGACGGCAGATAAGCCAGTCGAGAAGCGAGCTTCACGCCAAGATGCAGCAAATCCGGTCGAATGACGCTTGCCAATGGATCTTTCACGATGCGTCGTTTTGCGAGTGGCTATGCTTGCCTACTCCCAACTTTCTCGTCCTGTATTGTGGCATGGGGTTTGGCAAAACCGTCGTCACGTCATTTGTTATCGACTACTTGTACGAAAAGGCCGACGCTGAAATCCCCCACCCTTATGTCCTGTACCACTATTGCAAGAACAAGACAGACGCTGAAAGTCTGGTCAATATCTACTCGAGCCTGACGTCCCAGCTACTCGAAAAGAACGTGGACCTCAAGCAGGAGTTCCACGACTGGGACAAGGACCGCCAGAGAAGCTCTTCTGTTGATCCTGTGCTGTCGTCGTCCGAGCTGGGTGGGTTCCTATCAAATCAGCTCAAACGTATCCGTCGGACTCTTTACATTGTCCTGGATGGCCTCGATGAGTGCAATGATGAAATCATCCCGCCTCTCCTTGACTTTCTTCGAGAGCTGCAAGAGGCACTGCCAGACTTGAAAGTCATGTTCTCTTCCAGGCCAGAAGAGCATGTGATTCGCCTTTTGGAAGGTGCAAAGGAAGTGTCCCAACCTCCATATGAAGCTCGAGATCACAAGATCGTGGAGCATCATATCCACCGGCAGCTGCCCTCCTTGGAGCCAGAACTGCAGTTGTTTTTGCTAAACGCGCTCGCGAGCCAGGCACACGGCAACGCCAAATATATCGAACTCGTTATTGAAAACATCAAGCAGGATTCGGTCACGAACAAGGCCACGATCGAGGACTTTCTGGCCCACTTTACCTATGAATCGGTCTCCCAGCTATATCTCGAGCTATTCCGTCGCGTCACAAAGAATAATCCCAGACCTAAACGATGTCTCTCTCTGGCACTGGAGATTGTTGCAACTGTGCGACGACCAATCAACGTGACGGAATTGTCCTACGCCATTGCTATGAGCGAAGTATCGAAAAGTGTTTCGAGCTTTTCCGCCGTGGCGAATAAAGTAGACGTCCCCATGGTCAAGAGGTTAATAGCGCCATTCGCTTCAACAGCACAAGTCGAGGGGTTAGCCAAGGCCGAATCGAATTCTGCTAGTCCTGACGCAATTCAATTCCATCTCTCTCTCATTCAATTGATTGCTCATGAGCAGCCATCAAAGTGGACAATCGGTTCGATGCAAGAGCTCGATTCGTCCGAGGACGAGAAGCGAGAACAAGACAATCGTCGCAAGCAGGAGCTCGATGGAAAACTTCTTGGATGTTGTTCTAAATACTTGCTTCTGGACGAGTTCGGGAGCATGGACTTGTTGTCCGACACTCACCAGGAGCTTGAGCATTTGGACAGTCTTCCATTCGGTCTGACACTCGGGGACGATGAAGCAGAGCCCAACACTGCAGAGCCAGCTGGCAGTGGTGCCGGAAAGTTCCTGGACCCTGCCAGCTGCGGCTTTGGGCCATTCTTCACTTACGCTTCTTGTTTCTGGCTGTCGCACTTCGAATCAGCGACGCAAGACTGCCTGCCCATCGAGAAGCTTGTCGAGCTTTCGGCAGTCCGGTCCAAGCGCCGGAAGAATTGGGTAGACCAATACTGCCGTCCAGACTGCACGAAGGGAGAGAAGTTCGAGATGGCTTATCGCGATCCCCTTGCCATTGTGGGGTGCTTTGGGCATCCCCATCTCATGAAACAGATGCTGGAAGAATATGACCTCGACAACCATGCGGTTTTTGTAACAGACTCAATCTGGGAGACGCAGCGTCTTGTATTACAGCGCGGGAAGCTCGCTATGTGCACAAGTCTCTTCAACCACCCGGAAGCTCAGGGAAAGAAATTCTTCTTAAACGCTGTGCAGGAGTATTACGAATACTACAACCATCCAAGGCCATCGAGAGCGGCCAGTCCTGTCGCGCAGCCGAAAGATTGGGAACCAATATTCAACCTTGTCCATGACGCAGCTGACAGCTTGGTCAAGGAGCAGGCAGGCAACGAATTGTTGTGCGTTGCATCCCAGTATGGTTGCATGCCAATGATTCGAGCACTATTCAACGCCGCCGCGGAGAATGAGCCCCTCCGCGCCGAGCTTCTACGAGACCGAAAAACGATATCGCCCGCGCACTTGAGTGTCGGCCAAGCAGTTCGTGCAAATCATCTCGAAGTTGTCGAGTTCTTGTTGGCGCAGCCAGGCATCGAGACTCACCTCCACCACCGCAACTCTCTCGGCTTCAACGTCTTCCACATAGCCGCCAGGTTCTCTTGCAGCCCGAGAATCGTCGAGCTTCTTCTGAAACATTTCAAGGAAGGTGCCAACGCCATCGACGACGAATGTGGAGCCACGCCCATGAGCCACTACGCGTACCAAGAAGCCAGGCACAACTCTCTTGAATCCGCACGACTTCTCGTCAAGGTCGGCCAAGTGGATCTCGTCGGCCGCTGCAGCAACCCGCTAGATGAGCCCTTGAGAACAGCTTGTGCCGTTCGCAACGAGGTGTGGTGCCGTTTCTTGGTCGAGGAGTGCGGAGCCGATCCTCGCAGTGTGCTCACGACTGACCCCTATGGAAACCCAAGGTTTTTGGGCAACTTGGAAGTAAAGCCTGGTAGTGAAGAGGAAAACGAGGCATGGGAGCGGAAAATGTTGGACTATATGTGTGCCGCGAGCAACATGAAGGACGAGAAATCAGAAGTCGTAGATCGGCCACAAGACGGGACTGATCCTAATGGACGTGGTTAGTCAGGACCCTCCCAGGGAGACGAAGGGACACGATGTCGGGTATTAAGGCTTATTGTCAATGCGTAGAACTGGATAATTTCCTGGCGACCCGGATGCTCTCAACGGCCACCGATCAAGTCGTGAAGTGTCTGCGAGCGATTCATTGCATCTCACACGCTCGATCAAGGTACTTGTTTGAGCCAACTCTCTTCATAGCATGCACTTTTACTCCCTGTTTATGTGTAGCTAGTGCTCAAGTCGCTGATGCTCAAGTCGCTCGCGCCCAACACCTTACCCTTTGATATCCCTCCTCATGACATCTCCCTTCTCTTCATGCTATCCCAAAGCAACCAAACGCCTCGAGGTGCTTCCGCGGGAAGTGTCCTCTTCCCTGCACCCTCGTCGGGATCAAAGTTAGTAAACTTGCCCTTGTCCTCCTCCCCCCTTGACGCCCCCTATTTCCAAGCACAAATGAAAAAACAATCAAGTTATATGTAGTAAGGTACAGATCGCGCGTTCTGTTCGACAGACGGCGTATAGTTAGGTAGTAAAACGCCAAGACTATGCTGAGGCTGTTTTGTGGATGGCGCGGAAAAGTCAGACGCGAAGATTAATAAAATATGTGATGGTCGGGTGCGGTCGACGTGATGAGGATACCATCAGAAGTCGTCGGTTGTCGTCGACGTGGCATTGTCGTGTATAAGTCATGTTTTAGTCGTCAAGTATTTTCGGGACATTTCGGGATCGCAGACTGACAGCCCCCTTAGTGCTGATCGGGGCCGCGAGGCGGTTGAAACTGTCGGTGGCGGGGTTGCTGCTGTGCCATCATCCACTCTGCCGACCCAGTCTGCCGTCCGGGCTGCTCGGCCGGCATCTTTACATCCCGACTAGGCATGCCAGAGGGTTGACTCGCAGTGGACGAGCTCGACGAACCGGGAACCAGGTTGGTGACGGCCTGGGCGATGGACGCCACGACGTAGCCGCGTAGCTCCTGGTCTTCCCGCTGGTCCTCTTTCTCAAGTCGAAATCGTTCGTCTTTGCTCATGTTGGCGCGACGCAGGTTCTTGACCTCTTGCATAATGTAGAGCATGACTTCCTCGGGGCACCGGTTGCGCTCGTTGGCATTTTCGCTCTTGCGGACGTATCGCCGGGTGACATCTGTGGCTCCGTCGATGGAGAATGCTACACAGTAGGACATCTTCTTACCCCAGCCGTCCGTGTAGAGTCGAGGGTTGTCCCAAGCCTCCTCACAGGCGTCCACGTGGACCCATCGTTGTTGGTGCTCCGAATAAACCTCAGTCCAGACATGGTCCTCGGCGTTCCACACCCATCGGACTCTGCCGCCGACGGCGCGGCACAACATGCTGAAGCAATTGGCCCATTCCCCGACTCTGCCTCGACGAGTCTGAAGCAGTCGCCACACATCGCCGTAGCGAGGAAACCTTTCGTAGGCACCGCAATTCTGGGCGGAGCAGCGGTACAGCTCTACCCGGAGGGCTCCGCAAGCGCTCTCTTCCGGAGTCGGCGCCGTCATACCCTGTGCAATGGTCGGCGATATGCAGACGGGGCACGGAGGGTTGTTGACCCAGGTGAAGAATGATCGCTTAAACCATCTGATGCGCTGATTAGAGACGAGATCATGAAATGGGAAGGATGCAAGACGGTAGCACGACATACCGAAGGAGCGCCCTGACGACGCAGTCCTGATATCCCCATTCAGGTTTACGCCCATCACCCATGCTCTCGGCTTCAGCCTGCAGCACTTGGCATTCCTCCTCAGCCTCGCCATAGATGCGATCGAGGGGAATGGTCTGGAGAGCCTCGTCCAATAGGCCCGGGTTTTCGTACTTGGTGGGCGTCAGCGATAGGCTGATGAGGAGGTTCCGGTACTTTTGCGAGTCGCGGTCGCCAGCGGCTGGCGCAGTCGGGATCATGGGAAGGTGCTTGATGCACGAATATGAGGGCGGAGTCGAGGGCCCGTGGGATGTGGTAGGTCGACCGTCATCAAAAGAGTCGTGGCCGCGGAGGTTGGCACTCGAGGCTCGTTCTGCCAGTCGGGGCGAGTGCTCGCCGGGGGAGTGATGGCGGGAGCAGGAACGCAGGTCGTTCATGCGCTTGTCCCGCAGCAGGCCTTCGAAGCGGATGCGCAGGTCGTGTGCCCATTCCTCGCCATACTGACCATCCGACGACGGCTCCCGACTGAAGGGAGTGCCTCGGCCCGCCATGGTGAGAGGGGTGGCTCAAAGGAGTCTTGCGCAGGACGGAACGGGGTGACGGCGACGACGGTGGGTAGCTGTAGGATCAGGCGGCGTCGATGCGCAGGTGGTGATGGGGGGAAGACGAAGATAAAGGACGAAGTTGCAGATTGCTGGGCGAAGCGTCGTGACAAAAAGGCGTCGAGGTAACGAGTCGTGAATAGGCGGGAGGGTTACCCGAGGCGTAGGCGTAGTCGCTGTCGTCAGCTGGATGATGCGTAGGCCTTGCAAGTCGCCACAGGGGGATTGCCGCCCAATGCCGTTGAGTCGTCGCGCGGTCGCCGGGGCGGGCGGGTATCTAGCAACGGGTGCAAACCGTAAAATGGCAGTCAAAAGCCGTTGTCGCCGTTGAGATGAGGTGCGAAGCGGCGCTGTCCTCCGTTTGGCGACTGTCGACGGACGGGGAGGGATGGATTGCGATAGATGGGATGGGGGAGACGGGGAAGAGAGCAATACGAGTCGTCGTGGGAGGCAATGCGTACGTGAGCCACAGCCAGCCGGCGAGTGCGTACCACCAAGCACAGCCAGCCAGCAGAGATCGGGCGGGCAGAGGCACAGCAGAGGAGCAAAGTGGGCGTCTCGGGAGACCGCCAAGGGTGTGCGTCCTGAGCCTTTCATGTCGGTTTACGCGTCAGCCTTTGTCGCCGCAGCCAATCAGCGGCACTGGATTGCCCCATCGTGGGGAATTACCAGAGACGGGCGGCTGCGAAGACGGAAAAAAAGGGACTGGCAAAGTACCGGTACCCGCCCGCCCCTGTCGCGGGCCCAACTCGCCATCTGCCACGCAAGCCGCCTGCCTCCTGGTGGACGGCCCAGGTTGCGAGGCAAGATTGCGACGCCATAAGCCCACATGCTTGCCTTTCAGTGACTGCACATCTCGGAATGGGGATTTTGACGGAATTCCCTGCCTGCGTTGCCCCTGGCCGTCGGCGTCGAGGCGAAACGGCCAGAAGAGGAAAGCCGCGGCAGAAAGTATCTTGGTCATACAAAATGCACTGCACGGATACCTGTGCCGGCATATCTCCGACATGGGCTTACACGGCCGGCTCGGGTACAGGTACCTCGAAAAGGCTTGCCCGCCCCTCCTCAAACCGCCGCCTCGAGAGGAGGATGACGAGGCACGCTGCGCAACGCACGCACTCTGCCGGGTACGTACCTGGTCCTCACCACTTTCGTCGGCACAGCCCTGAACGAGGGACGGAATAGTGAGTTAAAGGCAACCCGAACGAGCTCAATCCTCCTCAATCAAGGACGCATGATGTTTTGACGAGCGCTGACGCTGCTGCTATAAGCTGGGGAGAAGCCATCTCTAGGTAGGTACCTTACCTTGCCTCTGGCTGGTGCGCACAGGCGTTGGGCGGTTGGCTGCGGGCAGCCTGGAGTTTGCCGCGCATGCGAGTCACCACCAGCAGCCTCCGCGCGGCTCCCGGCGCCTGAGCCTGTGCCAACGGGGGGTGCGCGACGAGCGGACGTGCGTGCGTGGTTTCTTGCCTCTCATGCCTCTGCTCTGCATTTGCAAAAACTGCACTGGGCACCGGAGACCGAGGGAGGCAACGACAATCATCCCTGGATGTACAGTAGTGTTGGATGCTTGGTTACTACTACACCTCACAGTGCCTGACAGTACAGTACTGGAAGATGCTGTGATGGAAACCTTCAGGGCCAACAGGCCAATTCGCCCATGTCATCCTTTGCGTACAGTACCTACGGTATGCCCAGGAAGTGGCGCAGGCACCGCACCGCCTCACCCTAGTGGCTGCCTCGTGCAGCATCTCAACCATTGATTAGTCCACACCCCACCAGGTAAGCGCTCGTTCCTGGACCCGGCCGCCTTGGACGTCAACATACGTGTATGCATCCCTTCTTAGGGACATGTCGTTAATCTCCGTAGATGAATAAGGAATGCTTCGTCTTCGTCTTCGCGCAAATAGGATGCCCGTGTAACCTCACACAGGGTCAGGGACGCTGTTCAGCCCACCCCACCCTAGAGATTCGCTGCTAGCTAGCAAGCCTTGCTACATATCGCATCGGAGCGCTTCTCCATTTTCAACCAGGAACACTTTGACAGAATGACAGGCATCAACAGAATAGGTTCCTTCATTCGTAGTCTGTCACGACCCCCACTGATGGCCCCCAGGGCTACCGCCTTGAGGCCAACGTCGCAAGTGGCGCGAGGCCAGCGCGCATGCCGCCTCTTCCTCTTTCCAAATCAGACATTTTGAGCAACCAACGAGACTACGAGAAGACAAAGACACTTCTATGCCCGTCGTCCCTTCCACCAATGACAGGCTCGCCATGAGCTTATATCGCCACAGCCGGGGCGTGCTGATAGTACGGGGAACAGGCCCTTGCCCCTGGACGCGTCAGCTATCGCTCCTGGCTATTGGCTTGCGTACTACGGAAGAACAACTCATGACACCGAATTGCCACTCACTCTTCTGTGAGCTGACATCGACTTGGACAAAGGTGGCTTGCGAAGGATTACATACAAGCCCACGCTCCGCAACTTGTTCTTCGTACGGGATGGCATTCATTCATTGACAGACTATTGCAGAGTGTTTCAAACCAGCGAGGCTCTTCCGACTATCGATGGCATCAAAATGAATCCGCCTCCTGTCGTGGACCTGACTCAGTCACACGTCCCCAAGTCATGTCAGCTACACAAAGTAAGTACGTTGTGAAAGGCCGAGTCCATCCGTCACGGTGCCGGCCTTGATGCGGATATGGCCGGTAGTCTCACCGTCGGGCCGGGACACTAATCGCAGCAACGAGAATTTCGAACGTTGTGGGACTCTCGAATTGCTTGTCTTGATACGGAGTACCATGGCCGACGATGCCGACTTCAACTTCCCCATATCGACAGACGTCCATGATCCACATCCTCCTAGTCGCTGCCAAGTTGCAAAGCCACAAGGCCCAGAACCAAGCCTCATAGCCCAAAGCTTATACATACATTGCCCTGTCCGTTCCACGCTACCCTAACATGTGGCCACTCAAATCTTCATCGGACCATCGCTCATGGCGGACAAAACCTCGCTTGCCGTCCTTCAACTCAAAGCTCTTGTCGAGAAGCCGATCACACCGCCATCGCCTGTCCTCCGGCACCTTTACCAACCCAAGCCTATACGGCGCGACCGAACGATCCGCATTGAGCTAATGGAAAGCTATGCGTCACACGCGACGAGCCGGATGACGGTGGGCCGCGCGTAAACTTGGCCTGCATCACCTCCCCCCTCCTTGCCCGCATCTAATCGCCCGCGCCCGCTGGTGGGTCGCCTGCAACTCTCGTTTATGGCCCTGCCAATGCTCGGGTAGCAAACATGTGAGATTGGAGGTCCAGGCGGTCTTTGGGGGCCTTGCTCCAGCCGAGAACAGTAAACCCGTACGTGAGTGGTGGTTGCTGTTAGAGAAGTTGGCGCTGAGTGGCTTGATATTCGACGTTCGTGCTAGGATTCGCAACCAGCTCGGAGTCGCGATGTGACTTGCTTCCATGGTAAGGGCAAGTCTATCGAATATTGTGGCCCTCCAGGCGTTGAACACGAGTAAGCAAGAGTAAACAAGATAAATCACATATCGTATGCGCCCACTCGCATGTAGGAATCTGACGAGCACCGCCCCAAATCACCACCACGGACAATGGCCGAATCATGTCATGATGGCTCTCATCAAGTTCACTACAAGACATCGTGTGCGGCTGTCACACAGTGCTGGCAAAGCTGTCTTTATCTAACAGGGGCAATATAATGCATTACTTACAACTCCGCCCCGTCAAGTCGGGCCATGCTCGCCATGACCCGCCCCTTTCTTACACGCGTACACGCAGACATTTGGTACGAAACATTTCTAATATCTACAGTTCTACTTCCAGGGC
>JALHBY010000041.1:151316-222300 GCA_024340155.1 Tolypocladium pustulatum | reverse complement strand
GGGGGGGGGAGGAATCTGGCCACGCTATCGCAGGGAGAGTCATAAGTCCCTCGCAGCTAAACCATTCATGCAGTGTTAGGCCCTCTTCTCCTCTGCGCTCGTTCACCTCTCCCACTCGTTTCCTGCAAAGTAGCGCTCTGGCATCTCCACGTCCCAAGTCGGCCTTTCCACGAGCGCGATCTCCGGTGCCTTGCCGGCCGCGGTGAGTGGCACGATGCCCAGGATCGGACGGTACTTGTACGTTATCCACCACTTTTTGCGCTCGCTGGTGGCGTAAGCAGCTTCGTCGACGCCGCCGCCATTTCCGCTGCTGGCGTTGCGAAGCTGGGAAAGCTCACCGCCTGCGTCATGCATCTCATCGTCGCTATCACTCGCGTCCGCACGTGGAGTTTCACCCACGTCTAGGTCCTCGTATTGCTCATCCTCTCTGTGTCTGCGAACCTTGTGCGGCGCGAGGTTCTCTCCTTCCATCTTCCCTCCAGCTCCAGTCGTCTGTCCGGTTCTCTTGCGCTTCATTCCCGGCGCCACCAATGTGTCGGCTGCAGCATCGGCGTCAGTAGTGGGCTTGGGCAGGTCCTGACCCATGTCCAGCATCAGTAGAAACGACACGCCGTAAACCCACATCCTGGAGTCCTGCCACAGAACACCTTTGGGCATGTCCAGGAGATCTTGCACCGCTGCCGGAAGGGACTTTCTCGGATGCCGACGGGACCACGGCGTGAGCAAGCCTTGACGGGGGTGGAACGCCAGGACGTTCCACGACGACGTGATGGCAGCCAGAATGTAGTCGCTGGCAGCATCGGAACCCTCATCATTCGCACCCAAGGAGCCTTGAGATCCGGGTACGCTGTCCGCGAAGGACAAAACAACTGGTGCAGAGGGCAGCTTGGGCAGCTGCTTTGCGTTCGGGTTGCGAATCCATTGCTCACTAGGATCGATAGTCTCAGTCTCGTCCTCGTCATCAGATGAGTCGCTTTCCGAGGAAGCCGCGTCATCAGCACCTTCAACAGCCCTGCCATTCTGAAGACTCTCTTCATGGCCGCGCAATATCCACGTGTCAACGTAACCCGCCAGATCAGCAACGGCTACCATCTTGGAGTCCGGGCTGAAAGTGACGTGCGTAATGCTCCTGTCGTAGCCGCCCAAACCGCCATTCGCAATGTATCGGGGGATATGCCGGCGAAGGCGGGACAAGCGTTGGGGCCTGACCGAAATGGCCGGCGATGACGAATCCTCCGCTCCAGGACTAACCTGGATGCCCGCCGCGAGAACCTGCGAGCCTTCCTGAACCAGACACAGCCAGCTGCCATCGGGTGACAGCTTTGCTTGCGTTGCTCCGAGATGAGTCAGCCTTGGGGGAAGCTCGAGGCTGTGAACTTTGACATCTGAAGGCTTTGCCGGATCTTGATGCTCAAGCCGAAAGGCCTTGACATCTGTAGCAGTGGATACCACGAGGAGAGTGCCATCCTGGTTGACAGTGGCGGAAGCAATGTTGGAGTCGCCTTTGACGACGATGGTCTTGAGGAGCTTGCGGTTCTGGTTGATGTCGATTCCCTCGTCATTACTAGACTCAAAGAGCTCGGTGGCCGCCTTCCGCAAGACCCAGACGTGTACTTCTCTGTCCCACCAACTGACCACAAATCTGGCATTTGGAGCGCTTATAACAGGTGGCTGCTGTGGTAGGTTGCTCATCATTCTGTGGTTTTCTCGGCCCATAGCCTTGAGAGGAACAACCATCAGATTGGCGTCAGGGCCTTGTAATCAGGTTAGCAAAGAAGGGGAGGGCCATTGCGGTGAAGGAACCGTACCTCCTGAAACCACGACGCTGATGCGTCCGTGCTCGAAAGAAGCCATCGCTTTGACGTCGTGATCGTGATAACGTCGTCCCCAGACCTTGCCCCATCGCTGCCCGGCACCAGAATTCTGCTTGTAGAGAATGGTCCGTCGGTCCATGCCGCCACTCAGGATGGCAGATCCGTCGGCGCTGGTGGCAAGGCTGAGAACATCCTGCTTATGGCTTTGGATTCTTTGCGCTTGGGTGTATGTCTTTCCGTCCCAAATGCAAATCTGTCCGGTGGAGTCGCCCGACACAATGTTGCCATTGGGAAGACACTTGACAGACCAGACGATGATGTCCTTGGCGCCGCCAACTAAATCGGACCCAAGAGTCATTCTCCGAAGCATGTGACCTTTGGTGATGTCGTACGCTCGAATGGTGCTGTCGGAGCAGCCCACAATGACGACCTTGCGGGACTGAAAGGTGATGCTCACCATCTGCGACTTCTTGGTCGGAGACTTGACCAGGATACGCTGAAGACGCAAGTCGTCGTCCTCAACCGAGTACATGACCAACTCGCCATCGATGGTGCCGGCAATCAGCTTGTTGGAGTTCTGAGGCTCCAGTGTTGAGCCATCTGCCGGGCCGGCGGGCTGGGCTGCGAGACACCAGATGTCGCCGTGCTGGCCGCTGGCGTGCCTCTTTGGCTTTCCCTTCTCAAGGTCCCACTCCGTGATTGTCGACGTGTAGCCAATGCTGAAGAGACGCGACTTGCCGATCATGACGCGGCCGTCGCCGAGATCCTGATCAGGCTCGTTGATCCAGACGAGGCCGTCGATGCTGCGGTCCTTGCCTCCGCGAATGACCAGCTCCTGATGCCACGACCCGTTGGAGGGGTTCCATATCTCAATGTCGCCGTTGGCGCGTCCAATCGCCAGTCTGCCGACGGAGCTGTGCTTGGCGGTCCTTGCCTTGGGATGCGAAAAGGCGACGGCGTTGATGGCAGATGGCTGGAAAGGCACGAAGCGGCAGCGGTGGACGTCCATGGTGATGTGCCTTGGACTGTGTCCTGGTGCACCGCGCGCGCCGTAAATTCGAAAACCTCGACAGTTGACGGCTCGATTGCTCAAGCCGCGGTTTCCAGTTGTCGGAAATGTCGGGGCTGTGGAATGCGTGCCTCGTGCGTCGAGGATGATGGGCTACTGGTGCAGAGGAAGAAAAAGTGGCAGCCTTCCAGCCTCGTCTAGATTTTTTCCCTCCAGCCTGCGCTGGCGAATTAAGCTGTGGTCAGTGCGCGGCTGCCCCTCCACCCCACCAATACGTACCTGCTGCCGTCGGTCTCCAGCGCCTCTTGGGCCCTCCAGGCTGCGCTCGAGGGGCTGGGTCGATTGGATGGATTTTGCGCCGGCAGATTACGGCATCGTCGACTTCACCGTACCACCTTCTGTGACTCAGCCTCGTCAGGATATTTCGAGCTGCGTAACTCCGAGCCCTTCTCCGCAGCACCAGCGCCCCTCTGCCTGTCTGCTCGATTCGCGTGGTCTTCGGCCATTGCTTGCGACTTGCGCACTGCTCTCCACAGTGCTGAGACACGAGCCGGTATCCCGATCCAGCCCCGTGTCGCAACCAGTCTACCATCCGGGTGTCTCGCGAACCCCATTCTTGCTCTGCCAACTCGACGCGCCTCAGTACAGCTGGTCCTCTAATGCACGTCTCTCCGTCCGACACACCACAGGCAAACAATCGCGTGGCAGACTTCGATCATGGAGTGGAATAGCTCTTCGCCGTTCCCGGAGGGAGTCATCTCCTTCCTCGACACCGACCTGTACAAGTTGACGATGCAATGCGCCGTCTTCAAGTTCTTCAAAGACATCCCAGTATCCTATGCTTTCACGAACCGAACTCCCGAAAAGAGACTGTCCAGGGCTGCCTTTAAGTGGCTCGACGAGCAGATTCGAAGTGAGTGGCTCCGACCTGGCTCGGCCGGCTCGATGCGATGCGATGGGAGGCTGACTTTGCGCAATAAGAGCTCGGCAACATTTCCCTCTCGATCGACGAATATCGATTCCTGAAGACTCACTGCCCGTATCTTACTCCCGACTACCTCGAGTACCTTCAGGACTTCCGATTGCGGCCGAGAGAACAAGTCGTCACTACCTTCACCCCCGTCGGCGATGACACGGGCGCCGACTCGGACATCGGTGATACCGATATCAAGATCCAAGGGTCGTGGTCCGGCACAATTCTCTATGAGATCCCTATACTGGCTCTCACCTCCGAGGCGTACTTTCGCTTTATGGACACGGACTGGAACTATGACGGTCAGGAGGAACAGACTTTTGCCAAGGGCATGCAGCTGTTGGAGGCCGGGTGTATCACGTCAGAGTTTGGCACTCGCAGGCGACGTGATTATCACACCCAGGCATTGGTCTTCCGAGGCCTTGTGAAGGCGTCAAAGAAAGCGGCCACCAAAGGCCTTCCTGGGAAGCTGTCGGGTACCAGCAATGTACATCTGGCCATGCGCTTTGGAATCCCTCCAGTGGGCACCGTAGCACACGAGTGGTTCATGGGAACGGCTGCCATCATCGGCGACTACAAGCGAGCGACGGAAGAGGCGCTGCGCCACTGGGTCAGCTGCTTTGGCTCGAATTTGGCAATCGCCTTGACGGACACCTTTGGCACTGAAGAGTTCCTGAGATCCTTCAGCCAACCCATCCGGCCCGTCGATGGCGGCCTCCCCGCAGACGCCTTCCAGAAGCCAGACGGCAGCATGAAGACGTATGCCGAGATGTTCACCGGGGTTCGACAAGATTCTGGTGATCCAGCCGAGTACGTGAAAATGATGCGGACGTACTATGACCAACAAGGTGTCAAGGACAAGAAGGTCATTGTCTTTTCCGACTCACTCAACATTGAGCGTTGCTTGGAGTACAAGCAAATCGCGGATGAGCTCGGTTTCCAGCCCACATTCGGTGTCGGCACTTTTTTGACAAACGACTTCACGCACCTCAAGACGGGAAAGAAGTCTGTTCCGCTGAACATTGTCATTAAACTCAGCTCAGCTGCAGGGCGACCAGCCATCAAGATCAGGTCAGTACATTTGACACACCCTAGAGACACCCCCGCGATGTATACTTGCACTATCGCGATTGCTGACCAAACCTATTAGCGACAACGCTGGAAAGAACACGGGAGATAAAGAGACCGTCGAGAAGGTCAAGAGAGAACTCGGCTACGTGGAGCGCGAGTGGAAAGACGGCGACGAGACCGCACGATGGGGCAGGGACGAAGCCGCCCAAGGCTAGAGAGATACAGCTGTGCAAGGGCGAAAGATGCACAAGCTGCCTAACACACGTTGGATACATTGAACGGGCCAGAGTCAACAGATAGAAGGGGTAGAGGTGTATCTCAACCGCCAGAAAAGGGCAAGGTGTCTCACGCGTGGGGATATAGACATAGATGTGGGCCATATACCTTTGATAAACATATAATTTCTCAAGAGTCGTTGAGGTGATTTCTCGGCTTGCTGCTAGCATTATGGAGCCATCGTGAGGCAGCGAGGCAGACCCAACGAAGGGGGGCCAGAGCCATCGTCACGTCACTGAGCTTGGACAGGTAGTGCTGGCAAGCTTCGACGATACCGTTGCTCCGACAAATACTTCAATCAGGAAGCAGAGAGATCAAAGTGCTTGTGAATTGTTCATGACGACAACGTCACCGGAGGAGATCAGGCGAGGCCGCCACAGAGCCCGCCTTCAAGCGGGGCTAAACGCAGGGAGTTAACCTATACTCCTACGACCTGACTTTGTGTTATTTTCAACTCTCTCCGCGTCTCAAATGCTCCTCAGAACCAGGTGATATTTTTTGGACCAAGGTCCAAGGCATTTTTGAAAGCGCCGTCTCGGAACGCATCTTAGGATACCTTTGCCTAAGTTGCCGTCTCATCGCACGATCAACGTATCACAGCTACCAGACCGTGACGCAGACACCCTCTGCTTATCTTCAAGGCCGTCCCGTACGCGGAGTCGTGCTTGAGTGCTTGTTGATCTCTTGCTTCTCGCCATTGCAGTCATTGGACCTAATAAACCCGTTGTGGATAATCCGTTCAGAACGGAGAAGTGGTCCTGATATCGGCATTTCAACTGGGCGAGATGCGCTTCGACCACGTATATGAGGCATGGTTGCTCTATGTTATTGACCTTAGGCGAGCGTGGCCCCATCATCCACATCTTTACCCGGCAGTGCCGCCCGTGGGAGTGCTCTGTCGATAGTTGCATCGACTTCGATCAGCGCGCCAGCTCCAGTAATGGCATAATCCAGAGTAAAGCGAAACACAACGTCACTTGCATCTACAAGCACAAATGGCCAATTAGAAACAACTAGGCTGAACGACACCACTAGAATGAGCCACGCTAGAGGGGCATTGTTGAACTTTCTCCAAGCTTTGACTGACGCTTTGAGAAATATCATCAAAGCCTCTTCCCTCCTTACTGGAGCCTCCACACCCAAGACGGCGAAGTGTTCCCTGCTGCGCGCCCTTCTCTACATGACTGGGACTCATGTCCTTACCACAGCCACAACTCAGTCGACAGGCTCTATTTCTGTCATCTTGAAGTCAGATCAAACTCCGCCGGTGGCAACAAACACGCCAGTCACCTTGTTGTGTTGCTCTTTGTTTCGGCAGGCAATCCCGATGCGAGTAGATTGCCTCAGTAAGCTTCCAATTCCGCAGTAAGCAGTGCCTTTTCGTGTACCTTGATTCACTGTTGCTTCCCTTGTACTCGGTGAGCACACACGCCTAACACCGTGGCCCGGCCACTCGTCGTTTGCGTTGCCCAGTGATACCTGTTCTGCTTTTGCGGTGCACGTGGCTGGAAATGACCCCCGCTCGCTCTCCTTACTCTTCTCTCGTTTGCCACAACCATTTCTCGAGCACTCTCAGTTCTCTAGGTCTACTCCTAGCCAAAGCGTCAATATGTTCGATGACGAACTCGACCCCCAGAGTCTCGAACTTGTGCTCCAGCTTCAGCTCCAGGATGTGCAGGGCCTTCTCAAAGGGAAGTTTCGAGAAGGAGACGCGCCTGATGCCGAGCGTGCGATGGAAATGTACAAGTCCGAGCTTGAATCATTGGCGTGCTTCCTTTCCGACCGAAGCATGTCCCAAAGCATCGCCCGAGCTGTCGAGCTAGATGGGGATATGATCAGGACGCATGTCGAAGCTGAGCAGCAGGCAACCCATGACCGGGAGCAGGCTCTGGGCCGGGGTACACCAGGTGCAGCCCAAAGCAACCCTGCTCCAGAAGCGGCAGCACTGGATGACGAACTCCTAAGCAAACTCAAGGCCTTATACGTGGACGGAAATCGGTCTTTTTCCACGGCAGAATCATCTTCCCAGGCATCGAAACGCGTGAACACATCGACAGCGGCCGGTTCAAGTCAATCTCAAACCTGCACAGCCTGTGGCAGCAATTTTCCCTTCCTCAACATTGCGCGATGCCCCTGTTCACATGAGTATTGTCGTGGATGCATTGAAGAGCTATTCAAGGCCTCTATGAGCGACGAGTCTTTGTTTCCGCCTCGCTGTTGCGGTCAGGCGATCCCCATCGCCTCGATTCAGGTCTTTCTTCCGTCAAAGCTTGTTGGAGAGTTCCGGGCGAAGGAGTTGGAATACGGCACATCAAACAGGACATACTGTCACCAGTCCACGTGTTCTACCTTCGTGCCACCACAGTTCATCCGAGGAGATGTTGCTACCTGCGTTCGATGCGAGCGCAAGACCTGCATTATGTGCAAAGGCCCGGCTCATGAGAATGATTGCCCCGAAGACGTGGCTACGCAGGAGCTTCTCTGTGTTGCGGCCGAGAATGGTTGGCGGCAATGTGGTTCATGCCACAGAATGGTGGAGCTGACTACTGGATGCAATCACATAAGTATGCTTTGTGTTCCGTGAACAGCGTCCCTTGCTAACATGCCGATAGCTTGTATCTGCGGAGAAAATTTTTGCTACGTGTGCGGAGTACGCTGGAAGAATTGTAGGTGCGCCCATTGGGACGAGGACCGATTGTACGCCCGGGCCAATGCCATTGTCGACAGGGACGCGGGTGGGCGCGGACTGAACGTGGTCAGGCGGGCGGGCCTGGTCCATCATGAAAGGAGGAATCTGGTTGACAACCATGAGTGTGCTCATGGAAGTTGGAGATGGCGCAGCGGCGAGCACCGGTGCGAAGAATGTCGCCAGGTCCTGCCTGAATTTATATTCGAGTGCCTTGGTTGTAGGATTCTGGCATGCCGACGATGCCGGTTCAACCGTCTATGACGCAGTGGCTGCTCTATCAGCTAGAGTATCTTAAGCAATGAAAGAGTATGCTGCTTTATACTCACGAATGAGAAAACATGATGGCACCTGCAACTGCGAGTTGACGAGCCAGGGGCGCTACGTAATGAGAAGGCTGCCCTAGGTTTTCTCGTAGCCTTCGAGGTGATTCGAAATCGCGCTGTGCGTAGTGTGATGAGTTCCCCCAATGTGCTAGCTGATCCGTACTCTCTTTACTCTACGATCACTCATAATGCTGCCTCGCTGGTGCGCTGTGAATGTTGTTGGGTGGAGATGGGCGTTCTAACGGCCTCCTGGGACCTGGTGCGTGCAAACACCTTGAACGTCAGCTGAACCGGGTCGCCTTTGCTGCAGCCGCGAGGGCGCGGCAACGCCGCCGCCTCGTCAGTGTGGTGAGGTTCGGGCGGTTGAAGGAAATGAGCTTGAATGACGCCCGGCGCTGAGGGCCTGGAGCAAGCACGGACGGGATGTCAACTTTGTTTGATGGAGTGGCTCCTGCTCCGGCTTGCAGATCCAAACGATCGTGCGCACGGAGTTTACTTGAGAAACGCCACGCCAGAGCGCAAAGCGGAGGCTGAGCATATCAAATGACAGTTGCACAGACCTCGTTCTGTTACCCGATTTGATTCTGCCTGTGGCTAGGCGACAATTGACTTTGTGAGCACATGACAGCAGGCCCCATCGCACGAGGGAAACACGAGGACGAATGACATGAACATCCACCGCAGCGCCACTCATGTCTCCTCGACTCAGCCTCAAAGCCCAGGAACGCGAGATCGGGGTGCCCCTGCAAAGGCGCCGTGGCTGTCTAATGTCGTGCATGGCGGAGTGGTACGATTGGGCATGCAGGCAACTTCCATTGACCCGGATGGAGTCGACCATTTTGAGTTCTGCTGCATGGCGCAGAGTAACGGACCTTGTGGGGTGGAAGTGATCCAGAACGGCAGACAGGCATTTCTTGGCTCGTTTTGGTGCAATTTCGCTGCATTGGCGCGCCAGGTCCAGGTACAAGACGTGACTTTGACAGCTTGGGTAAGTTGGAATGGAGTGATGCCCGGGATGAGTGTCCCGGGCCGCCAAGTCGAAGTTGCGACACTCGATGACTTCCACGTCACAAGGCGGGTGTAAGTCGTGCCTGGCTGCTATCAATTGGCTGCCCCGTCGCTGATAATTGAATGGCATCAATGTTGACGCCTTCAGCTCGTGCTTCATGTCCCTCCGAAGAGTAAGTAAGATTGTGTACACGTTCGACGCGTAGACGTCGTTCAAGAGGGTAGCGATTCGTTTGTTTCACTCCGTCTCGACTTGATCGCGCTGTACTGTCGTCGATGGCCACCCTGAGTACAATGGCAAGAACATCGCCAGGGGCCAGTTCGTACTGCTCTACGAGGCGCGACAAGCGGATCGTGACAGAGCCGTCACCTTGCTCAGGCAATAAACGCAATTTACAAAAGCAATTTCAATTATATGCAGGCGTGGCATGAGCAAGCACCCCAGGCCGTCATCAGCAGGCGAGGACCTCGGAGAGCATCAAGGGCAGTCAATCTGGCCCGCCCCTCCGCAGCTTCTCTTGACCCCAGATCCCCCAGACAGAGTCGCGGAGTTGGGCATCGCGCGCTCGCGGCGTGATTGGCAATGCCCTCGTGCAGCGCCGTCATCCCGCTCACGCCACGTACGACAGAGCGCTTTCATCCGCCCGTCCGGCCCAGGGGAAGTGTTTGCCTAAATCCAATGACACGCCCGCCAGTGGGTGGGCCGTCCCAAACTGGCATTGTTTCCCAGGGAGCGAATCCTCCCGCGTGGCCGCCCTCCATCCCCAGACGCCACATCGGCTGTAAGCACCGACACGAACAAATGCGTTCAACAAGCACCAAGGCCCCTGGCGAGCTCTTCGTCGGGAAAGAAGAATTAACGATATAATGGTCCGCCAGCTCCGCTCAGCCGCTTGTACGTCGGCCCATTATGGGCATGCCTGCTCGTATACTCGCAAGGTGAGTGTCTTGCGCTCTCCCTTGTGCCACCACAAAGCAGGGTCGTTGCCTGAGTAAGATTGCAAGCCACAGCAGAAATCCTTCCGTTCTACGCGTATGCGGTCCTTTATGTCCGTGTCCGTGAAGCGAAGTCCCCCATGGAGAAAGAGGGCAATGGCACATGCTCAGCGGATCCATTTCAGACGAACCCACTTGCACCACCGACTTCCCGTCGTCCGGGCGCCGAGCAATGCCGAGATCTTTCCCACTGCCCCCGCGAAATGGCATCATGAATCATGAATCATGAATCATTAAAACCGATGGATCTGGGGTTGAGGAGAAACTGGAGAGGCCAAGTAGGAGCTGGGGGTAAAAGCTGGGGTAAAAGTCTGGAGTGCAACGACGGGCGAGTGGCGAGAACACCGCATGGTTGGCCATTTTCGTAGGAAGAGCTACTCCGCAGTCCTTGCATCTTTCGTGCCACAGTCACCGAAGCAGTGACATTGTCAATGTACTTGCGAAGCCTTCGGATGATGATGACCCTTGACGTAACCGTCTCATCGTTGTTGGTCTTTGCCGGCTTCGCTGGCGCTCGCAGGGTCCCCAGAATCGACGGCGCCACGCCTCGTCCTGGAAGTGTTCCACTGCCATGTGGCTCTCCCCCGAATGGCATGCCACAAACGCTCTTCTTCAGGACCATGTCGTCGGGTGAAAGGCATTTGCGCCTCCCCGGAGATGCGCCGCAGATTAATGATGGAGCACGTTGCCTGCGCCAGAAGACTGGGCGAACGCTGTTTCGCGGCTCTCGCGGGATTCATTGACAAGTGACATTGGCAACTTGATTTTGAAGACCTCAGGTGATGCAAATCTGGCCGTGCCACATCTAGTCAGTGCCCTGCGCTAGCGATGATGTGTCCAGGATGGGCTACGCCGTGCGGGCGGCGTGAGCAGTGGCAGCTTGCTCCCGGAGTCTGGGGTGCTCGCACAGACGGGTGCGCACGTACGTAGCACTAGAAGGCTTCTGGCGGTGTTGTCTAGCTCAAACGTGTTCAAGTCGTAAGCAGACAACGACGCGATCCGAAGCCAGATTCCAAAGGGGTGAGAAGGGGGAGCTGGTGCGTGGAGATGGGCTCAGGGACGGAGGAGGGCAATCGGCGACGAAGATGACACGCGTTGGCACCAACGAGTCGAAAGTGACTGGAGTACCTTATCTGCTCTGCTCACCGACGGCAGAGGTGAACCGCCAAGTCGCATTAGCGCAATGCTTGGTCGACGACTCACCATAACTCATGGACGCAAAGGTGAGCGTCCAGGGCAACGAGCTCCCATCGTTATGGACCCCGACGGCCGGATAGACGGCCCAGAGACAACCCCCCATGCGGCCGGCCAAGTTCCAGGGTCGTCACATCCCTTCCCATGACTCGCTCCTTGCAGATGCCCGCCCAAACGTGCTTTTGGCCTTCGTTCGTTGGACAAACGGGTGGCCTAGGCTGGGGGGTCGTCGCCGATGCTGCTGCATGTTGTATCAAACGACAGGGAACCGCGGGCGGGCGGACTCAACTCCACTGTCGACAACGTGCAGGCTAGGCTGACGATGCGACTAAAATCCCCGACATCCCACGCAGTTGTACTCCGTAGTTGTCATGGATTGCTCATCGGCGCAGGGAACGGAGCTTCACGTGTCCACCGCAATGCAGCGCAAACGCAGAGCGATCAGCACGGCGGCTGAGACAGATGAAGCGCCGCAGGTACATGTGCATGTGCATCCTGGAGAACTGCATGATTGTATATGCAAACGGTGCCTGCGAGTAACGTACCTACTCGTTTGTGCATGAGCGCTGGGATGGTTCACGTGGTTGCGCCTCTGACTGTGCGCAACTCGCACGCAAGGTAATACAGGGTTCAGATCATGTCAATCGCGCTCGCTGGCCCAATGTGCGATCCGCCGTGATATACCAAATCTGTCTTGCCATGTTGCCACTCCGCACCTGTTATTGTCATACTGCGGGCGTGCCTCCTCACGACGCTGCCTGATGCAGTTGATGTGACAAATCTTTTGCTGCTTGTGCGACCGCAACATTGATCGATCTCCATGTCCAGCCACCTCCGTTTCCTCGGTAGTCCGTATGGGTGAGAGCCACCATGGTCGGTATACCGTGCGTTGCATTGCATTCCGGTAGAGCAATGCAAGGCGGCTCTCTTTTTCATTCGCGATCCGCTTGCAACGGCTTTCGTCCCGCGGACAAGCGTATGAACTAAACTGCGCTCGTCGGCAGTGCCGTCTCCGTACAATAGTCTTGTTTGCTGGGGTCCCTGTACTCGGGGGAGCACATCTCTCGCTGCGCGCGGGTTCCACTGTGAGCCTCTCTAAATCGGCATCAATGTTTTCCTTCTTTCTATTGGTGTCTGGTGCTGCGATGCGCCGTCTGAATGGTCCAGACACGCAGATCACTCTCTTGGCTGGCTCTGTGTGTCCTCCGCCGCAACATGGTCAGGATTCACCAAGCAAACAGAGTTGCTCGCTATTACGCCTCCATCATCAACGCCCCCATCCATCAAACACGCGACAACGCATCGGCAACATGGACAAGGTCTGCAAACCCAGCCCCCGAAGCCCCCTCGTTCGAGAAGCCCCCTCGAATTTCCAAAGGACCTGCGCTTCGCTCCCCCGTAGTCCGCACTCTGTATCGTAATGGTAACATCCCGAGGCGTCCAGGGCCACCCATGGAAGAGGACCATCAATGCTCCGGCGTGGCAGCCCTGCTGCATGGGGTGGGGATCTTCTTCATCTGCGCAGCGAAACGAATTCATCCTGGGGCTGGGTCCAGCGTCGACGCGGCATGTGCCTCCGTAACGGGGACCAGGGACCGGGGGCCAGCCAGCCTCGACTCCAACTCGCTTTTCCTTCAATGGCTGTCGCTGCTCGTCCGCACCAAATCGCGCCCTGGTCAACCCCATCGGCAATACCACAGCCATCCACATTGGAACCACATCGCATCGCGGGTCTCTTGTTCCTTTCGTCCTTCTCTCCGCCTCCAACGGGCCCCTCGGGCTCCTCTCTACGGGCCGCACCCCCAGTAAAGAATTGGACAGGAGCCTGCTTCTATGTCTGCACTAGTCCCTTGTTGAGAGGCCAGCAACGAGTCAAACAGTTTGACTGGTTTGCCGCCACGTTTGTCTGGTACGCAGGAAAATATCCGCGACATCGCTAAGGGCGTTGGGATGACACCTAGGCACGTATGAGAGATTGCTCATCGGTTGTCAACTCCAAGCCTTGGATCAGCAACCATTCCCCATGCTTGACCCACCCGGCTGGCCTTGACTCCCGACATGTCTTTGTCCCGCATCCATGAGGGATGCAGACAACTCGACGCTCACTCGCCCGCGGGGTTGGCCAACCAAGTCTCGAGACAGCTCCGGTTCAGGCCAGGGCAAGGCCGCATCCCTTTCCCAAAAGACATCCACCCATCCCCCTGGTCCCGACTCCGCCCTGAGTGCGGATCGGGTGTGGGCGTACCCGGTACGTATCGTCTCTGAACTAAAGCTGCCTAGTGGGCGCGTGTCTGTTCACCCTTGAGCCTAATTCCAGCCATGCGGCGGCGCCATCCGCACCACGCAGCACCGCACCACCCGCTCGTCGGTCGACTGACTGATGTGCGCTCATCGCCGAGCGCTGCCAATTATCCAGGGCAATCGCCTTTCCGTTGCTCCGCTTGCTTCGTACAATGCCACCCATCCATGGCATCGTCTTGGTCGCGGCCCCATGCTAACCCACCTCGCCGCGCCGTGCTCGTACATAGCACCCCATGCGTCTCAGTCCAATGGCCTCAACTCTCCCTACCGCCCTTATAAGGCCGCTTCCCTCCCCGCATCGTTCTCCAGTCCCGACCGGTTCATTACTAGTTATTCCTTGATACCCTTTGGCTGTGTGTTGAGGCTGCTTCCCTCTCTACCGCTCTAGCCCTACATATACCCTTCGACTTACAAGCGACTGGAACAATGGCTGCTGAGCAGGCCAACGTTGCTCCCGTGTTGGAGAAGGGGTCCAATGGCGCCGGCATCGTCCACAGTCACCACCACCATGACTACTCCCAGGCCGACGCCGGCACCCTCAACCCGGGCATGTGGAAGCCGTTCGAGCACCGCAAGCTCGCCAACCCGGCGCCCCTCGGTCTCTCCGCCTTCGCCCTTACTACCTTTGTTCTTTCCTGCGTCAACATGCACGCCCGAGGCGTCGCCGCGCCCAACATCACCGTGCCCCTAGCTTTGGGCTACGGTGGTCTCGTCCAGCTGCTTGCTGGCATGTGGTGAGTGTTCTTCATGATTGTGCTCCTGCGGTGCCTTGTGGTTCCAGTCTCCCCCGTCCCCCGTCGCAAAGACGCTGACCGAGAGGTGCGCGCAGGGAGATGGCTTGCGGCAACACCTTTGGCGCCACCGCTTTCTCATCGTACGGTGGCTTCTGGATCGCATACGGCATTCTTTTGACACCCAGCTGGAACATCGGCGCGCCCGACGGTCCGTACGAGGGTAACATCTCCAGCCCCGTTGGCTTCTTCCTGACGGGCTGGTTCATCTTCACCACGATCATGCTGCTCTGCACCCTCCGGTCGACCCTCACGTTCTTCCTCCTCTTCTTCACCCTCGATCTCGCCTTTCTGTTCCTTGCGACGGAGCAATATGCCGTCGACATGGGCAACAAGGACGTAGGGCTCGCACTGCAGAAGACGGGCGGCTTCTTTGGGTTCCTGGCCGCGTTCCTGGCTTGGTATCTCGCTCTGGCCGGGATCCAGGATAGCAGGTCAGTGATATGCTCCGTTCCAGCTTGGCGCTCTGTCCGCGGGGAAACAATGCGCTGACTATGAAGCAGCAACTCTTACTTCCAGGTTCCCGTCTTCCACTTTCCCTGGTCCGACAAGGGCAGGGAGCTCCGCGGTCTCAAGAGCGAGCGCGCCATGGCCTAAATGCACGTGGTTTCCGAATGTTTCTGCTGCCTCGTCGTTTTGCGTCATTTTGGCAACGTAGTGAAATGAGGGGTTTACCTTAAGGGAAGCAATGTCTGAAGCTGGGGAGTTTTGGGCTTCAGGTGACACAGCGTCATCTACGCGCGTCTTCCTGTGCTCTGCGACTCACAAAAGTGCTGTAGAAGATGCAATTGAGCTATCACGACTAATATTACGAATTTCCAAGAACGGCTTGCGTAATGCTATGATGTTTTGATACCAATTACTTTACGTGCGCGTCGCCTGCGTCGATGGACTACCTCGGTCCGACCAGAGACTTGAAGCAACGGAGCGGAATGCCAGGTACTAGTGCGCAATTGATCAATGTCTGTCTACTTACTTTTACACTGCTGCAAGCCAAGATGCGCAACCCGACCACCGAAGTATCAGGCCTATACTTGGTGCTCGTAGTCTTTAGCCAGCAGTAATACGTCGTCGGTGGGCTGATGTTCCAACTCAAATCTAGGAGGGGCGCTGTTGGACGGGGAGTGGGCTGTTCCCAACATGCTACCTGCTCGTATATAAACTCCACAGAAGCCTGCCATATCTCGCCTCCAAAACCCATCGGGGCTCTTTTACTTCCCCCCTGCCGATATGCTTCCCCTTATCTCGATCTCTCTTGATCCATCCCGCTCAGGAAATATACTACTCATCCAAGCGCGCCCCGAGTGACGCAAGCACCTCACCACGGCAAGGAGCATCCACTTCCCAACGACTCATCGGCTCGATGGCCATCGATCAACGCAACCATTTGCCCGCCGCGTACCCCAGAGCTTCCCGAGCTGAGAGCGAGCTGCCTGTGGCAATGAAGCTGCACAGTCGCATGTCGGCCGCGGTCCGTTGGCCGGACCCGCTCCTCTCCGACGGCGTGCCCCGGCTGCGACTCAGCAGCAGTGGAGCTTACAGTCTGCATCTCACTTCGCACGAGATTCCCCGAGGCCGCGATGACGGCCAATGAAGCCCTTGCAAAACACCTTGTTGGCGCGCTGGCCAGACAAGGCGATTAGAGCGCCGGCCCGGGGCGCCATGCGTCCCCCGCCTTGAGCGTTGCCGCATCAAGACGCCGGAGGGCGTCAACCACATGTCTACTATTCCCGACACCATTTCCGCCCCATTCGCATGGAAAAGTGGCTCTCGACGCTGGGCTAAAGCAGCCGCCGGCTCCAACAGCACCGGCTCGTGTGTGCGGAATTCTACCTCCGAGGATGGTGGATGGGTCTGTCATGGAAAGCAGCCCTTTTTTTCCTAGAGTCGGGGTACGCCGCCAAGGCGCCTCCTCTCCTCCCATCATCAACTGGCTGCTAAGCACACGTATCCTCTGTCCGTCTTGCCTGCTAACACGAACCGCACGCAAAGGCTTGTGTGACGGACAGGCAAGATGGAACTGGCTGGGCAACAGCAACCAAGCGCCAGCCAGGATCGCATTGCAGCGAGCTCCCAGGCTGAAACTCCTGCGCCCGGCGATGGCCCGGTTTCCGGCGGCGGCATCGTGAATAATGAAAAGGGCATCAACCGCTTATCCTCCGAGGCCCAGGACGACGAGCCGGAGCAAAGCGGCCCCCCTCCGCCTCCCAATGGCGGTTACGGCTGGGTCTGCACGGCCTGCGTTGCCACCATCAACGGTCACACCTGGGGCCTAAACTCGAGTTACGGCGTCTTCCTAGCCCACTACCTCGCGAACAGCACGTACCCGGGCGCCACGGCTCTCGACTACGCCTTTGTCGGTTCCCTCAGCATCAGCTGCGCTCTCCTCGTCTCGCCCATCGCCACCATCTGTACCCGAGAGCTCGGCACCAAGCCAACCATGCTGGCAGGCGTCGTCATGGAGGCGACGAGCCTGGTATGCGCCAGCTTTGCCAAGAAGATCTGGCACCTCTTTCTCACCCAGGGTGTGCTTTTCGGCATGGGCATGGGGTTCCTGTTTACCCCGTCCGTCGGAATCGTGCCCCAGTGGTTCAGCACTCGTCGGTCCTTGGCGAATGGCATCTCCGCCTCGGGCTCTGGGCTCGGCGGCCTTCTGTATTCGTTTGCTGCGGGCGCCATGATCCGAAACCTGGGCATTGAGTGGGCGTTTAGGATCCTTGGCATCATTGCCTTTGTCGTCAACACCACGTGCACGCTTCTTATCAAGGACCGCAACAAGGTCATTGGCTCGAGCCAGCTTGCGTTCGACACGACTCTGTTCAGGCGTCCCGAGTTCCTGCTGCTTCTCGCCTTTGGCTGGTTCAGCATGCTGGGCTACGTCGTGCTCATCTTCAGCTTGGCCAACTACGCCAACGAGATTGGGCTGGGCGCCTCTGAGGCGGCGCTCATCAGCGCCTTCTTCAACCTGGGCCAGGGTGTCGGCCGGCCATTTGTTGGATTCTTCAGTGATCGTACTGGTCGTCTGAACATGTCAGCGCTGATGACCTTCCTTGCCGGGCTCTTCTCCTTGGTCATCTGGGTCAACGCCAAGGAGTACGGCGTGCTCATCTTCTTCGCCATCATCTGCGGTTCCGTTGCAGGCACATTCTGGACCACGATCGGGCCTGTCACCGCCGAAGTCGTGGGGCTGAAACACGTCCCGTCGGCTCTCAGCCTCATATGGCTGACCATCATGCTGCCGTGTCTCTTCAGCGAACCAATTGCCCTGCAGATCGTCGCCGGAACTGGCAGCTACCTCGGCACGCAGCTCTTTACAGGCTTCATGTTCGTCGCTGCCGCAATATGTCTCACCGTTCTGCGCGGGTGGAAGATTGGCCAGGTACGTGAAGTAGCACGGCTGACCAACGAGGCGCCCGAGCACATTGACCCGGTCAAGGTTGAGAACAATGAGGAGTTTAACTTGAGGAGCCGCAAGGTCGGGCGTAAGAGAATGGTCGCCGATTGCTGGAAACTAAAGCATGTGTAGTCGTGGTTTCACCATCGATAGTCTTACACGACATTGCAGGCAGCATAGTCAGAGCGTCATCAATAGGGCGTGCCGTTTACAGGCACAGCCAACAGCATAGCAAACATTTTTATCTGGACAAACGTAGCATATCAAGCTTAGAATAGAAGAAAGGAATACGCGGTATCCCTCCTTGACAGGTCCTTGCTCCTGCTGATGGCCCACAATGACACTGCGCAGCTGCCGAACCCCAGTCGCATTACGACTGGCATATACCCTGATGTCAGCGCCTACGCATGCACTCTCCGTGTCGCCTAGGGGGCTTCACTTTCTGGTTCGGAGCGCATCGTCCGGCAGTGGGAACAGTATAGAAGCGTTTCAAACATGCCGTGATATGCGGCCCGCTAGGTTGATGGCGATCCCGAGCTAGTGCTTCTATAATTAAGATTCTACACGATTTCAATCCGTCGGGCCGTTCAGTGTGCCGCGTGGGCGCCGGCACGCAAGATCGGCAGGTCCTGAAACTCGTCTTCGCTGCGTGGACCACGGAATGGCACGTGAGACGCAGTGGTTCTTGATACTTTGATCAGTGTATCTGGCGTATCGCATCTGGGATCTTGGATCAATGTCAGCAAGCTGTTCTACTTGGTTCTACGTACATGTGCATACATCTTAGTTGTACTCCACAGTGCACTGTTGACAATAATTTTGGGCACAACTTTTATGAAATGAAATGCCAACAGTTGGTCAAGGGTCGTTGGCTTCTGAGGAGTTGCTTGAACATTCTATCCCTTTGGAACATAATGCTCAAGCATAAATAAGTCTGTCGTTGTCCGCGGTTCTTGTCGATGGAGCACTGCTTGTCTCGCCGTAAAACCTCACTCTTTTCCCTTGTCCAGCACCACGAGACTTTAATGCCGCCCGCGTATGTTCAGCTTACCAAGTACCTACCTAGCTACACCTTCAAACACACCCGGTACATTGGCCAGCTTCCCCAAGAGCTTGTGCAAATCTGCCGGATGAGTGTTCATGTGTACGTTCATTCCGCACTACTCTCATGATAAAATAGATAAAAGGATACTTGACATGGCTGAGCTGGACTCTGCAAAGGACGAAAAGAGGCTGCAAAAGTCGATGACGACTTTTCATCAATCAGCGTCGGCACAAGCGCCAGGTCAGCTCTGGCTCCCAACGAGTAAGGAAAGCGTAGCCTACTGCCACAACCTCTTGGTCCCCCATTATCTTGCCCATCACCACGAGGCTCATAAAAGCCACGGCCAATGACCAGCTCATCATTTGCTCCTCGTCGAAGAGCACCGTGTTCGGAAATGAGGTGGCAGTTGCCCAAATTCCGTCTGGAAATGGACGGCGAAGCTCTCCCCCTTCGAAAGCATCACACGGCCCCGATTCCACCCCGCGGCAGGATGTGCATTCATTGCCCGCAGAGTAATGTATGTATGCTGCTGCGTAGTAGGCGCCCAACTCCTCTTTACAATAATGAACTCGATACGGAGAACCACGTGGGGCCCGCGGCTCGAAGCCGTGCCACGCGAGGGGGAGGCCGAAATTTGCCTCAAAGAGGCGCCACCGGCTCATCGCCATGCGATGCCAAGTGACAAGGTGTAACCTGCCTGGATGGATTGGCAACAGGGGACGCCACTCAGCTTTCAGCCAGCCCGCTGCTCGGATCGCCTCAGGGCCTGCGTAGACTTTGTCCGCAAACCCGCACTCGATCACGGGGCAGTATCTTTCGTCCTGGGCTAATACCTCAGATAGATCTGCTGCATCGCACGGCGCCAAAGTTGCAGGGTCGGGCCGCCTCGGGCGGCCATCGCAAGGCAGGCTTCTAAAGAATTCATCTGCGTCGCAAATGTGGATGGTAGTGCAGGTGCAGGGAGCCTCCATCTTAGGCCTGTCTTCCTGGGTCGGCTTTGCTGCAAGAACGCGGCCGCAACAACGGGATCCCACAAATCGAGAGAAAAAATGACACCAGCGTCCAAATCAGGATTACAGTCAGGATGGCGAGGAGATAAAGAAGAGACAACCGACACCAGGCTGTTCATGCCGCCAACACGTCGTTTTATGCGGCATTCAGCGTGACGCACAGAAACCACCTGCAAGAGACAGTGAGAAGTGGCACTCCAGTGCGGCACCAGAACGAGGCTTGTCAGCTGCTCGCCAATCCAGGAAGATCATACTGCGCGTAGTTGTGAGTGCATGTGACACCTGTTCATGGAACATTCACAGACAGGGCACCAGCGCATCAGGGCCCTCGTTTGCACGTCCGGCTGGCTTCACGAGCAAACGGACTGAGACAATCATCAGCCAAAATAGGCGATACAAATAGCAAGAAAGACGTCAACTCTAGCTTTCTACAGTATTGATTTCGGAGTGGCTGTCCCAGCAAAGCCCTTGAACTCGTCGCCATGACTCCATGATGGATCAGCGACCGTGAAGCTTCGTACAATTCCGGCATACCCGAGGGTATTTCAAACCGAGAATGGCAAATTTTAAGGGTAGCTAAGGTGAAATCAAATGAAGATCGAAAACGGACGCAATGCACAAGTGCGTCGGAACATGAGGCAATTCAGGTGAGGTTCGCGTAGCAGTATGAGCAACGTTGTAAGTTGAACGGGAAGCTGAGACAGTGGCAAGACCCCTGTAAGCCAGCACGTGAGTTGGCGTTGATGAACTTGCGACGCGTCTTCCGCGGCCGCGCCCCGCTAAAAGTCGACCTTCACCAACAACGTCATACGAACTCTGGCTGTGTCCCAAACGGCGGCAGGCAGCATCTCCGTTCTTGAGATGTGCCCTTTGGTGGCACTGTGCCTCGAGAATGTGGCTGCTGGAAAATGAGGAAGCTTTCGAGGGCAAGTGTCCACTTGCTACCCAGGCGCATTTGCTTGCTAACGCCTTCGCAGGCCGCCGGCTCTGGCTGAAGCCTGGCAAGACCTATCTCTTTGGACGGACAGCGGCAGAGCGTAAGATATCTCAATGCTTACAATACTTTAGGATCAATTTTTAACACTTGCTGTGTAGCTGGCCAGCTTGCCATTTCCCACAATACCATCTCACGGAAGCACCTGACCATGACGGTAGATCCGGTTGAAGAGGGCCATGCGTACCATCTCACCAGCCGCTCGAAGCTCACGATCGAAGACTTGGCGACAAAGATTGGGACAGTCGTCAATGGACAAAAAATCAAGGGTCAAAAATACGTCGTCGAGGCCAAAGAGGCAGAGATGATAATGGGCAAGTGCCCCAGCAAGTTCCGGTAAGCTGCCAAGGAAGTGAACCTTATTTGTATGCGCGGGGAGGCTAAGTGACGTCTAGCATAACTTGGTTTCCTGTCGTCTTTACTTTTTCCTTCACGAAAAAGGAGCTCCAGACGCAGCCGCTCGTATCGCTGCAAGACCAGTTCAAGAATCTCGACATTAAGCTTCTAAACGACTACAATGTGGAATTCACCACTCATGTCGTGTCCAAGAAGCGAAATACAGCCAAGGGGCTCCAGGCTCTGATAAACGGGAAACACGTCGTTGCAGAGTCCTTTATTGACGCCGTAACGCAGGCTGCCGAGCTGCCATCTAATGGCGACGCTGCAGACACGTGCTTGTTGGAACAAGACTTTACAAAATACTGGCCCGATGCCATGCAGCATTTGCCGCCCCGTGGTGGCGAGCCGGTCCAGCATCCCGATTCCATCTACACTCCCGACCCGGAGCGCAAGGATGTGTTCGACGGATATACGTTCGTCTTTTATGACACCACCCAATATAAAAATCTACTCGCGCCGATCACCAACGGCTGTGGAAAAGCCCTGCTCCACACCATCACTCCCGGCGAAGAATCGATAGAAGACTTTGTGCGATATGTAAAGCAAGTTGCCGGTGAGAAGGGACTCGGGTCTTTTGACGACGGAAGTGAAGGCAAGGGGGTGGTTCTAGTGCGATACTTGCCGGCCAAAGGCGACCTGGTCAGCTGGTATATCGACTTCATCACGGCTGTTTCGCTGCGACTCGATCATCGGTCCATCGAGCAGAACGAGTTCCTCGAGGCCATTCTCGTCAAAGACGCCAGCATGCTACGTCGACCACTGGAAGTGGATTCACCAGCGCCCAGCCAATACACTAGACCTCCCACACAGGCACAGCCTACCCCGGAGATTGGCCCTCGGTCCAGTGGCAACGACGGCAACGTGGAACGGGCAGAAACACAGTCTGCTGATGAACAGCCTGTTGATGAAGAACGACAGTCAGCGCCCAGACGGGGAGGAGCGAGGAGACCTGCGAAGAGGAGGTTTGCCGGGTTTGACGAAGACGCCGACATGGACATGGATGATTCGCCGCCAGCAAAGACCGATGAGCCACACAATATGGCAGAGAAGGAAGCCGGTCTCTTCGTCTCTCAGGAGCCAGACGCTTCTCAACCTCCATCGGCAGCGAGCGCGTCTCAACGAAAGCGACGCGCATCTCCGCTCGCTGAAGACAATTTAATGGACGGCATGGCGCCCGCCGCAGCAAGATTCAAACGGCAGCGGCTGGAACAAGGCGACACCTTTGCCTCGCCTTCTCCCGAACCCACACCCGCCACCGCAAAGCCGCCCCCCAAGAAGAAGGCCAAGGAACTCGACGTCCTCGCCATGGCTGCCCGACACCGCGAGGAGGAAGAAGCCCGCGCGCGAGCCGAAAAGGAGGATCTCGCCAACCTCCCCGACGACGTCGACCTCGCCGAGATCCGCCGCCTCAACATTGTCGAGGAGATGCCCCTCCGAGCACCCAACGGCGCGGCAACGCGCACACGCGAGCAGGAGATTGCCGACGGCCGCTGGGACCCCCGCTGGAACGGCATCAAGAACTTCAAGAAGTTCCGCCGCAGAGGCGAGGCCCAAGGCCGGCAGCCCGCGCGCATCATCGTGCCCCTCACACAGGTCAAGAACAAGGAGTTTGGCGTAGGCGACAACTACTGGCTCGAGGACGAGGGCAGCCAGCGGAACAAGCAGCAGTCTGCAAGCCACCCCTCGCTCCATGAGACGGCTAACTCGATGCCGACCGCATCCTCGGCGCGAACGCGGAACACGGGCTTTGTGGTGGAGAATAGCAGCGACGAGGAGGAAGAGGGTAATAGCACCCTACCGCCAGTGGAATCCATACCTGCAGGCACGACGAGCACGAGGATCACCGCCACGCAGTCACAGAGGAATACCCGCAGCCAGGGATCCGGCCGCACGACGCAGAGCCAGGGCAAGCGGCCGGCGCAGGAAACAGCTTCGGATCAGCGGGCGAAGCGGCCCCGGCCGACGCCGCAGAGGACCGAGATTCCGGCCAGCGACGACAGCGACGATGAGCTCAAGTTTAGATTTGGACGGCGGAGATGAAATGTAGACTTTATTTTCACTCATATGAACTCGTCGTGCAGTGAGGTATCACGTCTACCTGCCTTGTGATTCTCCAGCACAACATGTCACCGGCACCCGTGCACTCCGCGCGAGACCCTCTAAATATCCCGTCTCCCATGCCTTTCACCTCATAAACTCTCCGTCGCTGTACTTTCCGCTGGAAGGGTATCTGGTATCTCATTCTCTCGACAAAAGAAAAACACACCCGAGGAAAACAAAGGAGAGTAATGGAACGAGCAAAAGGGTACAAAACCCTGACAATATTTCCACCGTGCCAACGACAAGACTCCGCAGCAGTCGTCTGCTTCCGAAAATGTAACAAAACGCGCAAGAAGGGAGTTGGCGAAAGGAAAGGCAACCGCTTGTTCGTAGAGTTGAAGGTATGAGCATGTTGATGAGAGGCGCGATGAAAAAGCCATGGAGTGCAAATCCACGCCTTTGGTTCCCTTTTACCCGTCCTGGTGCGTCCATGTGCGCAGGTGGTCGACTCGGTTGTGTTAATACAAGTAGGGAACGAATTAGAAAGAAAATGGCCTGTGCGGTATGCCCGGCCGCAGACGTTGGTGGGTTGCTGCTGCGGGCATTATGAAGGATGCCTCAGTATTGACGGGGCGCCATCTGCAGGCAACTCGATGCCACTATCTCGATCCTGTGGTCCCTTCACCCAAGGCAACTCCAGTCCTGGCTCGTCGGTCTGCGCAATAACGTCTTGCACAAACGACAGGTTGTCATCGTCGTCTTCATCAGGGGGCGCCAGCACGCGGCCTCCAATCACGACATCCGAGACCCTGACGCGATACTCAAGCGCCTTTTGGCCCTCCTTGATGAGCACCTGGGTCCAGTCGAGGCACCGCTTGAGGCTCTGGTTCATCTTTTGGCTGTCGACGAGCAGCTCCCGGTGCTTGGTCAGGTCGAGCTGGAGGCGCCGCTCGTCCCGTCTTCGGCGGGCGGCCAGTCTCTCGCTTGGTGACAACGGCGTTGCGGCGGTCAGAGAGTCATTGCTGGACAGGTCCGAATCATCAATCGAGTCCATGTCTTCTTCCTCGTCGTCGGTCGCTTCCTCCTCAGTCAGATCGCAGAAGTCCGCAGGGAGGTCGATGAGCGTTGCAGACGGCACTCGGCTAGAGGCCCCTGAAGCAACGGACATGCGTCCTGATCTGGAAAGGCGGCGGTATCTACGGAGCTCGGCTGTTTGCTTGCGTAGTTGCCTCTCCAAGGTCCTGTTGATTGCCTCAAGCGACGCATTCGTGATCTCGAGATCCTGCACCTTGCGCTCTCGACGCGCGTTGGCGACGAGTTCGCTGACAGGATCCGCGGTATGGGAGGATTTGGTGGGGCTCTGCAATCCTGATTGTGTGTTGTCGTCATTGGCCTCGTCTTCTTCTCTCAGCTCCTCGGCAGCCTGAAGAATCGATGCCATAGTCATTGCTCGCTGCGTTGCCCCAGGGCTTTGGGGCGGGGACGTTGGCTCGGACGGAGCAGGCGACATGGCAGACTTGTATGCTGGCAGAGCCTCCGTGCTCGGCACACTGCTCGTCCTCGCATGACCCCTGTTCATGACCTTTGGGGCCGCATCGATGCTTACTCTCCTCTTGCCGGCTGTAGACGTGGCTGGAGCATTTTTTGGCGGGGATGTTATGGAGAAATGTGCGCTTGGGGGTGTGGATGGCATGGGGTTGGTCTTCAGCGTCTGTACCGTCGGCGTAGAGGCCGCTTTTATTGGCGACACTGGCCGCTGGAGCACAGAGGCGGCGAGACCTGGAGCTGGGCTGATTGTAGGACGAGCTGGAGCCATCCTTGAGCTTAGCGACATCGCCGAGGCTGGCCCAGATGCTGTGAGAGTCGGCCTCGATGGCACCGGGTCAGGGGCGCCGTTGGCGTAAAAGAATTTGGTTGCTACAGGCTCCTGCGTCGGAGCCAGAACTGGCGTGAATGTCGCGTTCACCGGCGGAGTCATGGTTCGTTTCGTCTCGGCCGAGATACTGTCGGCATAGAAGAATGTCACCGGCTTTTGAGGGACTGAGGCTGGCCTTTGTATCGCGGCCGCGGGCGACACATGCTTCGCATCGCTGGCGTAGAAGAACTTGTTGGAGTCGCCGCCTTCGCCGGGCGAGTTCACCGCCTGTCTGTGGCCGTCATGGCCCGGGCCGGAGGTTCTCAAGCCTGTCCTGCCGCCATTGTCCCAACCATCGCTCGTCCTCTCCGGGTGGACGGTTTCGCTCGGCGTGCAAACAACACCGTCGACGCGGATCTGCCGCGTGCCGGAGCGGGGCGTGACATTGTTGGTGCTTAATGAAGGAGCCACGGGCGTCGACACATCGTCTCGGGGAGTGTGGGCGCTCGGTGGTCTCCTCGCGAGCGGCGTGCTTACGTTGGGAGGGGGCCCTTTGGCGGCAATCTTGGGGGTCAGCGGCGTGCGGTTGATGGATCGGGCTGCCGCAGCACTCAGCTGGGGCTGTCGTGGTCTGTCGCCGACTGGCATTCTAGCGACGCTCGCAATTGTGGAGCGCGGTGTCGGCGTCAGGATTGGGACATTTTGTTGGTTCCGATCCCTCTGGCGCAACGGCGTGCGAGTCGAAGCCGTAGGGAGGCTCGAGCCAGGTCGCGATAGCGACGGCCGTGGTGTTGATGGCGATTGCTGTGGTTGCGGCTGTATCGAGATGAAAGGCGCTCTCCCGACGGTGCGTCGCTCGCCACGGGCCGTCGAAAAAGGGAGAATCGAGGGGGGTCGTGGCCGTTGAAGCTTGCTCGGCGTAGAAGACGTCGTTATTTTGGTGTTGCAGGAGGAGGATGAGTCGCGGCGAAACATCTCCTCCCTGCCGAGGTGGTCACACAGCAATAATAGTGGCGTTCTGGGCGGCTGTGGTGGTCGATGAACAGGACGGTACGGGCTAGATGGGAATAGGGTGGTGAGTCCGCCGAGGCCCGGGGGAATTCTACGGGGGGTAGGGAGGTGATTAGGGGGCGCTGGAACCCCCCGGGGCGCCACTTTAGCGGGCGCGGTCCACTGAATGGGAGATCCATAAACAGCGCATCTAGCGATGCGAGTTGCACCACTTCGGCGTCATCGTATGTAAGGTACGTTGGCAGATCAGCCAACTCTGCGCATAAAGACAATGTCGGTGAGGCGCCCAAGACTGCCTTCTGTCCTCGTGCCCGACGTAACGCTTCTCCAGGTCCAACGGCATCTCAAAGGGAGCACGGTGGAGCACGCCGCTCTTTGTTGTTTTGGTAGGCCCCCTCACGCCTTCATTTCCATTTGATTGTTTACTTTCCAGGTCCATGCCGCGGACGCCCCTCTCCCCCTCTCGCGCCCCGCCGTCGCCGCCTACTGGCACCCGACTGCACGCGCTTCCCGCTGCCGATCCCTACAGGCTCAAATGCTGCCGCCACGGCGCCACTCTCATGCGGAACATTAGGCTGGATTGTATGCACCCATTTTTAGCACCAACCAAATCCCATCTTTTAGCCATGACGGCGTGCGTGGATCTGTCAGCCGAAACTTCCATCTTTGGACCCTGACTTCCACCGCCGTCATCACCACTGTCGCCGCCGTGGGGGTTTCTTTGCGCCCTGCGACAATGGGCCTCTTGGCCATCTCGCTCATCGTCGCATCTCTCGTCTATCTCATCATCAGCCCTCCCTCGTGGCTGTCGCCGATGTTGTTCAGATGGTTAGGCCTCGGAGGGCCCGCGGTCGCTGACGCTGCGACATCCGGCGAGGAAACTTGCGAAGAGCCACGCACAAAGGAGGACACAGCACCGAGGACACGCGTCGAGGCAGGGAGCAATGGAATCGCGGCAGGGCTGTCAAATGTGCCCGAAGGATCGTCATCGCCTGAGAAGAAGCTTCGCGACAGAGCGGCGATGCCGCCTCCTGCATTTCCAATGCCCGTGACCCAGCCTTCCACCATCCAAGCGCCGACGATCCATGAGCCCGAGAGCCCAACAACCCCCAAGGCCTCAGCTGCACGGCCATCACAGCCTATCCCAAGCTTCACCCTCTCCGACGAAGCACCTGCGCCGTCCGTGGTCCCGAAGTCAAACTCCGCCATGATGCCCCCTCCTCCTCTGCCCGGCCGTCTCCCCTCTGCTGGTCGCCTGCCCTCCCTCCCGCAGTTCCCGGCCGCCAACTCTGCGCAGCGCGCCCGCCTCCCCATCCCGAACCGCGGCCCTCCCTCGCTGTCGCCTGGCGGCCTGGCCCCGCCGCCGACGCATTCCTCTCGACCGCAGAAGCCCAGCCGCCAGGTCACCCTCGAACCGGGCCACTCGCCGCTCGACTGGGCGCGCATCTCGGGCCCCAACGCTGATCTCCGCGGCCTCGACCCGTCCACGCCCTACATGCGCGTCCCGCCATCACTGCTCAAGCAGAAGACCGGCCGCCGCGGCAAGGACGCCTGGATGGCCATCAACGGCAAGGTGTACAACATTACGCCCTACGCAAAATTCCATCCGGGTGGCATCCCGGAGCTCATGCGTGGCGCGGGCCGCGACGGGACCAAGTTGTTCGGCGAGATCCACCCCTGGGTCAACTACGAGACGATGCTGGCGGCGTGCCTTGTAGGCTTGCTGGTGGAGGAGCCCGAGGCCGGCTCGCAGGAGAGTGACATGGACAAGATGGACTAGATGACGTTGACGAACTTGGATACAATCATCTATTGCACGTGTTACAATTGGGTCATCATAGCATAGACGTTTCACAATTAGAAAGATACCCCTGAAATAGAGCAACGAATTTGCAACGAAGCCATTCGATTCGGTCCTTGGTAGGAACAGGGCACATTTATGCCAGCGTGCTATAACGTGAAAGTGCGCAATGGCGACAAGTATCAAAGGTTATTTAAAAGGGGGGAAATGTAAAACCCGGCGCAGTCAGCCAACAACAGTAATTAGTCTATACGCTTCCCATCCTGCTCTATCCGTCTCTGCCTCTCCTTCCTGTCGCGGTCCCAACCAGCCTCGCTCATCACGCCGACGGCTGCTTGGGAACGTTGGGCGCATCGGCAGCCGCTTCTGCGGCGTCCTTATGATGGTGATGCTGTCCCTTCTTATCCTTCTTACGCTTCTCCTCGTCCTTGTCCTTCTTAATGGCAGCCTCGGCCACAAGCTGCTCGAAGACGAGGTAGTCACCCTCTTCCTCGGGGGATCGCTCAGACTGTCAACGGTGATTAGCACACGAACTAGGGAGACGAGTTGCGGAAGAGGTCAGAATACGAACCTTGACAAAGATGTCGCCAATGAGGACCAGTGCTTGGGCGCGCTCTAGCCGCTTCGACAGCGGCACCTTCTTATCGTTGAGCACGCTATCGCAAACCTCACGCAGCACGCTCTGGATCTCAAACTTGCTGCCCCTCCAGGCCGCCGTCAGGATCTTGCCCGTCACGCGGCGCTCGTACTCAACGCGCTTCTCGTCGGTCCAGTCCTCGCCGCCCTTTTCCTCCATCTTGGCCATATCCTCCATCGTCTGCTGCGCGTCAATGGCGCTGCTGATGGTATTCCACGTGTCCTTGACCAGCGTGCCCTTGTCGCGAATGCGGCTGAAGAAGCCGCCAATGCCGAGGAATTTCTGGCTGCGCAGCAGCGTCGAAGCCTTGGACACGTACGTCTGGCCAATGGCGTGGAGGATGTCGATACCGAACGACTCCATCTTAAGGTTCTCGACCTCGAGGCGCATCTTCTCCTGGAAGGCCTTGGTCACGTCGGGGCCCTTGTCCGTCTCGGTCCAGACGCTGACGCGGTCGAGGAGCTTGCGTGAAAGGGTGTCGACGCGCTCCTTGCGGATTCGGGCGCGCTCCTTCTCATATGCGGCGAGCTGCTCGCGCTGCTCCTTGCTCAGGCCGCCCTTCTTCTTCTCCTTTGCCTTGAGAGCCTCCTCGGACAGCTCGCCTTCGGTATCTTCGTGCGACTTTTCGGCGAGGGCGGGACGGAGGGGGATCTGCGTCCGGCTTCGGGAGCTGGAAGATAACGCTGGGGATGTCGCGTCCGACCGAGGCGGCGGCGTGGCAGTGGCGGCGCCTGAAGGGGGAGTGGCTGTAGAACCCGTCTCGTCTTCCACGACGACTGTCGGTGGTTGCGGCGATGGAGCCCCGTGTCCTCCCTCAGCTGGAACCGCTGTCTGTTGCTCTTTCAAGCTCTCCCTCTTGGCATCTTCCGTGCCTGGGAACTCCTCGTCGGCCTGCGCCGCCGCCTGTGCTTCGGCCTCTTTCTCCATCTCCTCCTGCATGGTAATGTCCATGGTGGCGGTCAGGTCCTTCATCAAGCTGATCTCGCCGATCCAGTCGGCAAAGGCCTCGCCACCGAAGATAGACGTGAAGAACTCAGCCGGGTCGGCAAAGCCTTCCTGAGGCTTGGCATGGTCCTTGCCGAACTTGTCGTACGCTTTGCGCAGGTCTGTGTCGGAAAGCACCTGGTAGGCCTCACCAATGGCCTGGAACTTCTCGTGCGCCGTCGGGTCGTTTGGGTTCTTGTCTGTTTGCTCCTGTTAGTTCCAAGGAGCCCCTTCAAGGACCGCAACACCGGCGGCGCGGAGATGGGGCGGGCGAACCTGGGTGGTGGATGATGGCCATTTTGCGGTACGCCTTCTTGATCTCCAGCTCCGTGGCCGTGGGCTGGACGCCAAGCGCATCGTAGTAGGCCGTGTCCACGACCATCTTGGGCGAGGCTATACAGGTATGCGATATGATGCGATGCCGTCGGCGAAACAACGAAGTGATGCTCTGGCGACGTGTGTCGGGCGGAGATGAGAAGGCTTGCGCTGGCTTGTGACTGCGTAGCCACAAATTTTGGTCGGACGGATCCCTGAGCGTTGAGCACTTGGACCGCTACGTAATGGCGGGGCAGTGCTGCTGTTGCCTTTAGCCTCGTAAGACTGGGTACTCCCTCTCAAGTTATACCTTACGTTTACTGTACGCTGCTTGGCTTTGAACAAGCCCAGGGCCATTTTTTGGTCGTTTCCTGCCTGGCTCGTCCGAACCATAGCGTCGCTGCTGTTCCCCGACAGAGCCTGTTCCGCCGTGCCCATTCCATGTATGAAGTAGGCCGTATCCTGCAATTGTTCCCCGCGACCCTAAGCTGCGAGCTACCCTACACCACCAATGCTCACTGGCATCTACAAGTGTAATTGAAGCCTTTGCATTGACCGCAATTATATGAAACTCATGCTACGTTCTTCAGGCCGGACGCGCCATATTTAGAGTCTCTTGCACCACCTTCCCTATCGAGACGAGCTGGAGCAAACGTCTTGGATGATTTGAGCTACCGACGTAAGTAACATACTTGTGTCCGTCCACGTACACCGACTGACTAGGTAGCTATATTGCCGTCGACCCTGCCGCTTGGGATCACTCTTCAATCGCTGCTGCTGCCATTCTGTCGAATGCTGCCATTCTCTCTGCCATTCTCTCGAAGCACTGCGTATACGCATTGTGGATTTCAGGAACCTCATGACCAAACTCCCTCAGCTTCGTCACCAGCTTGGTCGTATCCAAATAGCAGTTGCTCTGCCCTCCTTCGAGAAACTCGGCCTGCTCTTCCACGCTGAAGTTCTGCCAAACAAACTCCGGTTGCACAATCTGCTTGAAGAGCTGCAAAACTTCGTTGTGGGAGATGGCCCCAGGGTTGGCAAGGTTGTATACGCCAATCTCCTTGTGCTCTGCAAGCAGAATAGCAGCGGGAAGGAGATCGTGGAGGATGGTATAGCTGTTCGGGATATCGACGACTTTTTCGTAGCTCGTGATTTTTGTGACAAAGCTGCGTTCATGAAGATCATCGCTGACCGGCATACGGAGACGAAGGATGAGGCAGTTTTTGTAGTGCTTCATGATCTGCCCAACCCTTGAGCGACGAAATACTTGGGCATGGCTCCGTGGCAACTTACAAGCTGAGCATAGCCTTTCGTCCAGGAATAGAAGCTGCCAAGGAAAGTTGGCTCGTCTTCCTCCACATAGCCAGGCCCCCCAATTGGATGAGCGTCATCATACTGGTAGATGCAGGCCGTGCCGAAGACGGTGCAATGCACGCCCGCACTGAAACAGCAGTCCGCCAGGTTGAGTGCACCGATGATGTTGGAACGCACCGTCGCCTCTATGTCGTCTTCGCACCAGTCAACGTTGGGCCTACCGATGCAGCCAGCTGCATTGAGAACGTGCGTTGGCTTGACTCGTGCCAGCTTCTCGAGGACTTTCTCACGGCGTTCCATGCGGATAGTGGTGACATACACTTCCTTGCCTTGCCTTCGGAGATGATTCTTGAGATGACCAGCAATCCAGCCATCCGCACCCCAGATGAGGAAACGATGAGGCTCGGGATTCTCTTCCGGAGTATGGTTGGAGACTTCAGGCGCCGCTGATGGGATTGATGCCCATAGGTCTTTAAGCGCTGCCCATGGGTCTTCAGGCGCAGCCATTAGGTCTTCAAGCGGCGCTTGCCATGGGTCTTCAGACGTTGCCCATGGGTTCTTCGGAGCTGCCATGATGGGAACGGCCGCGTGCTCTTAATGTCGATCGAGGCAGAGTTGAGGAGGTTGTCGAATCTTGTCCAGCTTCAGGGGACTTGAGCAGGCAAGGTAGCAAGCACCAAGTTACGGGACGAACCCGCCATCGTCTTGCTGGCCGTCTGGAGCAAGCAAGCTCGCCCGATGGCCGTGAAACGCGTAGGGAAGAGCGAGAACATGCCTTCTCTCCTTGTATCCGGAGACCACCCAGGGGAAGGCGCCTAGCGATGAAGTTGCCATAACGCGCATTCCCTCCTCACGCAGCAAAAGTCACAAATCCTGAACTTGCGTTAAGGCACCTTATTCAAAAGGTGTTTCACTGGCCTTTTTGGAGTTTGCCTTGACAGAAGCCAGTGCGTTCACGGTCTTGCACGACGTAAGGGAGTCTGGATTCATGGAAAGAACGCGAACACCCAGAGCTCAAACATAGGTCACACGCTTCTTGTTGCTTCACGAAAGGGCTGCTAATGAGCTGCAAGGCTGACAGGTAATCTCCTGGCTAGCCGCACCCAACAAGTCCGGTGTGTGGTCTCCTAACTCGAGGTTGGCTGTGCTTCTCGGCTCCGGTGCTACCAATAGAGCTGCAAGCGGGTCACGAGTGGAAATGCCCGCCGCGTATGATAAGAAAAGCCGTGCAGTGGACAAAGCGTCAGATATTCAGGACCGTGCTGCACCTCCATCAGGTTTGATCAAAAGCAACTACAAGGCAGCCGGTGAAGAGGAGGTCGTCGCCAGTCCGTGCTGCTTGCCCACCATCTATCGTCTGACCCGAAGAGCCTGTTGGCCTGCGACGCCGCTAAGTAGCCTGCACTCTCTGCAAGATGGAGTACGGGTATGAGAAGTTCAACTGTGTTCAACGCGGAACGGAGCAACATCGCGTGTAGCATCAACTCCGAGGCTGGCGTCGACCCATAGAGACGCCAACCAGGCACGGCTTTTGAAAATGGCTAACGGGCATGGAGGCACAGCCCGCTTCAGTGTGCTTCGGCATCGTCCTAGATCCGAAGCTGTCGTCTGCTCGTGGCTCCCGCGGCGCCCGCAGCGGCGGCAGGCAAACGCGACTCTCTTCAAGACGGAGGATGAGGAACCAAGGTAAGGTAGCAGCGGCATTCACGGCGGTTTTGCACTGCGGTATGCAGAGAACCGAGTGTGAGTAATTACTCCATACAGGTACGCTAGGCTAGGCACTTTTGGCGCGGAGAATCCCAATCCCGCTTTGCGAAGCCCGAGCTCTGTGGGACCGGGCTAACACTCGTAAGATGATTTTTCGCAGCAGGGCGGCTCGAGCTGCAGCTGCCCCTTGTGGGGTCAGGCTTTGCTGTGGTCAAGCCAAGTCGTGGCTCCTCCACCAGCGAGCCGCCGAGAATAAATCTCCTTCCTTCTCCTCACCACCGCGACCATCTATCAGGCGAACAACGACACTTTGCGCGTGGAACCCGCGACAAGATTGCTGTACTTGATTCCTTGCCTAGACGTCGCGTCTTGGTCGTCAATTGGGCCTCGCCCTTGACTTCGCCCGATCCTCTTCGCTGACGGTTGACGGCTCGCCAATTTTCTCTCCTCCCCTTTTCACCTCCCCGCTCACTGCCTGCCCCTATCGCCTTGCGCGCCGCCGGCTGGCTGATTCGCAAAGATGGGCGCCCTTTACTACCTCATGCACCCGAACCAGCTGCGTTCAATCATTCAATGGTGCGTATCGACGGCGTTTGCGCTGAGAGATCGTCCATGCTGATTTGCGTTGCAGGAAGCTGTGGCACAACCCCGTACACAAGCGCGACCCGTCGACAGAGTCGGAGACGCTCTCAGAATGCTTTCGCTTCTTGAACTTGACGAGTCGAAGCTTTGCGGCCGTCATCCAGGAGCTCAACCATGAGCTTCTCGTCCCCATTACCCTTTTCTACCTCGTCCTGCGCGGCCTCGACACTATCGAGGACGACATGCACCTCCCCCTCGACAAGAAGGTTCCCTTGTTGCGAGATTTCCACAACACAATGGACATAGACGGCTGGCAATTCCATGAGAGCAAAGAAAAGGATCGAGAGCTGCTCGAGAAGTTCGACGTAGTCATCACCGAGCTCAAGAAGCTCAAGAAGCCTTACTACGACATCATCAAGGACATGACCTTGAAGATGGGCAATGGCATGGCCGACTATGCAGAAAACCTGGAAATGATCAAGAACGGTGTCCAGACCATCGACGAGTACGAGCTGTACTGCCACTACGTGGCTGGTCTCGTCGGCGAAGGCCTGACTCGCTTGTTCGTATCGTCCGAGCTCGGCAACCCCAAGCTCGCCGAACGACCCTCACTGACCGAGTCTATGGGTCAATTCCTGCAAAAGACCAACATCATTCGTGATATTCACGAGGACTGGGAAGATGGCAGGCGGTGGTACCCAAAGGAGATCTGGAGCAAGCACGTGGACAAGTGGGAGGACTTGTTCGATCTCAAGCACCGCGAACAGGCCCTCAACTGCATCTCGGAAATGGTTCTCGATGCCTTGAAGCACACCGAGGAGTGCCTGTTTTACATGGCGGGCATGCGCGAGCAAAGCGTCTTCAACTTTGTGGCGATCCCGCAAGGCATGGCTGTGGCCACACTGGAGCTTGTGTTCCGGAATCCTGCTGTGTTGGAGAGAAACATCAAGATCACCAAGGGCGATGCCTGCCAGATTATGTTCGAGTCGACACAGAACCTGTTCACTCTCTGCGAGGTTTTCCGGAGATATGTTCGACGGATCAAGGCGAAGAACGACCCTCGGGATCCCAACTATCTCAATATCAGCGTGCGGTGCGCCAAGGTATGCTGCCTACGTCCCTGAGTACTCATGACAAAGGTGCTGACACAAGAATAGATTGAGCAGTTTATCGAAACACTCTATCCCAGGCAAGACCCAAAGATGCTGAGCATTGAGAACGCCCAAAAGCAGAGCAAGGAGCCGACTACGGACCCCGGAGAGACTCTGGTCATGTTTGGCATTGTGACGCTTTGCCTGCTCTTTGTATCTGGTATCATGGTTAGTGACTCATCCCCTGACACTGCAGGCGTTGGTGGCTGACTGTAGCGTTCTCAAGATTGGATCGGCGTTGTATATGGGTGCAAGATTCCCAATTTTCACCGATTTATGGAACACGGCGAGCTCATTACTCCCCGGGAACAAACCACATGCCGTTACCGGCCGTGACGAGCTATAAGGCGGATTCGGTGGCTCGCCCTTTCTTGGCTTTCAGCGCCCCTTTTTGCACATAATACTTGCTTACTTGACGAGACAATAGCCGGGAGTATGTTTTTGGGTTACCTAACTTATGATATTGTTAATACCAGGTCTATTTCTTGCGGGCTTCGCTGCTCGACCAGACTCCTGCGGATCTCCCTCGGTCACAACCTGCCTCAAAGCAGTAACCCAGTGTTTTCTCCACAACACAGCACGGATGTCAAATTGCAATTCAGTCCTTCAATGACTGTGGTTGTGCCGAAGAAGTGCTAAAATCGAACCTCTCATTGCCCTTGGCTTCCCTTATGGGGCAGCACGACACGCGCTTCAACCCTGGAATACTACAGGATGACGCTTCGTTGGCGGGCAAACATGCATTGTTCCGTATCTTGTTTTGTGAGCATGTGTATCATGGAGGCAAATGGGGCGGAGTGCCTTTGTCACCCAGCGAGTCTCAAACCCCTGGTTTCCTGGAATCTACAATTCTATGCTAGACTCACTCGGCTCAGATACGAAGCTGTTACTCTATGCTGACAGTATGGTTGACAGGACAAATCGAATTGCTTAATATGTACAGTTAATGGGATTTCTGCACCCTAGGCCATATTTGATCCCAGGCTCACTGCCCTCTAAGAACTGAATGCAGCACCCGAGGCAGGAAAAAAAGAAATGTATGTTCACAATACATACACTTGTGGATGGAGTTTGCCGGCCGTGGCATAATCTCGTCATGTGAAAGTCCCTCCACATAATTTCCATTTATGCTTCTCGCTCCTCTGATTTCCAAAAAATGCGGCAAGCCAAAATAGCAAGCGCTTCTTTTCCATTGTCCGCCGTCACTACGTCTACTGGACGTTGCCGTTGTTGGCGATGAGGCTGGTGGTGCCGGCGACGTTGTTCTTGACCGCAGCGCCAGTCCTGGAGGCGAGGTTCTTGATCAGGCCGTCGACTTGAGTGGGGTCGTTGATGTTCATGAGGCCCATGAGGTATGCGGCCATGCCGGCGACGTGAGGGGAAGCTGCGCAGACGTGTTAGCCGGGTCAGATCTCTGTGGCAGTGAATGGTAAGGAGCCTTACCCATGCTGGTTCCGCTCAGCGTCTTGGTGTCGGTGTCGGAGGCGATGCCGACGGAGAGGACGTTGACACCAGGCGCGAAGATGTCGACGCCTTGGCCAAAGTTGGAGAAGCTGGCGCGGGCATCGTTCTTGGCGTCGATGGCGCCGACAGTGATGGCACTTGGCGCGGAGCCCGGGGACGTGTTGGCAGTATCTTGCTGTGATTCAGGTCAGTCGGTCTGTCATTCAACAGGTGCCTCGCAGTCGCGACATACGTTCTCATTGCCAGCAGCAACGACAGGGACGATGCCGGCGTTGCTGACGGCTTGGATGGCGCGATTCATGGCCTGGGAGAAGGAGCCGCCGAGAGACATGTTCATGACGGCCTTGCCCTGAATGCCGCGCTTCTTGACGTCGTCGACGACGAACTGCATGCCGTTGAGGATGGCCGAGTTCTGGCCTCGTCCTTGGGCGTCGAGGACCTTGACAGCCATGATGTTGGCCTTCTTGGCAACTCCAAAGGTGGCTCCGGCAATGGTCCCCGCGACGTGGCTGCCGTGGCCCTGCTCGTCCGTGTTGACGTTGTTGACGAAGTTTGCAGCAAAGGTGGCGCGGCCCTCGAACTCGGTGTGGGTGACGCGGACGCCCGTGTCGACGACATAGGCAGTGATGCCCGCGCCCGCCGAATCGTCGAAGACGTAGCCCCGGGTACCGGCTTGACCGTGGGAGAGTCGGTTCAGGCCGGGCGGGGCGTTGGTCTGCATGATGGTCTCGCTGGCGGTGACCCAGTGGTCGGCCTCAATGTAGGAGACCTCATCGGCATTGGAGATGTCCATGATCATGGAGTCATCGGCATCGAGGGCCATGGCGCGCCACTTGTTCATCTTGAAGGTGTGGACCTCGGTGGAGAGCAGGTTGCCCCCGAGACCTCGCTTGCCGAGGTTGCGCTTCTGGATGGCGGCGGCAAAGCTGGCCTGCTTGGCATCGATGGCATCATCGTCAAAGGTGTTGTTGTAGACGACAATGTAGCGATTGGGGATAAGGTCGCTGGCGCCAGCGTTGACGATGGGGATGTTGGGGCTGCTCAGCCCACGTTCGACGACGTAGGGCGGCAGGGCGGCCACGAGCGGCGCGAGGAGGAGGAAGAAGGTGAGAAGAGACGACGCCATGGTGGGCATTGTGAGCGGGAAGCCGGATATAGAGGGAAAGAGAATAAGGATCGACAAGAGTTGCTCCCAGAGTCAAGGGTTAGGTAGAGTAGTTCGAGCCAGTTCCTGCCGGTCACTTGGCTACAGATGGACAAAGAAGGTAGTAGACGCAATGAAGCTTTGAACAGAAGTTGGTCTGGTCAAGGTTCCAGCGCCTGCGAAAGGAGTGTAGCGAACGACAAGCGGCGGGCGATCAACGCTCCTCGACGAGGTGAATGATAACAGACGTTGAAAGGAATGATCGTGAATGCTAGGTATCTCTCTGCCCGCGAGGAACGGACGGCAAGATATATAGAAGAAGAGAAGCAGAACAGGGTACCCAAAGAAGCTTAGATGAAGGCCGGCTGGTGAAGGGGCAAGGGTGATGAAGAAGAATCCAGACGGGGCGGGACTAAAGGGAATAGAGGATGGACCAATGTGGGTATTATGGAACGGGAAGGAGAAATAAGAATGCAGAAGAGAAGATGAATAAGGGACCGGAGATCATGGCTGGCAAGGTTGGCGCAGCTGCCCAGGAGCCATGGTCCTATTCCAGGTGCGAGAGCTCACACGCCGCGGGACGACGACATGGCCTTGGCAGCCCCCGGGGTGAAAGAGCCGCGCAGGGATGCCGAGCAAGGGGTGGGAGAGGAGACAGGGGTTGGCTAAACGCCAGAGGTTTGACAGGACGGGGGCGTCTTCGCGTTTCGAGTTGCAGGCGCGCGGCGAATGGGGTGGGCCTGAGCTATTCTTCGCGCTGCTGGATGACTCGCTGGCCCTTGCAGGCTTCTCAAACGCCGGCGGACGCTGGGATGCTGGCAAGGGGCGATTGAGCGCGCCTTGGCTAGATCATTCGAGGTTTGGAGGGCCAATTGGCCGCACCTTGATGACGATCTGCGCTCGAGCTACGATGAATCCTCACTGGCGTACTCCGTAACTTAGTTGCCGTCAAGTCGACGAACAACTCGAAATTGTTGTCGAGGTGCTTCCTCAACACAAACGACACGTCAACGGCCATGCTTCTATTTTCAAGCCAACACGTAGTATTCGCACAGCCAAGGCAGCGCGTGCAGCATTGCCAAGCATGGCCCCCGTGGGGAGTTGGGGGCCTTTTCGACAGGGATCGGGAAACAGGGACGACGACGAACCAAGGCGGCGACGCTTCTGGGTTGCCTCGTAGCGTAGTGCTTACGAGGAAATCTGTCAGGAGCAACGTTAATTAATTGACCCGGAATTTGCGCGAGAAATTTCTTTATTGATGTCCGGAGACGCGCCAGGTTCGGAGACGCAACCCGAACGCGATCGTATGCTTCGTTTCATGCTTGTTTTGCGCCGCTTTGCTGGCACCAGTCGTTGGCCACGAGGTTGACCAGCCTTCTAGAAGGCTCGCTTGCTGTCTGTCAGTGGGCTTTTGCACGTCGCTACAGGTGTCAACAGCAGACACAAGAATTACTTTACACCGCTTGAAACCAAGCTCGACGAGCTTGAGCCTCACAGCGTCCCGAGTTGATGCTGTAGCGGGCGCAGCACGGGCAGCGACAGAAGGAGTGTCACAGGGCCGAATTTCGTGCGGCAGCGGGCCCCACGCACTGGAAACGAGAGGCGCCTTAGTCCGTGGCAAGGGGAGAGCGCTTATTGTCCTTAGCGCTAACGGCGCGAAGTGTCATTGGCTTGGTTATTGGCTGCCTCCCAAGGTGAAACGCGCCCGAGGAGACAGCGTCTGGGTTCCCGAAAGCATCAGAGCTTGCTGCTTCTACGGAGTACTGAGCGCCGTGCGGATTTTCAAGTTGCCGTTTGCTGCTGTTTACTTGTGACGCGGCCAATTTACCTGTTGGCGGCAGACGGGAGCGCGGGACCCAAGAGGGTGATGATCCCACTTGGGAGCTCTTTCACCGTCATCCGAGAGCTTGCCGGGCGACCGCTGTCGCATGCTGATTGCGTACTCATCGTTAGGTTGGAGATGGTGTTTGTCTGCCTCGGACGCTCCCATGAGGCGGCGCCACATGGGACCTTGTTCTTACCGCTCGACGGCTACTATTAGCGGCATTGACGGCCGACGCCGTTCTCGTCCTCCAAGAAACGCTCGCATGAATCACCAACTTGTCACATTGGCCCGTCGATATCCATCTGGGCGACGCTTTGTCGTCTCGTCTTCCCTCCTGCAAGTGCTCGTCAAGGGTCGACGGGCAGGCATCACCTGCATCTGTCAGCAAAAGCGCACGAATCCGCCTGATGCACCGACGGCGCCGCGCATCAAACCAGAGGCCCCTTGTCTCGAGACAAGGTTCTGAGGCGCATCATGGCACGGACGCGATCTGCTGTACGCATACTCGTCGGTGACCAAGGTGAGGTGTAAGTGACCAACGAGCCATGACGCTTGGCAACCCCTGCTGCAGTGCAGAAAGAAATCCATCTCATGTCTCGCGTTTGCTTCATCCTGTGCGGAACGTTTAGCAGCATCCATGGTTCGCGAAAATCAACATACATGCATCCTTGGCCGGGATGAGCGGTGATCTCAACCTGGTGCCGGACGGCGTCGCCGGCAAGGACTTCGGATCCGCCCGTGGGCTTGAGATTGAGTTGCGGCAGCGCGACCAATTGGCGATTTTGGGAAATATCACGTATGGGGCTGCGCGGCCACACAACTTTGTGCCCACTGAAATTTTCTCCACCCCTCCGCCCCTCCAAGCTTCCACCTTTTTACCCGCACGAGCACGCAGCTGCAGCAGGGATCATTCATCAGCAAGCCACGATGCTTTCACGACTTCGCATTCGCGATTACTCCACCGTGGCCAAGCAGAGACACGATCTGCTCCTGAAGATCTATGCGCCTTTTTCTAATTTGAAGAAGAACTCCCCCGAGTACTTTGAGTTGGCGCGTTCAGGAAGAGTGTGGGAAGAATACCACCAGCCCGCCGATAGCGAGAAAAAAGGATATACCCGGGCTCAGCAGGTACCTCCCAGTCGCTATCTTACTGAAGCAAATTTGGTATTGATTTGCTCATTCAAAACTCTACGAACAGGAAAATGCTAGCATTCTTCGAGAGATTGATAGTATCAGGGATGCTATGAACATTCCTGTTGGTACGATCGCCAAGCAGCTCGTCGCTGAATATGCACATCAATCCGTTCAGATCGAAGACAACCTTGTCCGGCCTGGAGAGAGTTATGTGATCTACGATTTCCTTGTCAAGTCTTTTTTCAATTCAGTTCATATGGCAACTCTGTCCATCAATGATCTTCGCGACAAAACGTTTCCTGATATCGCAAGTCTCTGCCCCGACGCCGACAAGTATCAAGTCATTGAGCTTCGAAACCACATGATAGCCTCTCAGTGGATCGCCGAAGTTGCACCACGAAATCCAGGTACGGCAGGCCTTGGAGAGGATCATATCTGCGCTCTCTCAGCTCTGACTATGAAGGACTTGGACCTGGATATGACCTGGCACCTCGGAGGGCGAGTACAGCCAGGCAACTATCGAAACTGCCCTCTTTCTGCTCGACACAATCCTCTTCGCGTTTTCCCATATGCTTTGGAAGTTCCGGCATGTATGCAACGTTTCTTCGAATGGCGCGAGAGAGCACACCAGGAAAAAACGCTTCACCCATTAATCCTTGCCTGTCAAATCATGTCATACTTCCTGCACATTCACCCCTTCCCGGATGGCAATGGCAGAGTCGCGAGGATGGTAATGCACGACTATATGGTTCGACAAGGCTATCTTCCGGTCATTATGCAAGCGTTGGAGCGAAAGGATTATTTGAAAATGATCAGCGACGCGCAGGACGGGCAGCCAGCTGAGCTTGTCGCGCGAACTCTTGTAAATCAATTGGAGGCATTGCAGACTTTCTTGTTCCAGGAAATGAAGCAACGTTGAACGGGGTATGATCAGTCAGTAGGTTTTGGAGTTATTCAGGGCATACACTACTTATATACTCTGCCGCTGAGACAAGACTTGTGCTCCAGCAATGGAGGATCAACCCATGACCCCTCCTCCTCTCCTCCGCCCAAGGGTCCAGTCAGTGACTCCAGTCCATCTGCCCAGAGCCCGCCAATAGGCCGCGCCGCGCGCCTGCCTGCCTACGTCGCCGCACAGCCAACCCGAATCGATGCATCTGCTGTTCGCCTGCCTGTGGCAGTGCATGTGGTGACGATGCTGACCTCTCCAGTCTTCAGCCCCCAGTGCCTCCTGAAATAACCTCGTGCAACGCTCACTGCGGGTGAATCCCACCCGACGCGTCTCTGTGCATGCCGCAGCCCGCCGCGATTGGCGAGAAAAGCGCCATCCGACGTCGTTGGTGCACGGCATACAGCTGCACACGTTGCACTCGCAGCGGCACTCGGCGAGCTGGGGCTGTGCGTCCAAATTTGTCTTCGTCGCCTAAAGTAGGTAAGGTATGCTCTGCCCATTGCGTATCTTGGGTTGCTGCTCCCCATTCCCATCGTCTTCGCCCTCACCTCCCTCCCGCCTCCACGCCGGCGCGCGCATCCATCTTACGCTTTGTGGCTGAGCCCGCCTTGCCCGTGTGCCGTCGGGCGAATGTATTTTTGCTTGCATGAGCGTCCGCCACCACGAGCCCGTCTCCTCTGCCCGAGAGAAGCAGCACACGCGACCACCACGAGCCCGCTGCAGCGCGTAGCTGCCCGCTTCGCGATCCGTCTCGCTGGCGGCGCAGGCACCTGATAACTTATTAGTCTCCCTGGCGGTGGCACCAACCACGGACGCAGCCTAGCCTTGCTCGATTGCCTCCACCCCCTCAAGATTATCGGTGGAGGGCTGATCCGCACCTCCGCAGAGTCCACACCTCTAATTGGGGCTTCCCGCGCCCGGTTAACCACCCGCGACATTCTTGGGCTCAAGCAGCGATTTCCCGTTTGATTGCAGTCGGGCATCGTGGCTGGGCTCGTCATCTTGCCATCTCACTCTCCATACTCACTCGCCCTCTGGGGCTGCGTTGCCTAGGAAGACGTCTCGAGCGGCGACCAACTGCCGATTCGAATCGGCCTTCGCCTGCGAATCGAACGATTTCCCTCCCTCGAAAGCCACGGACCCTTCGCCCGACTTCCCCTCATCTTTTCGCGCTATTTCTCCCGGAAGATAATGCACACGTAGAGGTCCGCACTGGCATCAACACAAACCTCGTGAACAGGACCCTGGCAGCGATGTATGATTCTGCAGACAGCGGATTCGATGGCCAGGGACAGGTAACGCCGCCACTTGGAAACTCGCGGCCGCGGGCAGCTGGCCGTCGAAGCAACGACCCTGTGCCTCATGCTCACGACGACTTCTCGTCACTCATGGTTGCCTCCATGATGGATATGCCTAAGACCTTGAGTTCGACGTCAAACCCCGTTTGCCAGAGCCAGACCAGTTCCCAAGGCGACCAAGCAAAGGAGTCATCCGCTTTAGTTCCACCAACTCGACCGAGCAGCACGCCGTTTCCACATCTCGAGAACCGCAGTCCGCACGCCTGCTGTCTCGGCGGATCCGATACCGACTCCGATGCAACCTTCTCCGATGCATCGCTCTCTTTTCTGGGCGACGAGGCCATGTTTGGCTACTCCGAGGCCAAAAGATTCGAGGAGCTGCCCTTGGAAGTGCACGAGGCCGTGGTGGACCAGCTCTTTGGCTTCAGCATCTCCCCCACTTCGAGCAGCGCCATGAAGATTTCGAACATGACACGAAGCTGGGGCAGCGCGCTTCGCCACTCGCGCAGGCGGGAGCTCTCTAACCTAGCACTGGTAAACAGGCGCTGGACATATCTGATTCAGCAGAGACTGTACCGCCACATCAAATTAAAGGCTACGGTCGACTTTATCGAAGAGGCGATTGTGCATTTTGCTAGTCACCCGCACCTCGCGCACCATGTCAAGCACGTCGAGATTTGGTTTCCCGTCTTTCAGCCCATGTATGGTCCGCTGGCCACGTCGACTACGTTGGCACTGCCGACGGTGACCACCAACGGCCTCACCAACGCGACCTATATCCTCCCAGAGAACAACTGCACTATTGAAGAAGTGTTTCAGTTCGTGGCCACGATGCTGCCTGCGGCGCAAGTCATGACCCTTGAGGGCGGTGAGCGACGAAAGGCGCCCAAGGTCGCCCATTTCAACAAACGAGCTGTGCAGCAAGGAGCGACATTGCATTTTCGCTCCATCGAATCCGTGCGAACACTGGTGACCAGAGGTCAGTGGAATTTGATGCGGAGCTACTCCGACTTTGCCATCATGCTCCAAGCACTGCCGAATCTGGAAGAGTGGCAGGGGTCGTACAGCAAGCCCAAGTCCAAGAGCTACATCACCATATCCGACTACCTTCCGTCCTTGCCCAGACATGTCACCAAGCTGAGTCTCTGCATGGAAAACGACTACCGCAGGGAAGTCATCACGCCGTCGTTTTACTCCAAGGTTGCCCTTAAGATGCGATTTTGTGTCAGTATGGCCTTGGTCCTACCGCACTTGGAGCATTTTTCATACACTGGCCGCGTATGCCACATATTATTTGACGTGGCGGCGCGCTTGAGCAACCCCCTGCACTCGAGACTCAAGTCCGTCGACCTGACCGTCAAGAACTGTTGTCGTGATCCGGACAAAGAGAGCAACTATCCTGGGTCCGGCTCTGGTATCCACGAAATGGGCTTCATCGAAGCTTTCGAGGAGCTGGTTCTGGCAGCGATCCGGTTTCTGGAGAAACACAAGGGACTTCAGTACCTGAGAATTCGCTTTGTGGATCTGGGTAGGGCGTCACCTGCAGCGGCCACCGCAAACGGTTACCACGAGCGCTAACGAAATGTCTGTAGACTCCCTTCTGCCACCTTTGAATCCATACTTTTTGCTCAATCAGCAGAAATGTTCTGGTGTCTGGAGCGACTCCATCGTTACGGAAATGGCGAGGGTGCGACCCGAGGCGTTCTTTGCTGAGATGAGTGAGAGCTTTGGCAACATTGTATACAGCAAAGAGGGGAGGATGGTCATTCCGGAGAATCCACGGACTCGAATACTGTCGTTGAAACTCAGCAACTACAAGGCTCTCGCCAACCGAATGACAATTCAGTAAGGACAGCAGCTGAGGCAAATAGGATCGTGGAGGTGAAGGAAATGGAGTACATCGTTCTGAGCAAAACGAAATGGCACGGAAGAGAAGACTATCGGAAGCAACGTGGACCAGAATTGGAGGCAAGGGTGAATCATTCACATCCAGGAGGAGAAACGCCTAGAATCGGAGGGAGGCGTCTTTTGACTCATCATTAACCCCCACGGACAGACAGCATTGGACCGGGGAGGCTGGAAGGCGTTCAGGACACATGGATACAGTGCCCAGTGATACTAGGCCGCCCTTTTTCTCTTGGGTTGGAATTTGCTAAGACGTGAAACTACAAACGGACGGCAGTGGTGCTTTTTTTTGAGCTTAATATGGCTTTGGGGAGATAGCAGGCGAGATAGATACCCCTTAATGTTTTGCCTTTGGCTTTGAATTCCGCACTCATTGCGCGGGATGTCGTGAAGCGGCCAGTTGTGTCGCTTTCGCGTCGCTTTCGCATTACGGTTCTACTGGTAAAGGGTCTTGTGGGGTCATATTTTAATCTACAAGCTACTCAACATGCGCTTTCGGAGCAGCTTCAGCTGCTGACCGGCCAACTTCATCGCTGATGATAATGCCCAGGATCCAGCAGTTGACGAGAAAGAAACCCAGAGAAGAAAGCCACAATCCCGGGAAGAAAGTGCTACGGCCTAGGAACTCTAGCTCGTAGCCCTGCTGCAACCAGGCGGCTTGAGAAACGATCCAGAGGACCAGGGCCGCGATGCCGAGGACCGGCTTGCGCAGGAGGGACGAGCCTGGCAAGTAGAGCGGCAGAAAAATCATGTACCAGAGGAAGTACTACAAAGCCAATGAGCGTCGATACGTGAAATATGAAAGTGTGCGTGACAACTTACCTGCGAGGTGCAGACTTTATTGAAGGTGACAAAGGCAAAAGTCTGGGCCATCATGGCCGTGGCGAGGTCCCTCTTTGCAAGGGCGAGGGGGATGAGAATGCAGGCAAGCAGCAGCTGCGGGAAGAAGGCGAGGGATTCGGTACGCAGGGAGGAAGCAGAAGACGGGACAGCGGAGGTGAGGTAGAGGAGGACGTTGTACGGGGAGAAGTTGTGGCGGTGATCGATGCGGGTGACGTGATGGAAGAAAGTGTGGACGAGGAAAGGGCTGCCGTATCTGCGAGTACGTTAGATCGAATGCTGCATTTGGGCTGAAGATGGCCCGGGCAGCCTTACATGGAGTACATGACGAGGTTCAGGCCCGTGAAGGTGGCCAGGCTGACGAGAGCGAGTCGAACCCTCTCAGGCGAGCAGAATTTGACGATAGACTGCGCGAGTGAGGACATCTGGCTCGTGCCCCTGGCCTTGATCCTGCCCATGTTTTCACCGTCCATCCACCACACAATGGCCGGCGCGTATATGAAGGGGTAAATCTTGAAGTGCACCCCGAGGCCCAGCACCACGCCCGCCAGCCCAACCCGCCTCTCCTCGACCGCACACAACAAAGCCATGGTCAGCACGCCAAGCAGGCCCTCGGAGCTGCCGCGCGTGCTGATCGTCGCCACCATGGGGTTCCACAGCCAAAGCGCTGCGAAGCCGCCAGCCGTCTCGACACGCATGCTGCGCCGGCGCAGGACGCGCAGGATGAGCCATCCGGCGAGCAGGTCGGCGGTGGCAAAGACGAGCTTGCCGAAGAAAAACGCTGAAGGATGCGCGGTGGGCAGCAGCAGCCAGGCAAGCAGCGGAGTGTAGCGGTAGGTGTCGCGGGCGTAGGGGCTGGTGCCGCGGGAGACGAGGCGCGCGGCGTCGGTGAAGACGAGGTAGTCGATGTCGGTGTACTTGACGGCGGAGTGGGCATCTTGCCAGTTGCCGTAGAGGAGAAGGGCGAGGCGGAGGAGGGTGGCGAGGAGGAAGAGGGGCGCTGGGCGGAGGAGGGATGTCAGGGCCATGATGGCTGGCGATGTGGTGGTGATGTTGTGAGATGAGAGACGATGAGATGGAACGTGGTGTTCCAGCGAATAGGGGCGTCGGTTGCTGCTCAACTCATTGCTCTCATCGATTGGGGAGCCCTCGAAGAATGGCCCAGTTCATTGACGCCCGGTTTCAGGTTTCCTGCTTACGCGTATCGTCCAAAATGCAATACCTCCCCGTCTCACAATGGACAGCTTGCAGTCGATGAGAGGTGAGGTGAGGGTCGGGCGCCTTCCTCGAAATTACCGTCCAATGAGCCGCGTCCCCGCTAACAATTCTCTGTCTGCTACCGTGCACGCCAGGGTGTCATGTGTGTCATGGTGCAGCTCCACCTCCAGTCTCAATTGTCGTCGCACGCGACACCTACGCTCGAACCAGATTCTCATCACAAACGCCGTCAAACCCGAGATTAAAAAGGCGCAAACATGTCGGCCGGCTTTAAGAGAGACCGCGACGGCAACGCCCGTGCCAGGACAGCGCCGGATGCGCCCCGCGGCAGGTTCCATGACATGTTTGAGCAGTTCCGAGATGAGCTCGACGAGCACCACGACCGGAGGGAGAGGATCGTCAAGGCGAGCCGGGACATAACGGCGCACAGTAAGAAGATGTGAGTCGAACTGGAGAGACAGGTTGGAGTGCCATGACTGACAAGACGTGTGCAGCATTTTCGCCCTGCAAAGGTAATTATTGGCGTTGATAATATTCCTGATGAGAGGCTCACCTTTCTCGTTTACCAGAGTCAAGACGCTCAAGCAAGACTTTCCCCCGCACATACAAAAGGACATGGACACGCGCATGGCTGAGATCACCAAGCTGCTGCAATCCATCGCACCTGACCTGCAGTCCATCAACCGCCACCGCTACACCTGGTCCATGCGCTGCCTCGAGGAGCTCGTCGAGGCGCTGTCCTTTGCACACTACCTGCGCTGGCAGACGCTCATCACGCCCGATGAGGCGCAGGCCGCTATGCCCGCGGATGTCCCGCTGACGCCGCACGACTACATGTATGGCGTGTTCGACCTGTTCGGCGAGCTTATGCGCTTCGCGACGGTGCAGCGCGGCCAGGTGCTCGGTGGCGATGACGAGGCCGGGCAGAGAACTATCTTGCGGGACATCCAGGCTCTCGGGTGTGCATTCGAGATGCTACCCAACGTGCCGGGCAAGGAGTTCCATGGTAAGATGGCGGTGATGCGTCAAAGCGTACGCAAAGTCGAGAACTTGGGGTATGGGCTGGTGGTGCGAGGGAGCGAGCGGCCGAGCGGTTGGGTGCCGGACATGAAGGACGACACGCGGGAGATGGTGGAGCCGGTATAAACGGTGCTGGTGCGAGGCGTATGGCTGTGGGACCGTCTCTGGACAAGAGGCGCGGAGCCTGCGGAGGAGAGTTCATGTCGAGTAGGTTTGTGGTCGTTACTCGGCTGGGGACTGTCTAAGAAGAGGGTACATGACAGGCTCAAACACCCTGTGAGACATATAATGTGGGAATCCGTTCCCAATTTAGTCCCTTGAATCATATTTCGAGCTAGGACAAGGCTCGAAAGCTTATATGGAAAGCCTATACCTATCCATGCGTCAAATCGCAGTCTCCCACTGTCGCTGCATGCATGTCGAAAGCTGAGAGCACCTAGTCCGCTGGTCGCCCTGAAGCTGACCAGCACCCAACTTCGATGGGGATTTTGATATGCTCTTTGGAGGCGGCGCCCCGCGAACCACCCAGTCGCAGGGGGCAGCTAGCATAAATGGCAAGAGCGTCGCGCATAATCTGTTGATCATTCAGGCAGCCACTTGCCTTCTAGCAATTCTAAACCTTCGGGCCCCTTTTCACTGAGTACGGCACTGTCAGGGCACTGCTGCGGCGAGAGCGTTGCTATATAATCGTCAGGACTCCCTTCCACGACTCAAATTACGGCTCGAGTCGTTTGTCCAGCTATAGCTCCTGGAACGCGAGCTTCGCACTTCCTCTAGGGCGAGACCTCCCTCGTTCCTTCTCCTTCTGTCATGCATCCACTTCCATTAGTTATCAAGCCCAGCACTTGGCACGTGCTGCTGGTGGTCATTCCGGCACTCCTCCAGCTGCTGCTGATCAGGTCGCATTTTTCTCTGCTCGTCGTCCTGCTTGTTGAGCTTTGGATGGCTGTGCGCGGAGTCAACAGGCGTTGAGGTTTCGTTTAGATTCGACTCTCTCGCGTTGTGGATTGAGCGAGGTGTTCCTTCACATAACTCGGTAGGTTTTTGATGCTCTTCCATCTGCAAACAACTGCTGAACAGCTTGCTCAGTTTAAGCATCCATCGCCACTGGAGCATTTAGGCTTGTTTCGTCTCTTCTCGGCATCTTTTCTTCCCTCTTGAACGCATTTTCTTTCCACGGCACAATGGCAACCGTGGCCAGCTATGCCAACGGGGGCGCGTATGCTGGTGAACACGACGTTCATGCTGCACATTACACCTCTCCCGACACAGCGATGATGATGGCCTACTCCGCCGCGGACAACGACGCAATGATTCAGCAATTTCCTCAGCAGCAGCAGCAGCCTGACCTGTCCTTGGACCTGGCTGCCCGACTTAGACTTAGTCCCCTCAGCCCAGCGAAGGTCGCACCCATCAGCCAGCCGCAGGGGGGTGCCCTGCATACCAGATCGACTTTTTTTGTCGAAGCGAAGGCGCATCGGTACTTTTCGGGCCACATGTACGTCGAGTATCTTGAGCCGCCCGTGGTTGTTGAACCGCTACCCATTATCCTCATCCACGGGGATTTCCACACCGGCCAGGTAAGTTGTTCTTGGGCTTCGCGTCAAGAGCGAGACGATTGGCTGAACGCTTCGTAGATCTGGTTGACCAAGCCCGACGGAAATCCCGGTTGGGCGTCGTTCTTTTGCGGCAACGGCCAACGCGTCTACGTCGTGGACTTGCCTTCATTCGGCCGCTCCAGCATCGACATCCGGCCTTCAGAGCGGGCTCGAGTTTCAAAGGCGGCAACGGCGCTGGACGAGCGCACCGTGGAACGAGAGCTCACAGCACCAGGAAAGCAGGACAGCGAGGACTGGACGGGTGCCCATAACCACTTCCGGTGGCCGGGAGTAAGTACCTCAGACTGCTCGCTCCTGCAAACACTCGGGCGAAGCTAACGTTTCGCAGACGGGTCTTCGTGACGACCCCATCTTCAAGAATTATTGCGCTTCGCTCGTACCGCTCCAGTTCAAAAAGGCTGAACGGCAGGCCTTGGCCCAGGACGCCCTCGTGAAACTGCTCGAGCGCACCGGTAGAGCGGTCCTGGTCGGCGAGGGCTCCGGCGCAACGATGGCATGGCTTGCTGCGGATGTCAAGCCAGATTTGGTGGCTGCAGTAGTTGCCGTTGAGCCAGCTGGACCACCGGCCGGCACTGCGTCCACTAGTATGGACAACGGAACGCGACGCTACAGTACGCATATTAGCTTTGCTCCCGGATTCCGACCGTACGGTCTGACGGAGATCCCTTTGACCTATGATCCACCGCTGGCGACTCCCAGCCCAGATGCTGGGTTCACGGCCCAGGGAACGGCCCTAGACCTAGTAACGGTGATATGGCCAGCTGGAATTGGGTCCTGCATACTTCAGCGCTCCAGTGACTTCCCCATCTCGGGCGAGTTGCCAGCGAGTCCCCGCTCGGCAAACGCTCAGACGACAGAGCCGCGCAAGCTCAAGAACCTGCGCAAGATGCGGCACGCCATCGTGACGGCTCAGGCAAGCTCACACTCGACATACGACTGGGCCACGACTGAATTCATGAGACAGGCCGGTGTCATAGTGCTCAGCATGAACTTGGAGGCTTACGGCATTTACGGCAACGGACATCTCATGTTCCTAGAGAGCAACAGCGACGAGATTGCCAGCCTTATTAGCGCGTGGATAAGCATGAACGCAAGGGTCCAACCTGAGCAGCTTGATTAAACGGGTTGGAGGCCTCGGAATGATTTGGAAGACCAGCATGGCTATTGGCGCAAGGGCCTGGTTAGGTTGCGGCGTTGTTATTGGATGGGTTACTGGAGGTGAACGTTCAGGGAAGAAAAGGGGAAGGACATGGGCATCTTAATCAACCGGATGACCGGGTGCAACATCGCGGACGGCCGTCTGACGTTGTTGCAATGTACCAATTCAATTAGGAACGTATGTCAAATGCTGAATGCTATTGGGCCACCTTGCCCGCAATGATGAACATAGCAGTAAATTTCAAAGTGAGCGAGAAAACGTCAAGATCATTGGCGCTTGTCGGCTGTTGGCGACAACAGTTGTCTACACGCCATGCATTTCCCGAGAGTAACACTGATCTGTAATCGATTAATTGCTTTTCCCCCCCAAATCCTCCACTTATTCGGAGTCCCTAGATCATGAAGTCCAATGGTCAGTACCCCAACCAACTTTGTCGGCATCGTTTCCCTTCGCTACCATGGCCAGCTCGAGCTTGTACTTGATACAACAGCTGCGCTTTTTGAGAGGGCATACTTGATATAGTACCGCTGCTAGCATATACAGCAGTACATAGTTCGGTCTTCTCCATTACAGACTCTCATTCTACTTTCCTTGGAACTATCGTGAATCTACAACCTCTTCGTTTCCGCCATACTCATCTTGCAACTGCCCAAGTGTGAGTGTATGCCTTCACAAGGTTAGTTTCCGAATGCTGATTGGCCACTTTGGCAGCAACGCCCCACACATTCCACGACCGTGAATCCTGCTATATGAGTCGAAGTCTCCCACAGAACACAGCTCTACAGCTTCATCTACATCATGCACGTTTCATGCGATATGACCACCGCCATCACATTTTCAATGGGCAGTCAGTACCAGGACATGTTCTTCGCCGATGACGACTCCCGCTGGCAGGCGGTGCGCTCGCGCGACGCCGTGGCCGACGGCTTCTTCGTCTACGCCGTCAAGACGACCAAGGTTTACTGCCGGCCCATCTGCAAAGCGCGGCTCGCGCGGCGCGCCAACGTGCGTTTCTACGCGACGGGTCCAGAGGCGGCAGCGGCGGGCTTCCGCGCGTGCAAGCGCTGCAAGCCCGAGCTGGGCGGCTTCATGCCCGAGGAGCGCGCCGTGCGGCAGATCCGGGCCTTTGTGCACGAGACGGGCCGCGGCCACGGCGAGCGGCTGAGCTTGAGGGACATGGCGGCGCGGACAGGGCTGTCCAAGTGGCACTTCCACCGCGTGTTCAAGCGGTGCGTTGGCGTCACGCCGTTTGAGTTTCTGCGCACGCAGCGCATGGCATGGGACGATGGCGGTGAGGGCGCCATGGAGTGGCCGCCGGCAGATGAGCTTTATGGAGGGCTCGACTTTGCGAGCCTGTTCGATGTGCACTCTGGGACGGCGGCATCGAGCGAGGCTGTGTCCTCGGCGGGCGATGCCATTACGGCGAGTGGCGGCGGCTGCAGTCCGCTATCCATCGACGACTTGCTGGTCTGGCCGGGAGAGGAGCCGTGAGGAAACGCTGGACGGCATGCCATCAAGCAACGAAACCGCAGCTCTCTCTCGGTGACTCTGAGCCGACGAAATGAGAGCTTCCCTGTGGATCGGGTGGATCTTGGACGAGACGACAGCGTCACCCGCGGGCTGTGGACCACCGCGGCCGCGCTCCATCGAAATCTGTCCAGAAAGATCCACGGATTCGGGGTTTTCAATCGTCGTATATACGACAGCAGAACCCCTGGCAGGCATTCACGCCGACCCACGGCTCCCTGGCTCACACGCGTGCAAAAGCCGTCACCCAAAGTACTCTCCAAAAGCCAAACTGTTCTTGCGGCACCTCTATCGAAGAAGCCAAAACCTTGCAATGCATTCTCGACGTACTTTCTCCGTCCTGGCTGCCACCGGCCTGCCGTGACGACGAGCTGATGCACGAATTCGCTACGTCGGGACCAGGTCCCAATGGGGAATGGGACTACTGGGCGCACGGTAACGGCACGTCACCTTCAACGCTGGACGAGGTGGCCAGCTTAGCTGCGCGCCCTGAAGGATACGTGTGCACTTCACTGGGGTTTCATGTCCTGCATTGCTCCTTTAATTGGTGCAAACAATGGAGGTTAGATAACGGGGTGGAAGCTAGTGTTATGGAGGCCCGGTATGACCAGGAACGTCACCTGAACAACGGGGCTAGATCTGAGAATTTGCTGTCAATTGTGCGTATATACAGCAATTTCATTTAAGTAGCTTGAGAATCTTCGACCAGATAACTTCATGAATCCACGGATTCAAAAGCTTCGCATTATTGCTTTCTGTTGTTCGCGGGACCGGCACCTGCATCAGCCTTTTCTCTGGCCGCGCTGGTCGAAGTGGCGGTTTGACTGAGCCTAGGGACATTGGTCTGGAAGGGAGTCACGTAGCCATATGCACTCGCCCGCCCATCCGGTGGGGCCGATGCAAATGGAAAAGAACTCATCTAACAGCCAAGAGTAAGGTTCGTCACAGAAAGGAGGATGTCTGAGCGACTTAATAGCATGATGTGGTACGCTCAGAAACTATGGGCAGAGAAGATGGCGTTGCTGTCTAATTCCGACGATCACTATACGTAATCTGGATTCGACGGTACTCTTTGGCTTGATAAGACACATGATGCTCGGTGATTTTTAGCTCACGACACTTGGCTGACTGTTTTGTAATGACCCCAGGCAGCCCACGGCAGAGGAAATGGAAGGTTTAGGGTTCTATCGTACTGGCGGCAAGATTTCTCATTGAGTGGACAAAAGAGAATTAGATTAGGCTAGTTGACTAGTAACCTAACGCCTCTAGATGATTTTCTAGCTCTTTCTGCTCGTTATCCTTCATCTTTTGGAGCTGTTCTGGGTCCCTAGAGTAGCATTGGCGGAATTGCTTGAGAAAGAAAATCGGCGGACTAACGTTTTGCGTAAGATAATACCTTATGGAGATTTCGTCCATCGCCGTTATATCAAGTGGACGCTCCACGCCTGCTTTAGCAAGCTCCTCATCCATCATAAGTACGACCTTCCAATCTACAAAAGCCTTTGGCCGATGGATTACTTGCTCGTAATCGACGCCATAGAGGAGGAACTTTCTTAATAGAGAGATATCCTCATTACCCTTAATAATCGGAGGGACGTGAAAACCTAACTGAGGGAAGGAGTATAAATACTCGTCGGCTTGGGAACCAATATGGCCAAAGTCGTAGTCCACTAGGCCTGTAATGCGATTTGTCTCTGGGTTGAAAAGCATATTTTGTATATCTATAAGCCATAATTATAGTCAGCACCGGCAAGTAAATATCTTCTTACCAGTTAATCCTCACCAAGATCTCCGTGAACAAGGGTTGGTCGAATGCTCTGTTCCCACTCACAAACGCCTGCAAACTTTTCGTCTGCAAGCTTCTGAATTCGCCCTGGAAGGTCCGTACCTTTCCAACCTTGGACTACTTCGCACTTGTTTGATAATCCACGCTGAGTTTCGAGATACTCGGCGTATAGAGCCGAGTGCGTCTCGCAGGGTCCTCCGCCTATAATAGCTGTTGGGCCAGTCACAATGCTGCCATCCTTGGCAAAGCCCAGGCCACCGTAGCCGTTGATGGACTTTGGGAGGCGAAATTGCTGGATATTCTTTAGAATCTGGGCGATTTGCGCTATTATGATTCTCTTCGCCTTTTCGTTGAGACCTTCGAATTTATCCCCGAGAGGCTCACCAGGAAGGTATTCGCACAATGTCCAACCTTTCCCGGCCTCGCCAGATGCCCAGCCGTATAAGGAAGGCACAATTGATGGATTGAACGGTGCCAGGGCTTCTCGCATCAACATCATCACAGCCACTTCATTTTGAACGCGAACTTCCTCGTCAAGCCCAGAAGCTGGGTTTGACATGCGTATGACGAGGTGAGTCGAGGCATCCGGTAACGGAGCAACGCCATATTGAGTCGTGACCTTGGGGTCTTTGTTATGCGACTCATCCACAGCAGTAACAGTGAGACGATAGACAAAGGTGTTGAGCCCACCAGTCAGGCGGTCTAAGTTTTCTACCTGTAACGATATTAGATTGAGTAAGTAGGTGGCGAGTTGAGGTCAGGAGGATGAATCCCTCGGCCGAATCTATAACGAATGAGGTCACGAATATGCTGGCCGTGATCCTGAGCAGCGATTTCCATCGAGTTGGCATCATTAGTAGAGGCCGCCACGGTGCTCATCTTTAGAGACGTATTGAAGTCTTGGATCAAGAGGAATTGCACGGTGTGAACTTGACGGAGTGAAGGCAAAAGTCAAGACGGTGAGCTTGGAAGCCTATTTATTAAAAGTAACAAATGCTTACTTATTGAAGAAGGTAGGATTCCAGGCTGCCTTTGATGAACGATTACAGTGAAAGTGTAGTGTGATGTAAATACTTCCAACTGAACCACATGTGTCGAGCAGGGTTGTTTTCCGCGTACCCCGCGTGATAAGTCACTCTTTCCAGGCAGCAGGATATCGCGTCGCCTCAAACGGTATGATTAGGAAGGTAGGTAATTTTCCAATGTCGGAGCATGCACGCACGGCACGATGGGTACACGCATAACGGTTGCGAGTACGGAGTGAGAGCTACTCGGTACGGAGTAGGTACATGCCTTTACAGCCCTCCACCATCAAAGCTACCCGCGTTTATCCCAGCTTCTAAAGTCAAGTTGGGCAACCAGGTAGCTTGTCGTATACAGGTACCTCTAATCACTGGTGCGCGTCTCAGGTCAGGCATGTACCAGCGCAAGGAAATTCACGCTGATTCATCGGATCCGGTGATCCGCCGGACTTACACGCGGTTGCGTTTCTGGCATCAATCAAGAATTGCCACACGATCACGCTTCAGATGGTCAAATTGAACTTGCAGCAGAATCTCATCAGGGGTAGTCAGTAAGCCATCGTGACCGCTTGCTATTCCGCTGTAGTCGCCCGGAGCTCCCGATCACTCCCAAACTCCCAAAGGCCAAAGATGGTCTTTTCGCACGCCTTGTACGCACCGTAGTCGTTGTTGCCTTCTGTCTTGCGCTGCTGTTTGGTAGGTCCTGTACCGGCGATGCTACCAGCGGCTCCTTTGAACGCGGAACGACCACGATTGTTTCGTCTCGGATGCGGAGGCTTCTCGCGCGACCCCAAGAAGAGGCCTGTAATTCATGCTGCTCCGCTTCCTGACTTCCTTTTTCTGCCGACTTGTCTCCATTTCGGCCATTCTTTGCCCCCTCTTCTTCAAGGCGAGAGCCTTTGGCTCAACCGCCTTCTGCTCCCCTGAATCTTCTGCGCTTCCTTCCGCCAAGCCTCTTGGGATCCAACTTAAGAGGCGCCATGTCTCTACCAAGAGCGGCGATGACGCTAACCCAACTTGCTCAACGCCACAAACCCTCGACAAGACCCTCACCGGCCCATCGCCACCGCAGCCACGCTCCAAAAGCCCGACGACGCAACAGCTCGATGTCCGAGCCCGCGCAGCCAGCCTAACCAAAACGGACCTTGGGACCCCTCCACCCCTCCCGGCAAGTGGTGAACGAGGTCGCTTTGGCTTTGGCGGCGCGCGGGTCGAGGCGCGGATGGTTACTCGCGGATGACTAAAACACGCGTGTTGATTGGTCCGTGGGGCGGCGCCACCGTCGCGGACGGGGATATCGCTGCGACGACTTACACGAACTACGACGGCAGAGGCTTATGTTGTGGTCGTGACTCTGGCCTGGACTTAAGGGCTGCGGACATAAAAGGCACTGGTTCCCATTTCTCACGATGTGACTGCTGTCTAAAATCCATACTCACCACCTCTCTTCCCAACGAGCCTCTACTACTTGTGCAACGACGTCGTGATATACAGACAGCGCAACCACCGCCACTGAGCATTTGCCAGCCTGTAGCCTTCGCAAGCCGCAGACAACATGGCCTATCTCACAGAATCATCCCCTCTGCTGCCCTCGGAGCCAACCACCGAGCGGCCATCTCCCACAGCCTTCGACCCCAAGCCCCTGGCTCGAGACGCCTCGCCGTCGCCCAGCAGCACATCCTCCTCCTCCTCCTCCTCATCATCCACATCCGGTCTCAGCGACACGCTCCGCGACATCATCATCGGCTTCTCCGACGGCCTCACCGTGCCCTTTGCCCTCACGGCCGGCCTGTCGTCCCTCGGCAGCACCCGCCTCGTCATCATGGGCGGCCTCGCCGAGCTCTTCTCCGGCATGATCAGCATGGGCCTCGGCGCCTATCTCGCCGCGGCTACCGAGAGCGACCACTACCACTCTCAGCGCGCCGGCGTGCTCGCGTCCTGCGCGTCCCCGGCCCTCGCCGACCAGCGTGCCGAGCTCTACGCCATGCTCGACAAGTACCGCGTCTCGCACGCCGCCGCCGAGCCCCTGGTCGAGGAGCTCTGTGCCGACCGCGAGCAGTGGGTGCGCTTCAAGATGGACTTTGCGCTGCGCATGGACGAGCCCACCGGCCACCGCGCCTGGGTCTCGGGCGCGACCATGGGACTAAGCTACTTTGTCGGCGGCCTCATCCCCATGGTGCCCTACTTTGTCATGAACCGCGTGCGCGACGCCCTGCTCGTGTCCATTGCCGTCACTGTTGTCATCTTGCTCGCTTTTGGATACGCCAAGAACTACGTCGCTGTGCGAAACCACCGCGCCGGTGTTTGGGGTGCCCTGCAAACGCTTGTCATCGGCGTCTTGGCCGCGGGCACCAGCTACGTGATTGTCAAGGCGCTGGATAGGGGTGGTGATTAGGAGGATCTCATTACCACAGATTCTGTTTAATTTGGAGCATGGCGTTGGCGGGTCAAAACTCAGGATATCAAGGCTGGGGCTATTGGAGATGCCTTAGCATCACGACGCTTACGAATCACTCTTATCACTCTTAACAAGAACTCACAGCACGGCTTGCGCGCAGTAAGCACCGTTCATGAGCCTGCATATAGCATGTCTAGTAGTCTGTTAAATAAACGGACAGTTCGTGTTCTGCACTTCTCTCCGCTATGCACATCTTGCGTAGTGATACAAGACAATCACCTGCAACGCTGGTGCAATGCCAAGAACTCCTCGCCACAAATCCTGAGCCATGCGGTCGTGTCGACTTTGGCCTCGCTATCCATTACGTCTTGGGCTGCGAAACTTCCAATATCCCATCTAGGGAATGCAGAAATCAATCCAGCTGCCAAGGTAATCGAGCCTGTTGCCCAGATCGTCCTGATTCTTGTAAATCGCCTCAAACTCATCAAAGCTGAGGCGCCCCCAACCGCCCCTCTCGGCCGCCTTGGCCTCGGCCACAGTCAGCATGCCCCACCGTTGGAGCATCTCGATGGTTGGCTCGCTGGCAGTCGAAGTCTCCGACTCACGCTGCGAGTGCTTATCGTCGCCATCATTCTCAAAGAGCGCATCTGCCGACTGCGTAGGCATCGAGCTCCAGTCGGCGTCGCTGTTGGGACGGAACTGGGGCATCGTGGGGTCACGATGTTCCTCGGGTGCCTCATCTTCACTGACCGAAGTGTCCGAAGGTATCGTGTAGTCGGAAAGATTGGCCGAATAGTCAAGCTCCACAGCGTTGCGCGGCGGATCTGGTACTGGTACGACCTGATATCCAGTTTCCCGAAGCAATTCCTCCAAAGTCTTGTCCGCGACGGCTCTCTCGGCGGCACGGCCCATGGGCGGTGCATCGGCGGGTTCCTGAGCCTGCTTTTCGTCCTGTGGCTCGACCGCCTCGATTTGCTCCTTGTACTTTTCCCGCTGCTCCTTAGTCTCGGCCGCCTCTACGGCCAAGTCCTCGACGGGTTTGAAAATGGTGTCGAGCAGCTCATTGAACGCTTGCTGCGTCACCTGATACAAGATTTCCTTGCCCGCGTCCCTTTCGGCGTCTGGAATGTCCATGCCTCCCCATCGCTCTGGAACGCTCCTAGACGATGTTGACGGATTGGAGCGGACATCGTAGTCATCCACGTCCTCCGCAAAGCGAACTTTGGAGCTTGATCGCGAGCGGGTGGTCGGTGGGTCTGCTTGGTCGCCCGACTTGGCTTCTTCAACTGCCTTGTTGAGGTGCACGAGTACGTCTTCGTCGTTGTCCCAGTCCTCTGGGGCCAGGCCACCCTCTTCCTCGTCCAGATAGAACTGGCGCCTCTTCCATCTTTCGTGCAGCTGGCCCCGCGCCATGTCGCGGCGTCGCTTCTCCAGCTTGGGTACCTGACGGCGGGCCTTTGCGAGGAATCTTGCTCGACTCTCGCTGTCCGTTTGCGCTGCGCCGGCAGCAGAGTCGGGGTCGAAGTGGTGGCCATTAGCATCATCGCGCTCGTCATCATCGCCGTCGTCATCATCATGCTCATCCACCTCATCCTCACTTTCCTCGATCTCTGGCTGATGGTTTCCTGCTATAATTTCAGGAAGCTCTTCGAGGGTTGTTGGCGGCTCCAGCAGAGTCACCCAGTACGTGCGATCAGTTTCGTTACCACTCAATCGCCGGACCGTGCGCCAATTAGTATCTGTGTCTCTGCGGGCGACGAACCGGCGACGAGGCCGCTGATCAGTGTCGTAGGCAAACAAGCTCGTCAAGATATCCTCACGGCTCGATGTGTCGCCGTGATTCTCCACAGTGACATCACGACTGTCCTCATCAACCTCGATGCTGCCGTCGGGATGGTAAATCTTGCCCTCAAATCGAACATCGCCGTCGGCAGGAGGCACTCTCCCTTCTCGACCAAAAAGGCTGCTGAGCGGCTGACGACTCGTCACCAGCTGTTGAGCCTCTGTGCTAGCGAGGAGCTGGTCCTCGAGCCCGTCGAGGATGTCCTTGTGCATCTGCTTGTACAAGACATAGTACGCTCGGAACATGCGGAGAAAGTCGCGCCTGTTAACATACCCATCACCGTCAATATCGTAGCCCCCAAACACCTTGCGCAGCTTATCCTTGCGCTTTCGGTAGGACAAGCCGTGCAGAAATTCAGAGAAGCCAATGAGGTCGTCGTTGTTTGAGTCGTAAAAGGAGAACATGCGGTCGTGGATGAGGTTCGGTGCGGCGTGGCGAGAGCCGCCCGTAGGCACGAGGCATCGCTCAAACGTCTTGCGATCCATTGCGACGCACAGCTCATCCGGATCATCTCTCCACTCAGTGTTGGCCATGAACGTCCATTGCTCCCAAAACGCTTCCAGCTCCGGCCGCTCGAAGCCTGTAGCCCGTGACAGCTTGGCAATCAGCCCCCGCGGCAGGCTACGCCGGCAGGTGTCAGGGTCGCCCGTGTACCAAACCGGCTGCATCTGCCTGGGACCAAACGGCGGCGCGGGCACTCTGATCTTGTAGAAGATGTGCGTTTTGATGTGAAGCCCCTGAGTCTCGCAGGTCTCGCACAGATCGAAATCGGCGCAGTTGGCGCATCGGTAGCGGACGCCGCGAATGGGGACCATACCGCACGCATTACACTGGCATCCCCTATGAACGCACCCGTTGCGCCTCGCGTTGTCCTCGGAGACCCGAAACAAAAGGTTCACAATGTTATGGCCGGCGCGTTGAGATGGCGGGAACCCAGCCGGGTCATTCCACCACTCCCCCTCGGCGACGTCGACAACAGTCTCTGCATCGCCTGCCGGGGGCGGGTTGGTGGTTTCGACGTTCTCATCACCCGGGGCCTCCGAGGATGAGCTAGAGCGCGTATCCTCCCTCCGAGGTACAGGACGGGTGCGGCGGATCGCGTTGCTCCTATGCAGATTTCCACCAGGAGGGAGCTGTTCAGGCCGCCATGGCTGGCTGGACTGGTAGGCATAGTATCCAACGGAGACGGCGGCCACGGCGGATACGATGGCCACGGCCAGTCGCGGCCGCGTAAGGTTGTCGACTGAGGTTGTCGATAGCCACATGGTGACACTCACAGCATCGTGATGGCGGCAGCGGGCCGTAAGCTGTGGCTCTGCTGGTCGGTCGATGGAGCTTCGTTGTCGGCGATGGTAAGCGCGCAGCTTCCTATTTCGTGGCACAACCGGATGGCGTGAAAGAAGTATTCAAATGGAGCAATTTATATTGTCCTTGAGCCGCCTGGCGTAGTTGCCGAGAGCAAGTCGTCGGAGCCAGTTGAAGAAGTTGGAAAAGTCGAGATGCGTACAGGCGTGTGCTCGTAGCTGTCGACGTAGGACGGGAGCTTGGGGGCTCAGCTGTAAGTTACTTCGCGCCCGCTGCCAGCCTGAAGATACATCCAGTGGACCTGCCCGTGCTCGACCCGCCACTGCAGGCAAGCACCCGAAGCTGCCGTTAAGCGGCAACCCTGTGGGGGACCTCAACGTCCATTGGCGGAGCCCGATTTCGATGATGTTGCTTGACATGGCCCGACCATGAATGAGCTCTTCGCAACACCCTTCTCCCACCCCCATTGTCTTCTTTAACCGCACTTTCGCCCGCGGCTAGAGCTTCAAAATGGCAGACAGACCGCCGCCGCCCTTTACAGGGCAGATGCCCTCGTCTTTTGACGACAATCAGTATGCGCGCCAGTGCTTTGGGAGAGAGCCGACAGACTTGCTCACGCGACGTTTAGGGAGTTTTTCAATGAGCGGCCCATGCAGAAAGCCATTCGCAAGGTCAAGGAAGAGCCTCTTGTTCCTCTCGGTACGTTCACCTGGTCTCTGCAGCTGCATGCCTCCTACCCCGACCGCTTACACTTCGAGCAAATAGGCATCGGCCTCACCGTCTTCGCCTTCGTCGGCGCCTACCGCGCCCTTCGCCGCGGCGACTCCCAGCAGGCCAACAGGATGTTCCGCGCCCGAGTTGCCGCGCAAGGCTTCACCGTCGTTGCCATGGTCGCCGGCAGCATGTACTACAGCCGCGACCGCGAGAAGACGGCGGAGCTGCGCAAGCTCAAGGAGCAGCGAGACGCCGAGGAGAAGCGCCAGAAGTGGATTCACGAGCTCGAGATCCGCGACGAGGAAGAAAAGGCCATGAAGGCGCGGTTGGAGAAGCGCGTGCAAATGAACAAGGCACAGCCGGAAACCGAGAGCGAGCCCGCCACGGTGACGCAGGGCACGGGCGGCATCCTTGGCAAGATGGGCCTGTGGTCGCAGGGAGAAAAGGCGGCGGCGGCGGCGGCAGACGACGAGGCAGCCAACGCTGTCGAAGCTGTGGACGACAGAAAGTCAAAGAGAAGCAACCCCAAAAGCTCGCTGGGCGCCATTGGCGAGGTCATTTCCTCACAGAAAAAGGACGACTCCAAGTCGGCAGAGGAGGGATCCAGAAAATAGACGCCGTTTCGGGCGGATAAAAATCATCACTACCATGTTGGACGGCGTCTGGGAGGCTGTTGTCATATTCAAAGGCATGTACGATATACGCATGGATGCTATCCTGGCTTTGTGGCCTTACTCTTGTACATTCCGATCCGTCGTTGAAAGACGTGTATCAACACGATCCGCTCATTCGGCATGAATGATGTCTATTTCCTGCGTGACCGGCGCGACTCCATCAATGACTGAGTAATGAATCTGTGTACAATAGTTCTATGCCATTGACCCACCGCTTCGGTTGGCACCGACCAGGCCAGCCATCTCCAGCAACGCCCTGTCCGCCTCGATGTCTCCAGAGCCGAGATTGATCTTGCGCCGCGCCTCGGCTTCGCGCTCCTCCCACGCCCAGCGCTCCGCCTGTGCTTTGGCCTCCTCGTCCCCGCCGCAACCCCAGACCTCGAGTCGCTCGATCTGGAAACGGTCCTGGAAGTCATGCTTCCGCACCAGACTCGTGTGGAACGCGCCGCCACGGGAGCGGTAGTCGTGGTTGAAGACACCAAACTCAAAGGAGTCGTTGAGCAGCAGAGACACGGCCCCTAGAGAAAAGACTTCGTCTCGGCGGTGGGACTTTGAGGGTTTGGGGTGCGGGCAGCCAAACGAGAGGCAGGACTGGTTGCCTGGAGGCTTCGTAAAGGCGACGTAGTCAGTGTTGATGGTCGAAGCAGGGAATACGTCGTGTATGGGCTCCAGCTGGAAAAGGACGGTTTCCGAGTCGCCAAAGCATGCTTTATGTGTGTGCTTCCAGTGCTCTCTGACGTAGACCCCGAACGTGACACGGTCAGACTTGCTTCCGTGAGGGAAACGCTTCGTAGGCAGCGACTCAGCAAAAGACGACTCCTGGCCGCCATCCGGGACGTCCCCCAGGCGCGTCCCGCTTACGAGGAGTAGCGTTGGCGCCCGCCAGTTAAAGACTTTGGACTCAAAGCTGCCAACCGAAAAGCCCGCGTGGCTGCCCGAGTATAGCAGCCGCACCCGTCGGAACAGCGACGAGCCGGGGAGAAACATGGAGATTTGTGACAGCACATGGTCGTTGAGGATCTCGCCGTTGTCGGGCAGCAGCGGCTGCGCAATCTTGGGCAACGGTTTGCTCGCAGAGCACTGTCGCCCGTCGATATGTTTGGTGAAATCAAGGTTCTTGGAGAAGAGGAAGTGCTCGAAAAGGCCGTTAAATCCGCTGAAGAGATTGGGGCACAGCACAGGGATGATGGTCTTGAAGTGCCGGAAGCGGACCCCAAGGGACTTTTCGGCGTCGACAAAGGCGGCAAGGATGTTTTCTGCTGTTAAGCGCAGGCCATCAAGCTCTTTGCCTGATACACGGTTCGAGTACTGGGAGAGGCTTTCTTGGCCTTCTAGCGGGGCGGCCAAGAGGAGCAGCATCAGCAACTTTCGGAAATTGTCAGCGGGAATCATGGCGCTGTGAAATTCCGGGACGCTCCCTTGCTTGGCTGCGTCTTTGACGTCGAGGAGCTGGTAAGCGGTCAGCACCAAGTCATCGTCGTCGTCCGCGTTCTCATCATCATCGGCAGCTGGGTCAACGGCAAAGCCCCCAGTATGGGCGACCTTGGAATTCTCCGCGTCAGCTATTGAAGGGGACGCAGCTCCAGCTTCCGAGACCTTGCGGTCGTACACGGCCAAGCTCTTGAATAGCAGCTTCGTCCGATCCGACGCCCCCTTCGCCAAGACCCGACGGTACCGCTCCGTCATGATGACGACGACCATGATGACCTGCGGCAGCTCCAACACGGCTGGTGCGCCCTGCAGGAACGGAAATGCGCCGAGGTACGAGACCATCTGGAAGACGACGGGCGACGCGCCGAGTATGTCTGGGATCTCCAGGTACCGCGCGACGGTGTCCTCCTTGAGGTACCGCACGTTGCCCTGCTGGTCGGCGAGGCTCTTGAACACATCCTTGAGGGAATAATACTCAAGGGAAGTGAAGCATTTATCCTTGAATCGGAGCGCCTAAGATGCAGAATCAGCATTGCCGCAAGGTGGCGCGGCGGCGAACGAAGCTCACTACTCACAAGCTCTTGTACAAGCTCCTCGTGCGAGCGCCGGCGCGGCTGCTCGTCCGACTGTGACTGGCCCATGTTGCGCTGCCTATCCGGCCCTCATTGCTTCCAATCGCTAGTGGCACAGTTTCTCATGCCCAGCACGAGCAATTGCAGCGGGACAGCTTGATGGAGATGTGGTTGTTTCAGTGTTGTGATGACATGGTTTCAGCGTTGCCTCGAGTCGTACGTCACTGATACGAGTTACATGCACTGTACGTTGGGAGGCACGCGCAGCAGGCGCCACACTTCAACGTCAACACGTGCCAGGCATTCGCTGTGGGTCACGGTGTCACGACTTGGGACGTAGGGATCTTAACTCATGTCATGGAAATGCATTCGAGCGATGGCTTAAAGCTTTGGTCCATGTTTTCTGTCATGCTCCTTCACTAAAGTTGACGATGTGACAATGGTTGCCGCTCGTAGCGTATAGGTACTTCGTCCTTACTACTCTGCTCGAGTTCCCTTACATCACTTCCGCCTATTCCATACTACTCTGCTCCAGTTCCTTTACATCACTTCCGCCTATTCCAATGCGTGCGAATCGCCAGATACTTCTCGCCGAATCCTCCTCGCCATAATACATCTCGCAGCTCCATGTTCCGCTGCAAGTGTGGCCTCTGCATCCGTTAACATGCTGTTCACTGCTTACTCTCGGACCTCGACGCTGGAGAAGACGTCCGTCCGGAATGTGTCTCCAACGCACTCTTGCAAGTCGGCCAGTTAGTTTTTGCTTTTGTCTTCATCCTTGTCCAGGATAAGGTACGCGTCCTCTTGTGTGCAGTTCTCTCCGCAGACACAGACATCCCAGCCCATGAAGCTGCAGATGCTGCTCTCGAGGATATCACACTTGCGGGGCATGCATTTGCTTTTCTTCGGCTTTGCCTTCTGTTCCTCTTTATCGTCCTTAACTCTGCGGTCATGGCGGTGGTGGCCCGGCACGTTCCACGGCGGGGGCACGTTCCACGGCAGGGCCGCGTGCGCAAACCCCACGGAAGGGATAGGAATGGCATTGAAGGCATGGCTAGCCGTGGCGTTGGCCAAGTAAGAATCGCTCCGGAACCATGGCCACCATAGGTATCCATTTCCAGAAGGAAATTTTCCCTCAATAACTGACTTGACCGGGAGTAGCGGTTCGGTCTTGGTCCGGCTGTCTTCGCCCGGTTCAAGACTCTCGCCGGCGCTCACAACGGCATCTGGTTTAAGACGAATGACCCCTGCCAGGCTGACCGAAGTCAAAAACGGAATCGAAAACAAAAATGGAGTGCTGAGCTTCATTGTTGCGGGCGCTTCGTCGTTGTTCAGCGTCCAGGTAGTATTCCGGTCCTCGAAATGAGGATCAGGAAGTCAGATGGATGAGTGTAGACTGTAGAGTGAGGAAGAAGATAAGCAAAGTGTGGGATTGACTACGACCACATAATCCGATAAAGATCAGAGTGTTGAAGATGGAACGACATGCCAAAAGTGGTGCGGTGCAACGGTGATTTATATATATGATTGACGTCCAGGCTTTGGCCCTGGAGCCTTTAGAGTTCGCAGTAGGGTTGCGCCGGTCCCATCAAGGCCTCAAGTCGCAGTCCTTTGCATTTACTTAGATTCGTTGCCTTGAGGCTATACTGCGCTCTATCTATTTAGCTCTGCTTCGCCTAGGGCGGCAGCGCTTAGAGCACAAAACCTCCCAGACGCCTGTGATCTAGGCCTCCTTCAAATAGGAGGCAACACAAAGACAGATATTTATGGCAAAAGAGGTATTAGTATGCTCTGTGCAGTAATCTTGACCTAAATGCAAATATCAAGGTCTTTCGACCAGCAGCCAGCCCGTTCGCGAGTTTATCATGACACTATGACATCCTCATCCCCACCCACCGCCGCTATTGCCAGGCTCTCACCAAGACCTTACGAACCTCGGTGCGAAGGCCACGATTCTGGCTGGACACTTGATCCAGCCCACTGGCAGGCAGCTTATTACCTTGCTAACGCTCCTGACGCCTGCCCCGTTCACGCATGCGGCGCCAAGACAAAATACCCCAAATACTTTGTGTGCACCAGCAGACGGTAGCCTGGATTCTTGGGATCTGGCAGGGCCAAGGCGAACGGAGTATTTCTTGTGTCATTGAATAGATATAAATTGACAAAACATATTGCATCGCATCTTGGTGGATCCAAGACCTCAGCGCATGCTAGGTATTTAATCTGGTATTAAGCTTGTCGCTCACGACAAAGTGAAGTGTGTAGTCATGATTCGCCAACATCCTGATCTCCCAGTGATAATACCATACTCCCAATCTCATTTTCGCTGTCAAAACATTTCCCGCCAATCCGTGAAGCTTCCATGTGACACCAGTTCGTAAAAATTATTGCATCTAGTAACAAGTCATTGCGCCAGGCTCCGACGCCAGCAATGCCAGTCGCTAAATACGCTCTCTATCCCTCGCAGCAACAGATCGAATAAGCTGCTCGTATTTGGACTGGCGTTCTTGCTCCGGATCCCGGAACTTGATCGCATCAGACGCGTCCAGAAGCTTGGCGCCGCCTGTAGTCCAGAGCACACCAGGTTTGGGGACCTGGCTGCTTTCTGGCTCTGCATCAAGCTTGGGCGTGGAGCTTTTGGTTTGCGGCTCGTCAATCGCCGTGATGCCGTCTTGGTCAGTATCCTGCTCAAATCGAGGCAGTCTCATGGCCAGCAAAATGTACTCTGCGCGGGTCATATTGTCCATTATATCATCCATGTATCGTCGAACTTCGTCTTGTGGCGCAACTACCCTTGCCAAATTTTCCAAATGGCGACCAGTACTGGTTTGAAGTCGAATTGTCAGGGGTTGATAATAGTCCAGATTTGGGTCTCCTCCGTAATCTGAGGTACTGCCTTTGCGAACAATCATGAACGACGCCAGCACCTGTTGTCCAGACTTCGTCGGCAAAAACTCCAGGACGCTATACTTGGGAAACAGATATCGATCTCCATTGCCAAGGTCAAACACAACGGCGGAAATGTCGGGCCGAGAAACCGGCGGAGGCCCCTTTGAGCGCAAAGCCTGAGGATTCGCATGCTGCACAGTATTAGAGTTGCTGGCCTTGGTATGGCCATTGGACAGCCCGTTCGGCACCGGCTGTTTTGCTGGTGGCGGTTGAGGGGCATGAGATGGACCTTTGGGGACGGTCTTTGCGTCCCGGTGCAGTCTGTCGAGGATGTCCCTGAGGTCTTGCGCGTCGGTGAAGCCAGGCCGCCCTTCAGCAATTCGGCGAATCATGTCCTTTGTCCTTTGGTCCTCCAGCGCTGTCTTGACGAGAAGAACGACCAAGGGGTCACTTCGCGGTGGCGGCCGCAGCTCTGTGGATTTCTGATGCGGGTTCGAGGCCAGGACAATGTCCAGGATCGTTCGTACCTCATTTGCAAAGTACTTGACAGTTCGTCCATCCACAAGCAGCCTGTCCGCCGAAGGTCCTTGTTGGCCGCCTCTCTGCTTGTACTCTGCATTCAGCTGATCAATGATTTTCTGAAACTTTGCCAACTCCCCCTCCTTGGCTTGCCCAGCCGCCACCCTCTTCATCAACTCGCGCAGTTGCGGGTCTCCGCAAGCTTTCTGGGCCAGAAGCGCAATGACCGGGTCGTTGCAAGCAGGCTTTGGTGCCGCAGCACCCGGAGTACTCGCAGCTTGCGCCGGCGGTTTAGCTGCTGTGGAAGACGGCGCGGGTGCGGCGTTCACCGGAGGCCGGGCTGCAGGATGAGACAGTGTAACATTCGCCGGTGGAGGTGCGAAGGATGGCCTGGGAGGTGGATTTGATGGCGGTCGATTTGCTGCTGTAGATGGTGTAGACGGTTGGGATTGAGGTGATGGCGATGGAGAAGGCCGAGGCGGGACGCTGGGGCTGGCAGAGGAGGCTCCATTATTGACTGGAGGTACTGGAACCGCTGCCTTTGGTGGCTGGGCTGCCGGCACATGAGGCCGTGGCTGCGGTGTAGGTGACTGTGAGGCCTGCGATGGGTTCGTCGCAGGACTTGGTGGTGCAGCCAATCTGGGTGTTCCAGCAGCGGCCGTAGGAGTTGCTACTGCTGTTGGCGGCGGCGTAGGTGGAGGAGGCATGGAGCCATTGGGAGGACCGTACTGGAGCACAGGACGCACGGGAGCTGGCTGCGGCAGCGGTTGCGGCAGGGGCTGCTGCGTGGGCTGTGCCTGTAATTGCGCGTTTTGCTGCCCCGGCCCTTGCTGCGGTTGCGTTTGGGATTGTTGTGGCTGCTGTTGAGGAGGGAGCTTAGACGCTTTGACGGCGAACATGGTAGCTTCGACAATGTGCGGCTCGATAGTAATAGTGACGGTGCCGACCTTGGTCATGCTATCTTTGGGCGGGTTCTTGGGATCCTCATGGAGGACGCCCTTGCGCTTGAAAGGCTTTGTCCAGTACTTCTCGAACAAGCCCTCGCTGATCCATTTCTGGCGCGAGCGGGAGAGGGATTCGGCGAGGACGCCACTGTGGCCAGAACAGTCAGTTTTGTTGCCCATCACACGACGGTACGCCCACGAAGCGCACGCTTACCTTTCGGAGATGGACTGATATTCCTTGGCGGACAAGTCGCCAGGCTGCGCTTCCTCCACCGTGGGCAACGGTTGTCCAACTTGAATCGACGTGGGCAGCGGCGGCGGCGGGGGTGGAGGCGGCGTAGGCTCGCGGACGGGCTCTACGGGAGCTGGAGTCGACGATTGCTCGCGGGGCGTCACATTTCGCCTCTTGGCAGCCTGCTCGCGAGCTGCCGCTCGGGCCGGGAGTTTCCTCTTCCTCTGCATCGCGATGGGTGCCGGCCGCACGAGTGGGCTGAATATTTCGGTTCAGGCGGCGGCGGGAGGCGTGCAGAGCATCATAAGGCCGCCATGCGAAGCGCGAAGGCTGTGGTAGAGAGGCGCTCGCCAGAGCCGTCGTTGATGATGCGTGCTCAGTTGATGCACAGAAGGAGCGAATGGCGTGAAGGACGCGAATGAGCGAGGCCGCGACTGCGAGGCGCAGGAGGTGGGTGGGTGATGGGAGCGAGAGATGGAGGTTGAGGTCAAGAGCAAGGTCGAGGTCGTCGAGGTGCGGCGCGTGATTGGCCTGAAGGATCCAGGCGGAGTACAAGCACAGCTCTTCTCACGTCCGCAGGCCGGAGTACCTGATGGGGACTGGCAGAGACAGCAAAAGCAACCAACAAGTGATACAGATGCCAGCCGCTTTATTTGTGGTCTTGCGACTGGCTCATCAATGCCTCGTTTACAGCCCTAGTCTCATCGTCGGCGATGAGAGCGTCTGCCATGAACTCCCTAGGGAGACGGCTTCTGTCCGAACCCGCCCGAAGTCGCACAAAAGAATGGACGCGTTACACGCGAGCAAGCGCTGCGGCGGGGGACCTCGTCCCTCTGTGAGCTTGGATGCTTGGCCAGAGGCTCTGCTGCTGGTTGTCGCTCCACCGCTGGGGTTGCATTACTAATGGGCCCTGTCCCGGCAAGTGACCTTCCATGCTGCTAATTGCTGGTGGTGTTCAGGTACCCGCGTGCCCACGAAGCGAACTGCTTCGGGCAACCCATGCCATGCACAGCTGAGCTCCTTTGCATATAGATGCGAATACCACGGACCAGTTCGCGCCAGCTATTGTTTCATCTGCCCGTGCTTGGTCCTGCGCAGAACTCCTTCGTTTTCAGTGTCCATTGCGGTTTCTGGTAAGGCGCCAAGCGCCCGGCCACGGCGCTGACCTGCAACCATGGCTGTGCTGCTGCGCCCCTTGTTGTGGTCTGGCTTCGCTCTCGTCGTCACTCCATTTGCCTTTTACGCCGTCTTCCTCGGCCTATTAGTGACACCCTACATCCAGAGACAGTGAGTGGTCAAGTTGCCTAAAGCCGCATGGCAGTTGAAGTGTCTCACACTGGGAACACAGCGCCTTGTACGCTCACAAGATAAATACCCTGTTGTGGTCAGACGTTAACCGCCCTGAGAATTGGGGATTCGCCGGTTGGTCAACGCAGCATTTCCATGTTTAAAAGACACACGCTTATGAAACTTGGACAGCCAATCAAGTGACACCCTTCACACTAAGCACGCCTGATGGAGAGAGCATCTATGCGTGGCATGTTCTACCACTGCCTCTCTACCTGAAGAACGAAGTCTCACTTGCGAGCCGGAGCCCCGGCCTGTCTACCGACTTCACGGAGACTGAATCTTTCCGGCTGCTGAAGGAAGACCCAGAGGCTAAATTGGTTCTCTACTGTGAGTCCCAGGCCAACTAGCATTGCAAATACATTCGCTCTGTATATCAAGCTGACAATTGCAGTTCACGGAGTGCGTTTGAACCCAACTCACACATGGTTGGGACAACATCTCAACTGACAATTGCTAGAACGCAGGTCACATTGCGCAGGCAGTCAGGCCGGACACTTATCACGCATTGACGGACACCTCATCATACCACGTCGTCGCCATCGATTATCGCGGCTATGGCCACTCCACGGGCGTTCCCAGCGAGAATGGCCTGATAGAGGACGCCTCCACGCTCGTTGAATGGGCAATTCATGTGGCTGGCATGAGACCAAGCCAGATTGTCCTCCTTGGCCACAGTCTCGGAACTGCCGTTGTCAGCGGCGTAGCCGAGAGATATGCACTTCGGGGCGTCGAGTTTGCCGGCATCGTCCTCGTCGCTGGATTTGGCGATCTGGCATCCATGCTGAGCGGCTATCGCATCGGTGGGTTTGTCCCGCTGCTGGGCCCCTTTGCTGCGTGGCCGTCTTTCGCCCGGTTGCTGGATCGATTCATCGTGGATAAGTGGCATTCGGCAAGTCGATTGGCTAACATCGTCCGGCACACCAACGTGAGACTGCGCCTCAGCATGGTACATGCGAAAAATGACAGAGACATACCATGGACCGAAGACAACAAGCTCTTCCGCGCCGCGGCAAACGAGACGGTGAGGGGCAGTCTGGACGAGGGCGAGTTCGAGGCGTTGAAGGAAAGGCAAACCATCCACAAGGGCAAGGATGCATTCGTCACTACATGGAGATCGGACCCGAACATCATCATTCGGCAAGAACTATTTCCATACGGGGGTGAGTATAATTGTCTACCTGAGGCCGACTGTTACTAATGAATCGTCAGGTCACGATCCCATCATGGGCTATGCTCCGGTGGCGCTAGCCATTATGCGATCATTTGATTTCGAGGGAACTGCTTACGCCTGAAGCAATGGTCGAAGCCATCAGCCACGCATACCTTGTGAATTGAATTTCTGTGAATGATAGGCAAGAAGAACCTTGACCTGAAGATGGGAATCCTTCAGCCTCAGAACTTGATCTCTGCATCGCGAGGCAACGATTGTGGCTGCGTGCAGATGTAGGGCTGCTTGTCGCCTGTCCTGCAAGCCCGCCCCTCGTCACCGGGCAGGACACCCAACACAGAATGAAAA
>JALHBY010000041.1:0-151097 GCA_024340155.1 Tolypocladium pustulatum | reverse complement strand
GGGGGGGGGGGATATAAAGCTGGGGCCTCGCACATCAGACTCCAGGGTGCCGACGCTCAACCCCGCAATCACCAATCAATCCCGCCAGGCACCACCCACCCCCACCAAATCGCTCCCGCAGCGTTCGGTTGTGGAAACGTCGACCTTAGCTTCCTCAACATTCACGAGCCAGGAACACGACAAGCAACATGCCGTCCGAGGAGTCCAAGCCCGTCGAGCCTGTCGTCGACGAGACGAACGCCAAGCTCAAGGGCAAGCAGGCCGAAATCGAGTCCGAAGACGACGATGACGAACCCACGACGACCGCTGACGCTGCCCCCGCCGGAGCCTCAGCCTCGAGCAGCAAGAAGAAGAAGAAGTCGAAGCGGAAGAAGGCCAAGGAGCTCCTGACGGGCAAGTCCTCGGACCAGGAGTCGGAGATCAAAAAGGCCATTAGCGGGCTCACGCCGCAACAGATGAAGGACTTGCTGGCCCTCAACCCCAGCCTGGCGCAGGAGGTGTCGCAGGCCTCTGGCAGTGCGAACCCGACGCCTGAGCAGACGGCTGACATGCTCAAGTCGATGAGTCTTCAGGACATCATGACCGGCCTGGCTGCGGCGGGCAAGAATGTCAAAGACATGGGCGCCTACAAGTTCTGGCAGACGCAGCCGGTGCCCAAGTTCGGTGACGACGACAAGGTCATCGAGGAGGGGCCTCTCAGGATCCAGACAGTTGAGGACGTGTCCAAGGACCCGGCGCCGCTCGTCGCCGGCTTCGAGTGGGTCACCGTGGACCTCAATAGTGACGAGGAGATCAAGGAGGTGTACGAGCTGCTTAATGGCCACTACGTCGAGGACGACGAAGCCATGTTCCGCTTCAATTACTCGCCCTCCATTCTGCGCTGGTATGCTGCCTCTCACCCATCGTGCTACCCTCTGCCATGGGCCATTGCATGCTGATGCTAACGCTTCGCAGGGCAATGCTGGCCCCTGGCTGGAAAAAGCAGTACCACGTTGGCGTCCGCGCCTCGCAGTCCCGCAAGCTCGTTGCCTTCATCTCCGCCATCCCCGTCCACCTCCGTGTCCGCGACAAGACCGTCCTTTGCTCCGAGGTAAACTTCCTCTGTGTACACAAGAAGTTGCGCGGCAAGCGCCTTGCCCCCTTGCTCATCAAGGAGGTTACACGCATCAGCAACCTCGACGGCATCTGGCAGGGGCTGTATACGGCCGGCATCGTGTTGCCCAAGCCTGTTAGCACGTGCCGCTACTTCCACCGTTCCATCAACTGGCAGAAGCTCAATGACTGCGGTTTCAGCCCTCTGCCGGCGAACAGCAAGCCAGCGTACCAGATTCGCAAGTATGCGCTGCCGGAGAACACGGCGACCAAGGGCCTGCGCCCCATGACGGAAAAGGATCTCGACGGAGTTCTGGGCTTGCTCAAGCGCTACCTTGACCGGTTTGACATGGCGCCCGAGTTCACCAAGGAGGAGGCGCACCACTGGTTCCTCCCCAAGCCCAACGTTGAGCAGGTCATCTGGTCATACGTTGTCGAGGTTAGAAGACTCGTCTCGCAGATCACGACCCTCTCCCCTCGTCATGCTGACTGTGTTCTAGGATAACAACAAGAAGATTACCGACTTCTTCTCCTTCTTCTGCGTTGAGTCCTCAATCATCAACAACCCGAAGCACAACGTCTTGCGCGTCGCCTACCTATTCTACTACGCCTCCGAGACAGGCCTCCAAAAGCCGTTTGACAAGTCCGCGCTCAAGACGCGCCTCAACAGCCTCGTCAACGACGCCCTCATCCTGGCCAAGCGGCACAACTTTGACGTCTTCAACGCTCTGACCCTCATGGACAATGCGCTGTTCCTGGAGCAGCAGAAGTTTGGTGGCGGCGACGGCCAGCTGCACTACTACTTGTTCAACTACAAGATGAATCACATTGCCGGCGGCGTCAACAAGAAGAACCAACTGGACGAGGACCATTGCAGCGGCATTGGGCTGGTTATGCCATAAGCACACAATGAAAAGAGGGTGTGATTTCACCTCTGGATAGATAGCATGCGGAGCATAGAGTGTAGCCGAGCAGATGAGATCTATACAAATATGTTCAAACATTGTGGCTTCTGTCTATCTCAAACATCAAAGTTTTGACCAAGCTTGCAGTCTCTCCTCCAACAGCTCGTTAAACCATACAGCCCTTTCCATAATCGGAGCGTGTCCCATCCCGTCCACCAGGAGCCCAGCGCCTGGCTCAATCATGTCAATCAGCTTCTTCCCGTTCTCAACCGTAATCATGTTGTCCCCCGTACCGTGCATCACCAGGATCCGCTCCCGCCCAACCACGTCGGCCATCTCCCGCAGCTGCGCCTCCGACTTGCAGTGCCACCCAGCAGCGATGAGCTGACAGAAGAAGCCACGTAGCGGGAAGGCACCGTCGAGCCGCCGCTTGGCGAGCTCTTGCGCCTGGAAGCGCTGGAAATTGGAGTCAAAGAGCCGGTACTCGCCGCTGCCGTCCGACGGTGGCCCGCACCGCGGCGTCGACGCCGGCAAGGGCAGACTCTCGGCGTCAGGGGCGGCCAGCCACGCCGGCACGAAGAGCTGGCGCGCCGTGTCCGCGATGGCGCGCTCCTCCGACTTGGGCACGAGCATGCCGGCGCGCTCGGCGAGCGTCTGCCGGAAGGGTTTGCCGCTCTGGATATGTGCAGACGTGCACAGCAGGGAGAGGGACTGCAGGCGGCGCGGCACGGCGCAGGCAATCTCCTGAGCGATCATGCCGCCAAGCGAGATGCCGATGACGTTGAGCTCGCGGTCGCGCGTCCAGCCGACGTGATCGAGCAGTTCGATGACGTCGCGGGCCATCTCGCTCGTCGAGTAGCGCACGAGGGGCTTGTCGCTGCCGCCGATGCCGCGGTTGTCGACGATGAGCACTGAGTAGGTATCGCCGCGGTCGTGGCCAAAGTAGCGCGTCTGGCGCTGCCACGACGTCTTGATACCGGCGAGGCCCATGATCAACTACATATGCACACCCTACATTCAGCAAAAGGGACTCGGCGGTGAGAAAGCACAGGGGCGTACGCACAACGAGCTTAACGGGACCAGAGCCGTGAATCTCCCACGCAATATTCACGGGCCCGCCGCGGGTTGTGGCAGCGGCGAATTTGCCATGACTGTGCGGCTCCAGCGCCCAGATGGTGCCCGGGTAAGCAGGGTGGGCGAGCGTCTCCTCGACGGATGGGAAGCTGTATGATCTGCAGCCAAGGGAGTCAGCAGTCCGTCGCCTCATAAGGACAAGAACAGCCCCCAACTCAAGAAAAAGAGAGTCTTGATGAAAGCGAGCGGGTATCCTTACGTGTTCGCCATGTTTGTACGCACTCAAAGCGAAGCTGAGTCTGCGTACAGCTCAGCCGAGGTTGTTGTATAGGGAAGGTCGAGGCTAGATCCGTTGGCCGGTCGCGAGTGAAGTGATTCGGTCCCAAGCGGAATCGGTTTACCGGCGAACAAAACACACGCGAAATTCTGATTCGAAGTCGACAATGGGGTATATGAGTCTTACAATGGCGCAACTATAAAGCTTACAGTGCTGCTGCTGGGGATGTTGGAGCCACGTCGTTATGTATGGGGCTGTGCCCAAAGACTAGTTTCGAAGCTCGTGACGTCGTCATATCTTAGTCCAGCAGTTGGCTCTCCGACCCAGGTGGCATCCGACAGGCTCACATGCCGCAACGACTCGGCGAATCTAACCCACAGAGTCTATGCCTGCTAAACACATATATTTTACATCATTTGGTCCCCGTGCGCCTTTTAGCTAACGGTCGCGAGTCTTCATTCCAGCGCACCTTCGTCTTTCCCACATACCCTCTCTGTGCGCGATCTAAGCTGTGCCTTAAGCGTTTGGCAAGGGCTCCGCCTTCTCGGCTCACCTCTCGCCCGCCTCTCGGCGCCGTTGCACCTCGCCCAGGGCCTTTGACCCGCTGAGAAATGCGGCAACGCCGACGGCTCCAATTGCCGGGAGGGCCTGGAACAGGTTCCAGCTGTAGTAGTAGAGGAAGAAAACGCCTTCCATGGCAATTATGGAGCCGAAGAAGACAGCGTGCGAGATAGGGGCGCTGCCCAGGGCCTTCTGGATATGGCTCACATTCGCTCCGAGGACCAACCACTGCAACAAGTTAGCATCCCTTCATCCGCGGAGCGTGCTCGTCTGTCTTACCCCGACGAAGAGGGCTGGCACCGTAGCCAGAACGGCCAGGGAGAATACCAGCGAGACAACCTTGGGCGGGTTCTTAGGGTCCGCGCGGAAGATGTGGTGGATCTCGGGCAATCTGCCATATCTCAGAGGCGCTTCATAGCTCGCTGAAGGGCCGCTGGGGTCGACCTCGACTGCGATGTTGAAGACGGGTGTAACCGAGCCCTTGGTCGATCCGGTTGAGGCCAGAATGAGGCTAGCCTCGAGAGGCGATTGCGAGAAGAGCAGCTGGATGGGAAGATCTTTCTGGGTCTTGGTCCTCGTTAGCTAGCTGCATGCTAGACCCGGGGTCGTCAAACGTACAATCTGAACCGAGGCCTTGCCAGACTCCTTGACCGTCAGTGCAAATGGTGTCTCCAGGCCAGACGCTTCCTTGAGGACGAGGAATGCCTGGTGCGGCCGCTTCCCTTTGGAGCCCTCCTTGGCCGTCAAGAACACCTTGATCGTTTCGTGCTGACCCAGAGTCACTGTCTTCTTCACTCGATCGGCATCGGTAAACCTGCGATTCGCCCCAATCAGCGACTGCACAGCTGGCAAGGTAGCACGGGCGCCCTGCCACGAGGCTAGGGAGCTTACTTCTCAACCACGTCGTCGGTCGTCTTCGATGCCACGGTGACGGTGCCGTCGGAGAAAGTCCACGACGATGCAGCATGGGCTGCGACCGCGAGGGCCAGCAGCGTCGGGGCCGTTAGGAAGCGCATGGTGGTTCGTGGCTGGTGTTGTTGACAGCGAGGCTAGAGGACAGCTTGGGGGAGCTCTCCCATTGAGGGTTACGTGGTTGCGCGAGGGGTAGCAATGATTGGCCGGTGGTAGTGCATGTACGGTGCGGATTGAGTGGCATTCAAACTGTGTCTCATGCGCGTGTGCTGGGTACCACGAAGCCGCCAGTATTCGTGCGCGGCAAATATTACAACATATCACTTCCACGTGATATCAACGTTGTGCAACATTAGGTCGAAGCTTGGCGGCAGTTGGAACGAGCCCCTTGTTGCACTGCATAATAACAAGCTTCGAGACCTAGATCATCGATTCATCGCCGCATGGCTTATACTGCCTTTCTAGAAGGTCTTCAAACACATACGCACCCCCTGTAGATAGCTCCAAACGCCGAACCATCACAAATGCTTCTTCTTGAACCCCCCAAAATATATATATATATATCAAAAAAAATCGCTATAGCTCTGTTCTCTTGCTCGTCGCAGCGGTCGTCTCGCTTCTCTTCTCGCGAGTGGCCGCCTTTCTCGGGATGTGACCTTTTAAATCTAGCCACTCTGCCGCAAAGGCAGTCACAATCTTTGCCCAGTCACGAACCGTCGGTAGATCTAGGTGCTCGCCGTCGTCGTCCATGGTGTGCCATACATCCGGGAAGTGCGATGGGATAACGTGCAGGACCTCGACGCCCCGATGCATAAAGGGCACATGATCGTCGCCTATGAAAGGCCAGCCGAGGAATTGGCTCTCCTGCTTTCCAGGTTCGGTGAGAAACGGCGAAATCGGCCTGGTCTCTAAAGCGCCCAGCCCCCTCATGCGCTCTTCTATGGCTGCCATGTTCTTGTAAGCCCAGTGCGTGGGCAGGAAGTAGGACGGTATCCTGGGGTTGGCGTCGCCGAGGAGGTCAAGCAGGACGAAGAGGCTGATGGAATCAAGGGGTGTTCGGTAGGTGGACATGGAAGGGTGGAATTGCGCCTCCCATTCAGCGGCCAGTGATCTGCGAGGCATGTCAGTATGACTGTGTATCCTGGGTCCATCGCCATTCTTACCTTGCTCCGTATAGCGAGTCATCATCGGTCCAATCCCTAAAGGCCTCTTCGCCATCCAGCAGGACAATCTGCACGCCCTCTGCCGCCTCCAACCCATCAAGCGCATCACTACCACTGGCCCACTTAGCCTTCAATGCGTCTTCGAGACTCCTGGCGACGTGGAGCAACATGGCGCACGGGGCGGCACTGTCAGTAGCTCCGATGAAGCCAGTTGGTGTGAGCTTGCTGTCATAGTGCGCGACGAGCGTCAGCCTTGAAATGTCCCCCACCGCAGCGCCAGGCGGATCGCGCTGAAATATGAGGTTGGAGAAAGGGACGTCCTTGTCGCCCGTCGCGGGAGTCTTGGACGTGGAATTCTGCCAGACGAGGTGCCAGTCGGGGAGGTTCGTCTTGAAGAAGTCGACAAAATGCCGCTGTGTCTTGAGGGAACCCTCGGAGCCCGGCACACGGGGTATCAGGATGGGAGCGAGAAGCTTCCCATTGTGAATGTCGAAGTCATCGCCTGGCGAAGGGATGTTTCGCAGGTCGTCGTCGTCCAAGGTCGCGAGCCCCGATGTCGTAGAGACCAGAGACAGCGCCGCCAGCAGCGGGACGAAGACGCTGCGAAGAGGCATTTCTGTGGTTATTGTCGCTAACAGGGCCTGCTGGACATCTCGCGCCCCCGCGCAGGTTCACGCCGTCCAAAAGCGAGGTCGCGCAGAGTGTAGGTGGTATTTTCGTGACTGGGAGAAAGTCCATGAGCGGCGGCCACGTCTTCAGGCTGGTAGTGCGACACTTGACCTCGGGGTGACTATCGATAAGGAGCTTGGCATCCGCGTTCACGGCTAGGTTGCGCTGAGTACAAGTACGAGCCTGGTGATTTTTCTTCGAGATCGTTGCTCGCTCGTGTTTCTGCTTTCTCCTACTTGTTCCCGTTCCGTGCAGCCCACTGAGATTCGATGTACAGCTTTGCGCACGCCTCAGAGTCACTTCACGCAAGGCCGACAACTCAGGGTTCAGGTTGTACTCGTACGTGCTGGGGCCCGCCTCTTGACGGGATCAGTGGCGTTGTCCAGGGGCCTCATGCAGGTCCCGCCCGGGGCGTCGCCTGGTGGAACCATGGCGGGCTAGGTACCTACCTTACCTTAAGATAGTAAGGTACAGGTACGAAGCACCTTGGTAGTTCCACTGACACAACCAGTTGACTTGGTCATTTCGAAGTTGAAAGTCTCCATTTGTGGTCCGACTTCATCAGTCTGTTTGGCTTGATAATCAAATTCACAAATTTCAGCTGCGGCGCCGTAAGGGCGACAAGCATCTTGCCTTCGTATACGGATACGAGTAGCCAGCCATAAAGCACCGGTTTTCAGTATCAATACGCTACCAGCATCAAATTGCTTCGTTCAGCTCTTGAACCATGCATCTCGCTGAATCGCCCATTCTGCATCGTGCGTCTCGTATAACAACCTAGCTACATCCATAAGTCTGAAAGGCCACAGTCGAAGTTGGTTCTTCCGCAGCACTGTATGGAAGGGGATGCCTTTCAGCGTACTGTCATTACTATAGCCTTATGTAAAGTACTGTGTAGAGACGCTCCATTGCTGCTTTTACAGCCAGGGTAGCTTCATGGCAGCATATCTCCGCGACGACCCGCTTGTGCTCGACGACGCTTTGGGCGACGAGGCCGTGCTGGTGCTCGGCTTGTCATCGTCATCCAGTCCTTTCGTTCCCGCCTCGGAATTGAGACAGGTCAGAGTGACCTTGGGGATGTTCTCGCTCTTGGCAGCGCCGGGTGTAGATGAGAAGCCCTTGCTATAGCCCCACGTTGTGGCGATGAGGTACGTTCTGTTCGACTGCGCTTGGTACGCTGCCGCGTCTCCCTTGTCGTGAAAGCCTGTGCCCATGCGCCAGTCGTACAACGTCTGCTTCTTGAGAACGACCGTCTCGGCAGTTGTTTTGTTCGCGATGGACGTAGAATCAAAATCTAGTGAGATTGTTGCAAGTTAGTTATTCAGTCTCGTTCGGCATGTCTCAAGCGGGATGCAGCAGAGCAATATGGGCATACCTTCCCCAGTTGCGCGCGTGTAGCCAAAAGAATCAAAACATGAGTGAGGGATGGCGTCAAAAGTCAACAGTCCGCACATAGTGTCAATGTCTTGATTTTTCCCCCATCCCTCAGTCATCCCCGTCTTCAGATCGGCCTGGCACGCATCAGACAGGAAGCCACAGCCCTTGCCCTGCTCGACTGCTGCTTTTGCCTCAGGCTTGACGCTGACGAATACAGAGCGGCATATGTACCAAGACGGGTCCATCGGAGCCGGCGTGTTGGAGTCGGCCATCATCGAGCCCGGGATGTCGAAGGTCAGCGATGCCACATTCGTTGTAGAGTTCTGTACGATTTCTTCTGGCAGAGGTACGTCGCGAGCCACGGTGAGGTACGCTTTGTGTCCAGCTATCTTTTCTCCGGGGTATGGTTTAGTCCAGTCGTATCCCTCGACCGACGTCGCGCTGAACAATGCGGGAGTGTCCAGTCCCTTCTTCAAGGCATCCCATGATATCTGGATGACGTTGCTCCCATTGCCAGTGTACTCGAGATTGTCCGCATAAATGGGCGACAGGCTGGGCGGCGCATCAGCTCTGGCCAGGACCAGAAGCGAGACAGCAGCAATCGCAATGCGGATTAAGCGAGCCATCTTGGCGCGAAGTGGCCCAGCTGGTGACGAAAAGCATCTGGAGAGATTGTCCCCGGAAGGCTAAGACAGCTCTTATAAAGGATTGACACATGACTCACAAGCGCAGGAAATTGAGCAAAGTAGGAAGTTGTACCACTGAAGTCGTTATGACATTCAACCCGGAAGCGGAAGCGGCCGACCTCGAACACGAGGATACTTTTGTGTCGCAGAGCCGCGCCGTAAGCACGGCTTTATGTACGTGCGTAACGGTCCCACTATCAACGTTGTGACCTTCCTATATTGTCTCTCCCGTGCCCCAATTGGGGGAGCTTGTTGCAAGGGGCTAATTGTGCACCTATACCGTTCAAGTCCATGGGTGCCAATCTTGCAATTATAGGGTCTCGCCAAATTTATTCTTTAACGTTACAGCTCATCAATCCAAATTACCAGCCTCCCATGCCCTTCGCCTTCATTATCATCCCTGCAACGCCCTTGAACAAGCCCTCTACCTTCCCTGGATCTCCCTGGTACCCCGTCCCCGGGTTCCCATTTGCATCTCTCCAAATTCCGTCCTTGGCCACTCTTCCAAATGCCTTTGTATTCTGATTCCTTTCGATTCCCTCCCTCCACTTCTGGCAAATCTCTGGGCTATCGACCATGATGTTGAGTTCCTGGCTGTGGAACCAAGACTGGGTGTCTTGGTTGCCGCTGCCTTGGATTCCGACCACACCATCCGCGATGAGCAATTTGACGTGGCAAGAGCGAGTGTGGAAGTTGTGATGGATTGGGTGGTCTTGGTCCTTGCCGACGTAGTCGTAGATGTGCAAGAGTTCGAGTTCGGGCCCGTTCGGCGGGAGGGAGTTGATGAGGGCTTGTGCTGCTTGCTCATTCGTTCCGCCCTGCCCTGGAATCATCTCGCCCGCATCGTTGTAGCCAAAGCATACGTAGTATGTTACTTCTACGCCGCGCTTCAGAGCCGCAGCAATTGCGGGAAGAAGTGGGGCTGCATTGAGGTCTGGTGTTTGGATGAAGATGTGGCTCTTGGCATTGCGAATTAGGGAAAGCCATGCCTCGTTTTGCGGAACATTGACATTTTTCGAATTGACGGGTCCATATGGAGGACGCGATACCATGGCAATAGGGACAGGATTTGCAGTTGTGGTATTGATGTACGGCGTCATTTCCTCTCCGTCGGGGATCTCGGGGCCCGTGGGACCAATGGGCTTGTCGACCGCGAGGTTGAGTTGGCGATTTGTGGCTTGCAAACGGGTTTCATTTGCTTTCAAAGAGTAGCAAGACTGCATCCGTGTGATTTCTCCGGCAATGTCGTCGTCATAGTGAGGATCCTCCGGCGTGTGCTCCGGAAGTCCCGATTGTGCTTCACCTTCCGCAGCGATCGCGTTTTGATCTCGCCCTTTCTCACGGTCAACGTAATGAGCTTCGGTGTCGTGTGTTGGCAGACCACCCTCGGTCGCCGGAGCATCGTGTGAGGGAAGAGGTGGGTTGAGGCTATTATTCCAAGTGATCAACGCCGTATCGTAGATGCTGTCGACAATGGGTCCCTCTACATGCGCCATCATCTCCACGTTGTCGTTGTCTTCCATATTGTTGCTCATAACCGCGGCAATTTTGCGGTCCACGACGCAGAATTTCGCATGCAGTGTCCCCAACATCAGTTTGTGCAGACTGATGACCTGGAAATCGAGGTTTGGGATTTCCTCGGGCGAGGGTAGCTGGATTGCCTTGGATGTATAGGTCGACGGCTTGACAACTTGGTGTGCATCTTTAACATTGGCGGCCGCTGCTTTGTCGTACATCAATTTGACCACCACCCGTTGTCCCCTTTGCCCAGCTCGTCTTGACAGTTCGATCAAAGCATTCTTGACCAGTCGCTGGGCTACGGAGGGTGCCCAAGAACATGTTATGAAGAACACCTCTCTTTCGGCGCGCACAATGAGATTGGAACAGTGTCGAATGACGTCTGCCAGCGGCGCAATGACAGTAAGCGGCACCGTCCCGTAAGATCCCATCAATGGGGGAGACACCAATCCTGCCATTGGATCCGCGTCCAAGCACTTCAGGGAGTCGGCGAAGGCTTGCAGGAAGAGGGGGCTTGGCCTCGTGGGGCCCCAGCGGCCGCACTTGAAGGCCATCTCCAGCGCCTCTGCGGATGGAGCTGGTCGATTGTCATCGGGATTAAGATGTAGGTCTTTGGCATGGTGTCCGTATATTCGCTTGACGACGTCGCCAGGACTCTCGGAGGGGTTAGCTGCTAGGACTGAGCTCACAGTCTCCGTCTCTTGACAGAGCTTGAAGACGCGTTCGGAAACCATTTTTGCAGTGGCTTCGGTATATATCGTAGGCGATTGGCATCACCAGTAGTATCTCTGCTAATTTTCAGAAAAGATTCATCATTCCTTAAGTACATTTGAAGCTCTTTTGCGACGTGGGTGGCATTTGCAACGTCATGGCTGGGGAAATCAAGGCGAGCAGCCACATACGTCCGTCCCTTGCTCCACTCTCACACTACCGTGTGCCGGATTGCCGATGCAAGACTTAACAAGTACACTCTAACCACGACAACGGGATTTTCCACTGAGGCTGTGTTAAAGTAGGATGCAAAGATACATTTTGCTGACACGTGGACCAACACCTCATTTGTCGTCGGCAAGACCCGTACACGCCCAAAGATGAGCAAATCCTTGGTTGGGCGTCTTGATGGCTTATGTCGGCTGGGCCTGTGCCGCGTCTGCTGGCGTCATACACATTTCGGCTTGCATTCATTGCAAGTTCGAGGATTGACTTCTAGATCTCGGCTCGGACCATCCTTTTGGCTCGCACAAGCCAATGCAAGATTCTTCGCTGGGTTTTCTCGCAAAAGATCGCCCTTCGCCACCTGCTCCACGGGGGTAGGTACTTCGACTGTGATCTATGAACATCAGACCGTATCGGGTCCTTTTTTTCGTATGCATCTCATCAAATCCGACATGGCAGATGGTGAACGGATGCTTCCTTCAATGGTCTAGTCGCTCAATACCGGCTCCGATAGCGTCGTTCGCGAAATAGTACAGTTGGCTGGAGGTATTTTAAAGAAGCCAGCCGGCCACCTGTGCGAGCAAGCGGCAGTCCCAATGACTATTTCGGGCACAAGTCGCTCAAACGTTGTTATCGTGTGCATCGATACGCTTCTAAGTGCCAAGCATACGTAGCATTCATACTTCACTGGTGCGTGCATCGCTTTTCGCATATTGTTCTCAGTCCCAGTACTGTGTATTCTTTCTCCCTCCATTCGGGGCCCTGCCGCTCGTCGGCTTTCCGAATATATCTGAATTAGGTCCTTGACATCATCTTCGCACGCCGGATACTATACTGATGGTTTGTCGCAAAGTCACAAGTCCCTCGCTTACATGAGCTATTCAGAGGATTCACAATGGCCGCATTCTCATCGGAGGCAGTTAGTACGGCTCGCCGCCTGTTTTCAATACTGCACAAATTGACTGTTATACCTAACGAATCCCGATTTTCTGCTCCCTGGTCGCATCGCCGCTTTTGTGGATGCCGGCTCATTACCCATGGCTCTAGGAGCTCTCCCGTTGCTCAGTCTCGCCCCACAGCCAGGAGGGGTGTGAGTAGCGACTCAAGCAAAGTCAGAACTGAGCATGATGGCGGCCAAAACTGGCCATCAAGGCAGATCGAGAGCGGGACCGGCGTTTTGGAAGTATGCTCAAGTGCTAACACGCTCTTTCCTTCTATAAAGATGTCTTCGTCATCCACTTCTTTTATTCCTTACTACCTAGCTCTCAGTCTACAAGCTAACCTCTATAACGCCCCAACAGCTTACTATCACCTCTGGCCGACTCGCTCCGCCAAAATACCGATTAATAATAGGAAATAAGAATGCCTGACTAGCTAGAAATCCTAACGAGTTAGTAGAGCTTGCTATACAGAACGGTCTATCTTTAGATCCGTCGTACCTTAACCCGCACCCTATTCGAAGGAACCTAGCACCGAGAAGCAAGAAGCAGTATAATAGAGAACTTATTCTATAGTATATATAAGTTCTTATTCCCTATTCGCTTATAAACGAGTTTCAATCTTTAACACTACTCTAGGTTTGAAAGGAGGTTTCTAGGTTTAACGCCGAAAAATATTCAGACATTAAAGTAGTACGCCGAGTTTTTAGGCCTTACTATAATCGGAAAGCTAAATAGAAGAAATAAAAGACTAACTACCGGAAGTATCCAAAGTATAATGCGACGATTCTATAACGTATAGGAACGTATATTTTACGACTATATTCCCCTAGATATTACGCGCTCTGCGGCTCCGGTAAGCTACTTAAACCCTACGGTATTGCTTTCCGCTAATTATTCTAGTATATTAAAGGCGATTTAGCCATTAAAAGTAGTCTTATAAGGGGGAAAAGAGCCCATAGGAAGAAAACTTTCCTTACCGTCGAAAACTTTATATATATATAAGAGCTATACTAGTGCGGAGACTCTTACGACTATGCGCACGAGGGAAGCCAAGTTAATAAGACTAACCTTTTAAATACGTATTATTTTACGTTAGCGAGACTATAGAAGGTATACTAAGCAGAGTATAAGGTAAATGCCTCTTTTACACAGGCGTATTCTTAAACTAACGAGGATCAGGATCCTAAGCTCACGCTCTTATAGTATAAAGGAAATCCCGAATTTCGCCTAAAGTTTACGAGGGAGGTTTATAAAGGTATAGATATAAACTAGTAGGTTTTAAAAGGGTTCTAATAGCGACGACTAATAGGTAACTAACGTACTATAGACCGGAATATCTATTTACTAAATAAATAAAAGGTCCCGATGGCCTACTACCACTACTCTACGCATAACCTATATTGTATATGCTTGCTAAGATTATATCTTCCTAGGTATCGCCGGAGCTAAGTACCGCTGAGCAAGCTCTGGATTCAAGACCCCCGCAGAATGCTAAGTTTCGAGTCATAGAATGGGCGGACTACGTAATAAGACAGCCAGTCTTCCCTACATAGAACCGAAGCGGCCTAGACGACAAGCCAAGAGAACCAAGCTCGTGACGATTTTAAGCGTCGGCTTAGGCCATCCGGGCAGGCCTTACCACAGGTCTACAATTGCATACGCCTCGCCGTATAGCTCTCATTAATATAAACGGTAAGGTTAATATGCTATATAACTAAATTACAACTAACCGGGGCTGCTATAGACAACGGCTACTCTTTAGGCCAAGTATTAAGATCTACCTCTTAAAACAATACAAATATACTTATCAACCATTACCTCGGCAGTATATCTACTATTAACGGTGCAGCTAATTACCTCCGAATATAGTATTAGATAGACTTAGCAGAACATTTTCGCTCGGCAACTATAAAGTAGAATCCTAATCTACTGCAATCTCTTCCGAATAAAGAGCTATAGAATCTCCAGAGTAGCCCGAAATACAAGGCAATCATTAACAGAATCGGAGAGATTAACTCGCAAGTCGAAGCTACTACTTCCGGAGCTGCTCGAGCTAAGCTAAAGCTTTAGAGGCATGTAGTATATAAGGAACGACGAGTAATCGAGAAGAAGAGGTTAAAGGAAATTCAAGCCACTTAAAAAATCGTTTATAAAACCAACGCAGATCCATACCAATAGTATAACTAGCGGCAGACCTATTTTGACCGTATTAAGCATATACTACCTAGAGAGCGAATTCGCCTTGCTAAAAGTATAATACTAAGAGCATTACCGCGAAGCCCAGAATGGATTTCTACCTTAAAGGATCTTATTGCTCTCCGTAAGAATAGATTAAATATAGAATACTAAGATATACTATGCCCTATCTATAGGAGCTATCTAGTGCTATTATGCGGTAAAGTAGTAGCAAGGTAAGCAATATATACTAATATGCAAAGTTCCTTCGCGCTTTTACTAAACTTATATTAGTTAGTTTACCCTTAGAGAAATAATAGAAGTATATCTATCGATGTTTCGAAGCGATCCTTTAGAAATAGCATAGATTCGCATAATTTTGCTTCTAATATAGCGAATAGGTGACTAGTAAAGAAGAATAGTAGAGCTACTACTAAGATTACCTCGCCAATAGCGACGTTCTATTTCGATACGACCTAGTAGTTACCTTTCGCTATATAATTACTTGCGCCGGATATTGCCTAGTTTACCTCGGGAATATAGATCTTCTAGCCTATAAGCGGATAAACTAATATCCTAACATTACTATATAGCGAAGGCATATTTCTACGTGCATCCCGGCCTATATAGCAACTTAGGATAGTTTAAAGAATTTTATATGCCCTCACTATTATTATCTAGTTATATATAACTCCCAAGGCGACCTCTAGCATTATCTTAGCAATGTTTATAGCATCCCTAAGCCGATGGGTATTACTAATATCATTAGCCTATCTAGAAGCGAGCCGCCGCTAAATCGCCTACAAAACCGCTTAGACATACCTTACACTATATTAACGACATTATAGGGTTTATTAGCGAAATATTACTAAAGTCCCCCCTACTAGCTAACGAAGTTTCGTCTAGCATTACCGACGCGGAGGATATCGGACTAAATAACTATATAGATTTCGACGACTCTAACTCCGAAAACTCGACTATTATTAGCAACGACTATTCGCCGGTAATATCGGTAGGTTCCCGGCTCGTAAAAAATAGTAGGCTATAACGTTCTAATATCTCGTACTAAAAATATAACGTCAACCGACTAAATTAACCTATGACTTTTAATATTAGCTAAGAATATATACGACGACACCTCTAAAATCCTACTACTATAACTATATCTTAATAACTCGGCTAGTACTATAGGTTTCTCGTCGAAAATAGAATATAGAGTCGAATATCTACTTACTAAGTAAAAGGAATAGCAAAGTATATTATTCCTTATAAAGTAGCGCTATAGTAGGATAAGCTAGTAACTTAAAGTCGATATCTTAAACTAAGAGCTTATCGATAAACTTAAGAAAAAGCATAAAGGCTTCTAAGATAGGATAGAAATCTTCGGATCGCGGGTTAAGAATCGAAAGGTAGACTACTATCTTTGCTTTTTAGACTACGTTAGGACGAAGAGAGATTCGTAGTAATAGGTCCCTAAGAGCATAATATATCTAGAGCTTTGCGGCAGGTATAAAAAGAGGCTATAGCTAAAAAGAAATAAGAGAAAGACAAAACTTAGTATAGAATAAACTCAGTTACTTAAACATAAACTTTATAAATCTTTACTAAGTTACCTTAAATTTAAATAGTTAATAGACGGCTTTCTTTATATAAGTTTAATATATTTTATAAACCTATTTATTTATAGCGAATGCTTATTAGATTTCCTAAAGTTTACTACTTCTTAGGGGGTAGGTAAAGTTCTCGTTTAAATAATAAGTTATAATAAATCCGAGCCGCTCGTTAGTTTATAATAGATTAAATATTACTAATAAAGCATTATAATATATTAGTCATCTTTAATGAATACGGCATTTTTTATACCTTATAATATAGTACTATAGTAATTGCTAATAGCCCTCTGCGTAATTCGGGTATAGGCGCTTGCCTCGACTATATAAGTCGGCGTCTCTAGCAGTACTCGCATATACGACACGATCCCATTACTTCTTGCCGGCAGAAACTAAGCAGTATGCCATAGCAGAATTACTTAGCAGAATTACTTAGTATACGCTGAAATTCTTTCTGCCAGCAGAAACAAATTAGTATACCTATAGGAACCATAACTAATTAGGAAACCCTTATACTATTATATATCTGCCGGCAGAATTATTACAGTGGTAAATAGCGCTAGATAAGTACCTAGTAGTAGGCGACTTTAATACTAAGTACTATAATTAATAGCTTAGCTAGCTCGAGAGCTATAGCGAAGATATAGCCTTATAGGTACTAGATAATAATCTAAGCTTACTTAATCCTATTAATATATCGATAAACTTATATAGTAATATAATAGACCTTACCTTCTATAATATATCTCTAGCTAATACTATTTTAGAAGACTACCTAGCTCTAATTACTTTATACTTAGCGTTATACTTCTTAGGCTTGCTCCCATCTCCTTAATAATAGGGAAAGTCTACTTTACCTTTAATAATAAATTAAAGCGCTTTATTAAGATAGTTAAGTCTAGTGCGGCGGCTATCCTAGCTATAGTAACGACTCTATATAAACTAAATACCTTAGTATTAGCGCTTATAGATCTTCTTTAACCTATAGCTAAGGCTACTAATTAACCTATATATAAGGGAGTATATAGTACGCCCTAATAAATAGAGGAATATATACTTACTATAGTAGAGTATTATATATTTAAGAGAGTCTATCCTCTTAGCTTTAACTAAAAGGTTTAACTTATAAAGAGAGACCTCTAAAAAGTTATATACTAAGCTAAATAGCTCTATTAATATAACCTAATTAATAACTTTACTAATAGCGCCTCTATTATTAAAATAGTTTATTAGCTAAGGTTATTAAGTACTTTCTAATTACCCCCTCTATAAATAAACAATATAGTTTATAAGATAAAGCTGTTATAGACTCGAGCTGCTAGCTCGGGTCTGTGTTTATTAAGTATACACCGCGCCCACTAGGGTTACGTGCGCGTACACCGCGCTATATTCTCGCGCCCGGATCGGGCGCGGAGCGCTTTCCCTTTTCCTTCTGTATGTCTTTTGTTACTATACTAAACGCTTACTAGCAGATGCCCTAAGGCTAGTTCTTTATAAAAGCTAGATAAAGCTAATACCTTATAATAGGCGATACTTAAATACTATATAGTAGAAGATAATATACTAGATCTATAGATAGCTATTAATATTAAAAGGATAATCCCTTTTACTTAGTATATCCTATAGGAAGAAGTCTATAATATAACCCTTTATATAGGAAATACTTCCCTAGGCTTTAATAATATTATAGTTAAAATACTCTATACTATCTAATATATTATTAAATATCTTATTTATTAGCTATATAAGGGCTACTTTATTATTAGCTATTACTTAAAGCTATTTAGAGAAGTAAAAGTAGTTATAACTATAAAGCTAGGATAAAAAAACCTCTTAACGCCCTATACTTAATAGCCTATCTCCCTTCTATCTTACCTTAGTAAGGGCCTTAGATAGCTAATTATATATTACTTTAGTATAGGCTTTTATCTATTATAGTATATTATACCTATAGTAAGTTAGGGTACTTTTAAAACAGTCTACTATTAACCTTATTACTACCTTAATATATAATATTAAAGAGGTCTTTACTTATAAATAAGTCGCTATATTAATAACTATAGATATCTAGGGCGCTTTTAATATAGTTTTCTATAATAGGCTTATTATCTAGCTTTAAAGGGAAAGCCTTTAAACCTATAAAAGAGTTACTAAGAGCATATATTAAAGTAACTATAAGCTATTACCTTTCCTTAGGGCTCGAAAACCCTAAAGGAACCTAGCTTTATTTTATAATACTTTACTTATATAGGCCTAGCTTTATCTTATAATACTTTACCTATATAGATAAAATACTTAACCTTTATATTTTCTCTATATTAAGTAGGTTTTACTTTCTCTAATTACTAGGCCTAATACTCGGTTATAATAGGGAATAAGTTCTAAGTTAGGAATCCCTTATAGTTTACTTAATATATCGCCTAGGTATTAGAACTAAATCGCTAATATAGCGCTATAATTTTTATTTTAGTACTATTAAATAACTTAATATATTACTATAGGGCTAGAGTATTACTATAAGATTACCCTATATACCTATAGACCCCCCCTTCTTAATTAGAAGGGATTCTTCCTCTAATAAGATTTAGTCTTATTAATCTATAAGGTAGAAGTAGAGGACTAAATTAAATACTACTTCCTATTCGGTGCTATCCTTACTACTTAACTATTATACTATAACCTCTACCTCCCTATACTTTTCTCCTAGTCTAGCTAGGTAAAGGGTATAGTAGTACTCTTTACCTACCTAGGTTAATTAAGATAGCGATCTGCTATCTCTAATTATAGTTTCTCAAAGACTACTTAGAATAATAGCTCTATTATCGCGCCTAAACATCCTGCTAATAAGTAAATAAGCTAAATAAAGAAGCGTCTTAAGCTAATAAAATACTAAATAGTAGTTTATTTATATTCTACAGAAGAGTAAATAACGCGAGGGGGTCCTTATTTCGCTTAGACATTATATAGGCCGCCCTATTATATCCTATATCGATAAGTAGCGTATAGACTTCTAGCAGCCTAGCATGTCCTATGCCCCGACCTGAGCGGCCTAACGGCCGCTGGACGAAAAATACACACACACACATACACAGTCAAATATAACTAAATATGAGCAAGTAGAGCGATGTACCATGTAAAATGTATTTGCAAGAGACCACGCCTCAGTTTTTATCAGCCCATTGCTGATACCAGTCCAAGCAGCCCCGGTTAACCACGCCCGAACCGCCGGCGGCCTCGACACTGGTGCCGCTCAGAATCTTCTTGATCAACACCTCGACTTTTTTGCCATTTGCTGTGACCGGAATCTCGTAACATTCGTCAATGATACTGGGGACGTGTCGTGGAGACAGGCCCTCCCGCACGGCACGGCGGACAGCCTCGGCGAACTGAGTGTTAAAGGGCTGACCGTCCCTCATCTTGAGAAACAGCACTACAGTCTCGTCCACATCCTCGTGGCGCCGGCGTCCAATGCATAGCGACTCTTCAACTTGGGACGGAAAGAGTTGCAGAATGAGACTGTAAATTTCGGCGCTGCCGAAACGGACCCCGCTAGGGTTCAGAACACCATCCGATCGGCCCAGTATGACGAGTCCGCCTGTTTGCGGGTTGACTTGGACAAAGTCGCCGTGGGCCCAGACGCCAGGGAATCTTTCGAAATAGGACGCCTTGTACTTTTTCTCTCCGTCTGCTCCCCAGAAGCAGACCTGGATCATGGCGTACGTTAGTTGAACTTACTCGATTAGAGCCTTTTCAACTTGACTTACCGGCTGACTTGGAAATGGCTTGACACACACGAGCTCCCCTGCCTCGCCGGAGGCACTCAAATCGTTGCCCGTGGGGCTCCAGACCTGTACGGCCATACCCAAGGCGATTGCCTGGAGTTCCCCGACAACCACAGGCTTCAAGGGGCTGGGGACACCAAAATCGGAGATGATGTTCGTACCGCCCGATATCGAGCCTAGGTTCACCTGCCCAAAGGCCTCGTAAATATACCTGAAAGTAGACGGTGCGAGGGGCGACCCGGTGGAGTAGATAGCCTTGAGCGACGGAAAGGACAAGCCGTGATCCTTGGGTGCAATGCGTCTCTTTTCAAGCATGGAGTAGTAAGTGGCGCTGGCTCCAAACTGACTCAAGTCGAGCTCGTCAATAAGCCTAGACATGGCGAGATAGTCCTTCTGCAACTGGCCCTTGGACAGGCGATAAAAGGGGGAGCCATTGTACAAGACGACAGTGGCACCGGATGCAAGTCCAGATACCAACCAGTGCCACATCATCCACATGCACGTTGTAATGTAGCAAAGACGTTCCCCAGAGCGGATATCGCTCTGGAGCATGTGCTCCTTTTTGTGCTGCATGAGAGTTCTGATGGCACCGTGGACGATGCACTTTGGCGCTCCCGTTGTGCCGAAGCTGCAGAGTATGTAAACCGGGTGCTCGGCGGGCATTTGCACAAATTCGAGAGAGTATTAAGATCTTGCTTGTGCTCCAAAAAAGTCTCGTGCCCCCACCATAATCTGGGCTGTAACTCCGGCAAGACGACGCGGTCCTCGGTGAGGGAGGCAGAGTCAATAGTCTGGAAGACCACAACGGCTGCCAGAGAGGGTAGGCTAGCGGCGATCTCTACGGCCTTGGGAAGAACCGCGTGCGTCCTGCCGTTGTAAACGACGGCATTGTCAGTAAACATTATGCGCGGGTCCATTTGTGCTAGCCGGTCCAGTGATCCTTTAACGCCCGTGTCTGGACTGACGGCGGTCCAGATGGCACCCAACGACACGGCAGCAAGCATCGCCACTAGGGCATTGCTGTGATTCGCGACATATCCCGCCACGCGGTGTCCTGGCTTCACGCCCATTGCTTTCAAGGCCGACTGGCACCGCCTCCCACGCTCTCGCAGCTCCTTCCACGTGACAAACTGTCTCTCCATCTCGGTGATTGAAATGACGGCAACATCGCCTTCTGAGACATGCTGCATGGGGAATAATAGGTTCTCGGCGAAGTTGAGCTGAGCGCCTTGGAACCACGCCGGCTTGGGCCACATGGTGGCCGGGTCGCTAACCATTTGGCTGTAGGGCTGCGAACAGCGGATGCCGCAGAAGTCCCAGACTTGGGCCCAAAACTCGGTCGTGTTCTCCAGACTCCAGCGATGCAGTTCCTGGTAGCTGCGCAGGGCCATCCCATGCTTCTCGTTGACGAGCCGGATGAACTCCCACATCTGGGTGAGATGGGGCGCAGGGCGGCGCCAGAGCACTTCGTCCGCATTGTCTGCATGTAACTTGTCGCCCTTCTCGAGTGTCAAAATGGATTTTCCACCATCCAAAGCGGCTGGCTGGCCATGATCGCGGGCAAGAAGCTTGTTGATCGCCTACATAAGCCTGTTGCGCATGACGCCGTCCCTTATCCAAGTGAACAGGCGCAAAACGGGGACAGTCATGCTTAGCCGCAGAGCCATGGTGCTCCCTGAGACGGTCTTACAAACCTAAACGAGCGACTAAGTCTTGAGTTGCGCCAGGTTTGTTGAGAAGTTCCCAACATATGTTTGCCATATACTTTAAAGTGCTGGAAAAATGAAGTTGGCGTTCATCCAGTTACTTGAACTACGTTTGGGAGTCTCGCCCTCCTATCGCGTAGCGCAATCACATACGAACTTCTGGGGCAGCTGAAGCTGACTTGAAAGCACAGGAGCGCGACGCGTCACCTAAAACCCGATTGTCTCCATTTAAGCGAATCTTGTGTGGCGATGCAGTATGAAGCACACTCGCCGGCCAAAACCCGAACTCTTAAACACGCCAAATCCCGATCGGTACAACCAGCATGAATAACTTGTCAGCCAGTCACAGTAGTGAGATGAGCCACCATATATAAAATACTTTTTTTATGAGGCACGAGGTAGTGAAGCTACCGCCTGTGTTGACACTGGGCTCTGATATTAGTCCTAAACCTTTATCTTGTCCTCGCGAATCTTGCATCATCGCCTGTCGCATAACTGGGGTCCTTGCTACTGGTGCAGAAACGATGGTTCCTCCATCTTCTCTACTCGAGAATGACGGCATGTCGGCTCTCGAGCCGCACGAGATGTTTTTGAATGGCAAAGGCGCCTTCACCCATACTTTTCCAGCTCCCGCGGACGTTGATACATATTTCACGGTGACTATCCACCCGCACCAGGTCTCTCTCCGCTTTTGCTGATGCTGTTGTTAGAGAGAACCGGCGCCGGACACGGAGGCGCAGCTTAGAACTTACAATAACGTCGCCCGTTTCCTGCCCAAGGACGACGAAAGCCATGTGTTTTGGTGGAAGACGGCTGGCCGTCACTTCGCCAGGATGATGCATGAAGCGAGGTACCCAGAGCAGCGGCAGGTCGAGCTCCTGCTCTTCTTCCGCTTTGTCATGGCCCCTCGGCTTGGGCCTAAACCCTCTGCTTCGGACCCTTGGTTCCGGAGCCGTGTCGCTCCCGGGGTTGGCGACGGCTCACCGATTGGGTACAGCTGGAGACGGGGCACCGGTGGCAGCAAGCCGCTGATCCGGCACTATATGGCAGCCATAGGGCCGCTGACTGGCACCTCCGCAGACCCGCTGAACGAGTTTGCCGCCAAGGAGATGCTGTGTGCTCTTGGCAAGATCATGCCGGGCGTCGAGCTGCCGCTAGCTTGGAAGTTTGCCGCCCACATCAGACCCAGCCTTGTAGACGAGGCCACAAGGAAGGCAGCCGGGTCGTCGATGCTCATCGGACTGCAATGTGCCCCTGATGCGAAAGACATAGAGGTTATGGCGGGCCTCATGACCAAGTCGCCGTCGCAGGTCAGCGAGCTCCTCAACGGTATCTTCCCGCGGGCCATGCGGGACGCATACGGCGAGGATGCGTCCTTGGACAGCCTCCACATGGTTCGCGACGTTCTCTAGACGCACCAAGAAGGGAGCCACCTCAACATGCTGGGCACCACGGCCATTGGCTGTTGTACGGCCGATACCTCGCGCTTCAAGGTGTATGTAACCACTTCTAGCACGTCCTTTGACCACATCGCGGCACTCATGACGCTGGGGGGCCGCAAGCCGGAGTCTCCCCGGTCCCTTGCTCAGCTCAAGGAGCTGTGCGTACGGGCTTAAGGGCCTGGATTCAGGCTTGCCAACCTCATCCGAGCCTCCTAGTGGTGTCAACGGCGCCAGAGCCGTGGACAACAACGCCAACATTAGCGGTGTGACGTTCTACTTTGATATACATCCCAAGTATCCGCACCCGCACGTTAAGCTCCAGGTCGACGTCAGCAAGCACTCATCGAGCGACATTGCAGCCATTCGGGCCGTCATGAGCTTCTTGGAGCGCCGCGGCCAGGCGCAGGATGCAAGAGCATATTTGAACGTGGCGCGCGGCATGGTTTCGGATGAGGATTTGCGGACCAGGCGCGGGTTCCAGGCTTTTTTTGCATTTGCCTTCAAGAAAGGGGAGGTGGACATCACCTCCTACTTCTTGCCACAGATATACCGACGGTTTGCGGAGACACAGGCTGAACTGTCAGCTCCTACATCTCCAAGGTCGCAGCGACGTAGCCGTTGCGACTCTTACTAGCTGAATGATGACCTGACCGTACAAGCGTGACCACGGTTTGTCTTTTTGAATGGCTTTTGGTGAAGCAACATGGCCGCGCGGAGTTCTTGCCTATCTCGTGGACTCTTAGAACAGAAGATGAGCCAGCAACACTGGACGTAAAGACAACGAGCGAGGCGGACGGCCATGACTGTAATTCAGCTGTGCTTTATCGCACCTATTTTTTATTTTCTACCTATTTGCTACGCTTGTGGATCTTTCGCATCAGTTCTTCGAAAACACCCTTCTTCAAGCCCTCGCTTTCGTCCACTCCTGCAATCATGCGCTCGAGGTCGGCCACTCGTGTCTCTTCGTAATCTCGGAAGACGACTTCGAGCTGTAGTTCGTGATAGAGGTTCTTGACCACCTGTTCGCTTTCATCGTTTTTCCGCCCATAATTGTCTTCAAGCACACGCCTCTGATCTGGGGAGCATCTTTGTAGCGCTTGGTTGACGAGCCACGAACACTTGTTGTCCTGAATGTCGGTCCCAAATTTTCCAAGCACAGATGGGTTGGCAAGCGCATCCAGATAGTCGTCCTGTACTTGGAAATACTCTCCCATGGGGATGAGGATCTGTTCGGCCTGCTTCAGGTTCAGCGGTGTTGTCTTGCCGGTGTCAAGTAGCGCCAAGGCGACCGGGAGATAGAAGCTGTAGTACGCCGTCTTAAAGACGACAATTTCTGTGTATTTGTCGAGGTTAAAATTGTCCAAGTTGACCTCGTTTTCGGGCGCCGTGAACATGCCGTAGGCTTGCCCCAGCTCGACCTTGAAGGCCACCTCGTGGAAGAGCTCCATCATATCCACCTACGGGTCCCAATCGGTGCTTGGTGTAAGCGAATGGCTGACAAAAATAGAGGGGATCGCGCTACTCACGTAGGCTGGGTGGCTCTTGAAGTGCTTCTTGAGAAGCACGTAGATGGCACTCTCCAGCATCGTGGCGTCGTTTACGGCAGCCATTCCGACTCTGGGCACGAGATACCAGCATTGTTTGCCACGACGCGTTTTGGCTGCATCCATAATGTCATCCAAGACCAGCATCATGGCCTGCAGCAGCTCAACCATCCAGCCGAGCGTGGCAGCATTCACGTACTCATCCGGCGACAAGTCGCGGCCTATGAGGAGGCGGACCGAATCGACAACTGATAGCCCGCGGTTGCACTTCCCTCCCATGGTGTTGTGAAGCAGAGACTATATGAGCCTATCAGTCATGGCGCGCTGCGGAGTCGACAGTCGACTGCAGCCCATTGTACGGACGCATACATTCTCGAACCATTGCCACACCTGGGAAGGGAGCTTAAAGTCCTCGCAACATTGGTATTTGAGGTCATCGACTAATTGGCTGACCACAGCCTCGAATTCTGTCAAGCGAGCGGCCATCTTGGGTCCGAGTTCAGGCAACCAAAGAAAACAGCTGAGAGAGTGAGGCGTGGAAACGATGCACTGTCTCTCTTGCAGTGGTCCCAAGCTCAGATGCTGTGGCAGGCTCTTTGACATATACAATCCCATGCCTGGGCCACCCGAAGGCGAGGGCGGTGCATATGGTCTCGGCTTTTGTGGTGCCGCTCCCCAAGAATCGCGTGCGTTCATGAAAAGCCGAGCCCGGAGATCAATACCTTGAAGCCCACAATAGGGGCCTTGGAATGCCCCGTAAGGTGTAGCTGGTGCACGTCCATTTGCATCAATTTGTTGGTCGTTCGGTCCATCGGGGTGAGGAAATGCCGCAGCACGTCGTTATATCTAGTGCAGTTATAATTATCAGCGGACGTAGCTGCTGTTGATGCCTCAGGATCCGGGCCACCAGGCGCGCGCAATGCACTCAGCGCGTCCCATTTACACGATTGCGAGCCTCAAAACCAGCAACAATGAGTCGCGGCAAGAAATCATCGCCGCAAATAAGGTCTTGAGGCATGTAAGTGTATATATAACTCGCACGCGTTGGTCTGTGGGGTGGTTAGGTGGTTGGGTGGGTGCCTGACGCAGCTTGACGGGGTACCCTAGTCCTCTAGCGTCGATCTTGCTCACGGGAATACGCGCGGTGGGTTTGTCTTCCTTTCATGTTCATCTCAACGCGAGCGACGAGACGCATTTCCAGTTCGCATGTACGTGAACATGGACCCCAGTACGGCAGACGCCGTGCAACAAGTCCCGATCGTGCCTGCACCTGCCGCGGCCCGCTCAGGCGATGTGCCGAGTGGCCTGGCTGCCAACAATCCAACCGCCACGTCCTTCAATTGTCAGGCTTGCGTGCGCAAGAAGATTAAATGCGATCGTCATTTGCCGGGGTGCTCGAGCTGCCGCAAGTCAAAACTACAGTGCGTGTACAAATCACGCCCGCCGCGGAAGCGGAGGCGAAAGCAAAGCCTGCCACAAGATGGCCACGAGCGCAGCTTGCTGGACAGCCGGAGCCATCTCGCTCCCACGAACTCCGTTGCGTCTATACCGTCCGCCTACAACACATCAACTCCGGCGCTCCACACAAAAACTCCGACGCCAGCGCCTGCCATGCAGCACGTCGAGAGAGGCAAGCTTCTTACGGGTGACGGCAAAACGCGATACGTTGACAACGTTCTCTTGCTTGAGCATGGCGAAGGGGATCTATGCGATCTGTCGGACTCTGACGAGGACGACGGCTACACTGACGACGTCGGTCCCGACGAGGGTACCCCCACCGTGCTTCTTGGTCTTCTCGCAGCGCATGCGGTTTCTGGGGCGATGCTTGGAGCCACCCAGAGCCTCGCCGAACAACACCCGTCGCATTTGGAAGCCGTGAGGCTCTGGGACATCTATACGCAAAACGTCGAGCCTCTCTGCAAGGTTCTTCACACTCCAACCGTGGTGAAGATGGTCGAGGCGGTCTCTAAGAAACCTAACGAGGCCTCGAAGAGCGAAGAATGTCTGCTTTTCGTGATATACTACTTCGCCGTCTTCTCTATGCCGGACGCCGACTGTCTTCACGAGTTTAACGTATCGAGGAACCACTTGATGTCTGAGTACCGGAGAGCTGTTTGCCAAGCACTTATCAACGCTTCGTGGCTTAAGACGAAGGCTCTGTCTGTTCTACAGGCGTATGTCCTTTTTCTTATTGCTATACGAAGCCAAATCGATTCCGATACGCTTTGGATCTTAACAGGCATTGCTGTCCGTCTTGCGCAGCGCATGGGGCTACACCGTGACGGTGAGAAGCTCGGACTACCGCCTTTTGAAGTCCAAATACGCCGACGGCTATTCTGGCAGCTTCTTCCCTTAGACGGGTATGCGGGTCAGGTTTCGGGCTCTGGCATCTCCATATCTCCAGATAGCTGGGATACCTGCCCGCCACAAAATATAAATGATAACCAGATCTTCCCTGGTATGACGGAGCAGCCACAGGAGCAGAGGAGGGCGACAGAAATGATCTTCTGTCTAGCACGAATGGAGCTTTCTAACTTTTATACCCGCACTGGCGTTGAAATAAAGCAAGGCAGTGGAACGATTCAGTTTAGGGAAGCAGAGGATATCGAAAGGCTGATTGACGACGTCGAGGGCCTTATTGAGACTAGGTTTCTTCGGTACTGCGACATCCTAAACCCTTTGCATTTCTTCACTATCGGCGTTATGCGATCAGCTACCAACACCATCCGGCTACGTACTCGAATGCCTCCCCTGATCAAGCAAACCATCAGCGACGCTCAGAGAAAGGACCTCTGCGCTCTGGCGCAGAATATTCTCGATACAAACAGCGCAATATATAGTAACCCGAATATGACGAAGTTTCGGTGGCAGATGCGAGCCTTTTTCCTATGGGATGCTCTTTTGTGTATCCTGCTGAGCCTCGCAAGGGTCGGCTTTTACTCGCCATCGGAGCTTAACACATCCTGGGGCAAAGTTGCGGAGGTCTACAGAGATTACGAAGAATTAGCCAGGGGTAAAACGTCACTGCACGTGTCTCTTGGAAGACTCACGCTTAAAGCTTGGGTCGCAAATCCCCCAACCGACGTATTAACAGAACCGGCTTTCATAACAGCTTTGCGCGCTCAAGGGCAAGCGAAGGTCAACAAGAGGGAGCCCAACGTCAACGCCGGTACCGATTCTGAGGCTACAGATGCGGTGACTGGTTTTGATGAAAATTTTGGCAGCACGGAGGGAATAGAGATGAATCTCGATGGCGACTTCAGCCTGGAATCTGCTGACTGGGCGTTTTGGGAGCAAATATGCCAAGGGGCAAACATGCGTTAAGTCGAAGACTATCGCGACTCAAGATAATTTGAAAACATATTTCAGACCTGCGTAACTGTATGAACACGAAGCCGAATTTCTTCTCAAGCACCGCAAACACATGTGGCTATATGGCCGACGTAACCCAAATCTGTCCCTTCAAGGGCTGAAGGTGCCGCTGCTGGCGGATCTAAGGAACCAGGCCGCTTGGCGAAGAATGATGCATTTGCCGACTCCAATTTGTTTGCAGCTGCAAAGCTAAGCCAGGTGCTATCCCAGCGGACGGCTTGCTGCCACGACAGCCTCGGGTTTTGCAGGGATGCTGCGCGGACCGGGTATCGCGCCAACGCATGCGTGAGCTCCATACAACATCGTCTAAGGTGACGCAGTGTCATCTGGGACCTCTGCACGGGGCCTTAATTTGAAAGTTGTGAAATGATTCCACTGGAATATCACTCGGACTTATAGAAAAAAAGCAGGCATTGTTGCTATTAAATAGAGCGAGACCGTCACATGGTTGTCTGCCTCAATGTCAAGCAGTATGATGGCGATAAAGTCTAGGAGCCCGATACTCATCATTGGAGCAGGCTTGTCCGGCCTAGCTACCGGAAGGCTGTTGACGAACAATGGAATCCCCAGCATTGTCTTCGAAGCCTCCACATTGGAACGCAGCCAAGGCTTTTCCATCTCCTTGCACGACTGGGGATATTCACCATTGCTAGAGGCACTTGGCGGCGGAGCGTCGCTACGCAGCATGACCAAGGCCGTTGCGCCCGACCGCCTCGTCGGCGGTATAGGCTGGGTCGACTTGGCGATGCGCGACAACCTCACAGGAGAAGTCTTGGTGGCCCCGGACGCGGACGCCCGCCCGACCGTGATGCGAGCTAATCGCAACGCACTGCGATCATGGATGGCTGACTGTGGCGGTGTAGAGCTGGACGTGAGATACGGTCATAAGCTCAAGAGCGTCTCTGGAACGGCTGGCAATATGAGGGTTATCTTTGAGAACGGGGCCGAATACGACGGCTCTCTGGTGATTGCTGCGGATGGGGTGCACTCGGCGGGTACTCACGGGCTTTTCCTCAGCAGCACTGCGACATGGCTGACCCTTTGCGCATAGTTCGATCGCAGCTTCTTCCGCACATCGTTCCCGAAGTAGTGCCAGTGGTGGTGTACCACGGCGACTTCCAGCTCTCGCGAGAAGAGTACGACCGCCATGTGAGACCCATCAGCGGTGAAGCCAACATCCTGGCTGGGGTCGGTGACGGCTTCAACACGCCAATAACGGTCTGCAACATGACCGAGACGCAGGTACACCTGGACTGGTCCTACTCTCGACCCGCCCGTCGCGAAAACGACCCTCTGTTTTGCCCGACGTCCGGGGCCGATGCCGAGGCTGGGCAACTTCCACAGGCGTTGCTGGATGAGCTGGCGGCTTACAAGCTGGCGGAACCGTGGGCGCGGTACATGAATCCAGAGGCGATCCAGCAGCACACTGTTTTCCGCTGGGTCAGCCGCTGCGTCAACATGACGGCAGATGAGGCCCGGCTGGCGGCCCAACAGGGCGTCGTTTTTGTCGGCGACTCGTGGCACGCCATGCCTATTTTCGTGTGGCGAGGGGGGCAATCATGCGCTCGTCGACAGCGTGGAGCTCGCCGTGGCCATTACCGACAGTGCAGACCTGAATAAGGCCGTAGCGGTTTACTATGACGGTGCTACGAAGCGGTGCCAGGACGCTGTTCGGAGGTCAAAGTCTCGCTTTTACGTCCTGCATCGACCGATGGCAGAGTGGAGGGATTTTGCGGCAAAGCGGCGACTCGAGATGGCGGCCTAGGACTTGACTCTGAAGAGGCCTTGTTTTCAGGATACTTTGGTTGTCGTCAGCTTGCTGATTTGTTCTATTTAATTTAACGTACTTTACATTCTAGTTACTTGCCTGCGAGGGTGAAACATGTGCCACTGTGCGTTTCTCACAATTCCGCCAAACTCAATTCGCAAATGCTGCTAATCGGGAATCTAACACATACACACACATACACACACACCACACACTCTCTCTCCCTCCCTCTTTCTCTCTTTCTTACACACAGCTCGGCTGCGGCCTGCATTTACGAGAAGCTATATACGGTTTCAACATTACCGAGAGGTCCGGCCAGCTACCTGCTGACTCCACACAACCCAAACCAGCGCCTTTTCATAATGTCACCTGGCTCAAACCCGACCTTGCGGTCCTCGATTAGCTTCCAAAGAACCTGCAGTAAGAATGGGGCAATAGCATTCTCCACAAGGTCGGGCGGCACGTCGCCGTAGATGAACCTTACAATTTCAGGCAGCGTCATTCCGGGTTTGACGATGGCTGAAGAGCCGGTTTTGTTCCATGACAGTGCCGAAAAAACCGGTCGACGCGCACCTCGTTGTGGCTGACGTACTCCTGCATCTTGGCGGGCAAGTTGTTGATGCGGTCTCCATGCGCAGGGTAGCCAGCCGCGCAGCCCAACGCAGCCATCCGGGCCAAGCTCCTCATGTACTCGGCAAGATCTTGCACGACGGAAAAGCCGTGACCGAGCACGTTGTCGCCGGTAAATAGTGCATTTTCTTCTTCTAAAAGGAAACACATGTGGTCGTTGGCGTGACCCGGCGTCGATACAGCGCGGACGGAAGCTCCCTCGACTTGGAAAAGTTGCCCGTCGCTGATGCGGTTCTGGTTGTGGTCGGGTCGATCTTTGTAGACGCGTAAAGCCATCTTGACGTCTCGCTTAATGAGATCTGGCACGCCGCCGGTATGGTCACCATGCCAGTGAGTGAGCAGGACATAGGCGATGTCGACGTTGCGTTCCTCCAGAAGCGCTGTTATGCGATCTATCCAAGTTGACAGGCCCTGAACTAGTATCAGCGCCTACATTGTTTTTTTGTCTTTTTTTTTTAATCTGTGATACATCGTCAGGTTACACAACTCGCCTGTGTCAATCAAGATGCGAGACGCGCCCGTTCCGACGAGATAGGTGTTTGTGCCTTGCAGCTGCATCACTCCGGGGTTGCCCGCGAGGACGCGAATCACCCGAGGGCTCATATCTTGGACATCAGGAAGGATCGGGAGCTGAGATTCCTGGCCAGCCAGATACTCCTGCCAGTATGACTCGTCAAATGGGATTCGCAATGCCATGGCTGGATCGCGAGGTCTGGTTGGCCGCGTATCCAACGTGCGCTGTATCGCCGGTGAGAGGCTACTAAATGAGTTTGCCTTTGGGCCTTTAGGCCTTTGGGCCTGTTACCCAACGTCTTTCAGGGCTTAATTATGTCTTGCGTCTGCTGTTATTGTCGCTGACCTTTGTCCTTTCGGTCTGTATGTCTTCAGACGAAACACTCATGGCTGAAGCGTGCTGAAGGGGCCCGCGTTCACAATGCTCTGCGGACCGTTTTTGCCCTGAGGCACACGCTTAGGATGTCGCGGCCACTGCGCCCTGCCGGGGACCTTGGCAAAAATATCGTTCCAGGCCGCATTGTTGGTGAAGCTCAGCTCGTTGGGGCCGATGCGGACAATCTCGCCGTACTTGGCGTGGACTCTAGCCTGGAATTGCGGGAGGCGGCCGTGCCATTGCCAGTAGTCCTGTGTTCGGGTTCAGTCCTCTTTATTCACGATCACAAAGCGTTAAGTCTGGCTTTGACACACCCATGGCAGCTTGCCTATCTTGCAGTAAAATGGTCCCGGCACATTGGCCAGAGGATAAAGGAAAATGTTGTAAATCGACTCGGCGATGAAGTACACCATGAACACGCCGACGAGGAGGCGGATGGCGATAGACTCTGGGAGCAAGCACGCAGCGCCCCCGGCAACAAATGAGTAGTCCATGTTCTCCACGTAACTGCTGGGCATGACCGCGCCGGGCTGTCCAGCAAAACGGATAGGAGGGAGTTGAGTGTGAGAGAAGAGCCGCGAGTCCGACGCAGATTTCTCGGCGGGCCGATTTTATTAGGTCTTGTTGACGGATTCTCGATGTATATGCCACTTAGGTGAATGCATGAAGACAACCTAGCTGTTTATGATTGGCTCGTGCATGAATTCTTGCCATGTCTTTGATGCGCAAGCATCGTGGGGTTTGGGAGGAGACGGGTTTTAGCAGCCGAGGCGACCATGGCTGTTACCACAGCCACCAGAGTCCTGGCGCGCAAACCTCGGCTGACTGCGTCATTGAGTCAGCTGCGTTTATGCGTAAAATTGGGCGCCGTATTTGGCTGGCTTTGGAGTTAAGTCCGCAGGGCAGCAGGGCGGGCCTGGACTGCTTTCTGGTGGTTAAAACCCGAGAAACATTCCTGGTGGCCGCGCCGCTCCGGTGGAACAAAGACCGATGACAGGCCATTTTATGATTTCTTTGTCTGATATTGCACGCGACAAGAGATCTAGAGGTGCGAATTGACTATGTGCGTGCAAAATGTTGCTGTAAGATTCTACCGCGCTCGGATGTCGTCATGTCTATTGAGCACCTGTCACAGCAGCAGTTCGTTATATTTTGCGCGGACAAAGGAAGTGAACTTGAAGAGGAGAAAGAATTGACTCTAGGTTTTCTATTTGTCTATCAAGTACATGGTTTTGAATTAGATATTCCCGGGGCCCTCCTTGCCGTCCACAACCAGCCACGGCCGTACCTCGATCGGAGACCAACACAGCCAACTGCGGATATATTTCCTAGGAAAGCGACGTATCCATCTACTCTCCTCCTCTCAACTGTTACTCTGGGCCAACACGTGCGCGTAGTCCGTCTCTCTTCCCTTATGATTCCTAGCCCGCAGCGAATCGGGAGATGGCGCGCAGCTTGGGGCCGAAGTGCCAGAAAGCAAACGGCGCGACCCAGCCAAAACCGACGCTGAAAAACGCCAGCACACTGGTACCCCAGCCGTAGCCGAGGGCCTTGTACATGTACGGAGCAAATAGAGGAAAGCCGAAGCCAGCCAAACTGCGGAGGATAGCACAAGCGGCCATGGCGCTAGCCGCATAGGTCTGGTAGCTGTCAACGATATAGGTCTGCATGCCCTGAAGGCAGGATATGGTGCCAGCAGTAAAGATAAGGGCGCCAATATTGGGCATAATCCAGTGGATGTTGCCGATGCTCCAGCCATACCAGAAGAGACCAATAGTGCTAATGACAGAACCCACAGCGAGCGAGGGCATGCGGAACTCGGGCTTGCCAACATTGTTATTACGGGCCTTCAGAGCGTTATAGATGCGATCGACGACCTTAAGATTGAAGAAGAGACCAACAAAGGATCCGATAGCGATAGATAAGTAGTTAAGGCCGCCGATACCTGGGTCCTCATGGTAGACGACAGTCCAGATCTCCGGGAACGTCGCAAACATGAGGTAGGTAGTCCCAAATAGGTACGCCATGTAAATAGCCATGCAGAAGACAATGGGTTGCGTGAAGAAGAGCTTGAGAGGGCGCTCAAAGGCGTGGCCGAGCTTATAGCCGAGCGACTCAACTTTTTCGCCAATGTGTAGGTTCTCGTTGCCCGTCTCCTTAGCCAGACGGTCGCGGCGCTGGCGCAACAGCGTGCCCGGGTGGGACTCGCGGAGCCAGATGAAGCCGACAACCTGGATAGCGACGGCGGCAATCGAAGTAGACCAGAAAACCCAGCGCCAGGTCGAATGCTGCGCGATGAAGCCGCCGGCGATGGGGCCGACCACCGGTCCCAGGATAGGACCCAACGTGTATATACCCATGGCCTTGCCGCGCTCCTCAGCCGACCACATGTCGCTGACGGCGCCGCCTCCGATTGCGAGGGGCGCACTACCGCCGATGCCCGCGAGGAAGCGGAACGCGAAGAACTGTGACTTGTTGGTGGCGAAGCCGCACCCAAGGTTCCACCCCAGGTACCACACGTTGCTGACCTGAAGCAAACGCACGCGACCGTACAGCTCAGACGCAGGGCCGAAGAAGATTGGTCCCACGGCGTAGGCGAGGATGAAGATAGCTAGGGATAGGTACACCTCGATGTCGTTGTGCATGTTAAGGCTGTCCCCGAGATCCTGTAGCGCGGGGGCAATCATGGCCGACGATACGGGAGAGATAAAGACGAAGAGAGAAACCGCCCACGTGTTCTTCCATTTGAGGTTCTTGGGCCAGTTTTTGGGGTTCCCGAAATCGTGTGGGCCGCGCCAGGTAACGAGGTTGGGATCTTTGTCGGCCTCGTCGTCGACGGACGTGTCGATGGGGGTCGATTTGGACAGCTTGGCCGCCTCGACGTCTTTCTCGTTTAGCACATTTGGCTCATTGTTGCCGGCAATTGTCGCGTTTTTGGCGACGTCCTTTTCGGGGAACGGCGCCATCGCCTGGTCTGGCTGGCTGGGCATCTTTGCCGCTTGCTGTAGTGCGTTGCAGCCGGGGTTGAAAACGAGACTCTAGGATGTCAAATCGATGGCTTCGTATGGGTGCAACTTTGCGATTTTGCTTGGACTGCCTGCATTTTGCCGGCAAGTCTGCCGGCCTGAACGTTTATATTCAATGTTCTCTGCCAACTGCCCGAGAGAAGTACGATTGGCAGCCAATCACAGTTTGTTCTCCATTTCGGGCCCGATCACTTGCCAAGGGCCGACGCGCCACCCAATAGGAAGCCACAAAATTTCGGGCTCGGCCCCAGAGGACCGGCTCGGCCCCAGAGACTTTTCGGCCGGCGGCCGGTAATCTTGCGGCGAAATGACGTCGCAAAAGCTCTCACTTGGCTCTGCAGCGAACCAAGGTTGCAGCGAACCACTGCCGCCTGCATTGAACCAGCCTGCCGCGAACTGACCTACTTTGAAGTGCCGTACCGCGAATTGGCCTGCAGTGAACAAGCCCAGCGCGTAAAACCGCTATCAACTGCGCCTTCTCCACAACGGTCGCTTCTTACCTGAAGGATGCGGTTCCTGTGGTCGACGACTTTGTGCGCAGCCTCTCGTCTCTCCGTAACGAGATGGTCTTGTGCGACGGGGTGGTCCAAGACGGTGCTGCTGACGCCATTGTACAATGTCGGGGGCCACGCAGCGACTTAAAGGACGTGGCTGGCCACAGGGGTATCAGTGCCCCCTGTACAGGTGCCGACAATACGTATGAAAGTAGGGCGACCGAGGACGCGGCTAGGCCACGGACTCGGATTGGCCATTTCGGCGGTCGAAATATCGTACTCGTCGGGGACGAGTCGGAACTAGAGGTAGCCCGGCCGTATAGTATTCTTATTATTAGAAATGCAAGAATATTATAGATACTTTAGCGTCGAGTACTCTAGGAGCGTGATAGCCCGTTTGACCTAGATAACGTAGTGATGTTAGTTGCGCGTTACGCGTTAGCTTACTAGAACACTTCTTATAAAGCCCTCCTCTCGCGACCCTACCTTATAACTACGCAGGCTATGTCGAGTATAGCTCCTCTGCCTATGGTTTGTCGTGCTAGGGCGGAGTAGTAAGTTCTTTTTGGGGCAAGTGGTCCTTATTTAGGGATAACGTGGTAGCGTGTTATCCTTTCCTAGCTGTTCTTGTCGTTGCTCTCTGTAAGAGCGTTGGACTTTGCTGTATCTGCTAGAGAACCCGCGGGTATGTAACGGCATAACTAGCGCTGAGTTAGTCTTGCGTTTCTGCGGCTGTAAGAATCTTTTCACCGTCTGCAAGGGGTGCATAGCGCTATGGCTAGCTGTACTATTAGCGTGCGATGTGAACTTAGCGCGAGAATGGATAGGAATACGCCTGTAATATCGCTTAATACTGCCGCAAATGGCGCTATGGCAGCGTCGTGGCAGTAACGCGATGTGGATGGTCGGCGCGATTAATAAGTAGTCCGGGTGCTTAGTAGCTGAAGATATCGAAGCAGCCGACGTAATAAGGAAGTGGATATTTATTGCTAGCGGCGAGTCTTGGATACGAGGACTAGAAGTAGTCGGCCTAGAAGTAGTCGGCATTATGCTAAATATACTAGCGACGTCAATATAAGACTTTTGCGTCCCGACAAGGACGAAAATTACACTGTGCTTCGACAGGCTATTAATAGATACTAAGCTATTATAAACTTTCCCTGGCTTCCTTTACCTCGTTATTCCACTGCCATTATTATATCAGCTACTATAGAAGATCTTCCTATATTTGCCATCTTCGTTCGCTGCTTATAGTGCGCTAGCGGGACGGATCTGACGTCTACGGATGACGTTTACTTACACGGATATGTAGGAATCGGGTATAATCTATATTATTATACTAGCTGCGCGGAGAAAACCGGTTACCCTAGGGTAGCACGAGTTAATTAATGGGTTTTACGGACGTTTAGCATCGCTATTATTACTATATCGACATATCTGATGGGCTGCAAGCCGACTGTGGTGGCAGTTAGCGCCTCGGCGTATGCCGGCACCCGAGCAGGGGGTCGCTAATTTAAAGACGGGTAGTAGCACCCCTGGTCCTAGTGCGCTGACCTCCGAGCAGGGGGCGCTCCGAGGCACGCAGGACCCCCGATCCCTCTATAGTTGATTGGGATGGGCCAGACGATCCCGAAAATCCAACAAATTGGCCGGCTGGGAAGGTAGCTACCATTGTGATAATCGTTTCTACCATAACGTTTCTCAGGTTCATCGAACGGTTTCCCTTTTCCCGGCTTGCTCGCTAAGTTCGCACAGTGCTTTGTCGTCGTCAATATTCGCTCCGGGCATCTTGCAGGTGCTGCAGGACTTTGATCGTCGAGCTCGGAGCTCGGCTCCTTTATCGTGTCCGTCTTTGTCATCGGTTACGGGTTCGGACCGTTGTTCATCGCGCCGCTCTCTGAAATATATGGCCGCTTGCCGGTGTACCACGCCTGCAGCGCGCTCTTTGTTGTTTTCAGCGCAGCGTGCGCCGTGGCCCCGGACCTCCCCGCCCTCACCGTGTTCCGCTTGTTGGCCGGGCTGGCGGGCAGCTGTCCCTTGGCTCTCAGCGCCGGGACGATTGCTGACGTCGTCCCGTACGAGAAGCGCGGCAAGGCCATGGCGGCTTGGACCTTTGGTCCCCTCCTAGGCCCCGTTATCGGCCCAATTGGTTAGTGAACGACAACCCATTCGGTGCGGTACCGCCTTCTCTGACGAAGAGTATGGCTAGCGGGAGGATACCTCATCCCGGTAAAAGGTTAGGGATGGTCGTTCTGGTCGTGACGATGGCGGTACATCCGGACAGTGGCCCACCCGCTACATGTGTATTCAAACACCGGGCACATCTAGGCGAGTGTCGTCCTCATCCTTTCCGTTATCTTTATGCACGAGACATATCCTTACGCTATCCTCAACCGCAAGGCCAAGAGGCTCTGTAAAGGGACGGGCAACTAAAATCTTTGCTCTATCGCGGACAAAGCGAGCTCCTTAAGAAGTATCCTAGCAACGGCTATTGTTTGACCCTCGAAGATGCTCGTTTATTCGCCCATTATCTTCCTTTTCTCTATATATATGTTTATCGTCTATAGCTACCTCTACCTCATATTCATAGCTATGCTATTATTATTCGAAGGTAGATATAGCTTCTCGACTGGCTTAATCGGCCTTACGTATCTAGGGCTCGGTGTCGGATCATTTGCCGGCGTGATAGTATCGGGTGTAAGTTCGGACAGATTAGCACTATATATAAAGTCGAAGGTAGGCAGGGAGCCGAAGCCCGAGTACCGGCTGCCTTTAGTCGTTATTATATCTATCGTCGTCCCTGTTAGACTGTTCTGGATTAGCTACACAGCGGAGACCTACCAGCACTAGATACTGCCCATTATCGGCACATCTATCTTAAGCCTCAGAGTAACTCTTACTTTTATAAGTTAAAAGGGTTACGATTTTAGACGCATACATAGCAGATCTATTAACTTAGTATTATAGATGCCTATATTAGCATATCTTATCGACGCTTATAAGCTATATGCCGCGTCTGCCATAGCTACTAATATCTTTTTATGTTTTTTAGGCGGTGCGCTATTACTACTCGCAGGAGGTCCGATATTTTCAGGTTTAGGTATTAGCTAGGGAAGCTCCTTACTCGCCTTTATTGCAATTGCTATAATACCGGTACTAATTATATTCTTAAAGTATAGAGAGCGCATCCGCCAGCGAAACCTAATTAATATTAAGTTCTAATATATTGCGACGATAGAATCGCGCTTTTAGAATAGCTTTATAGTTTAGCTCAAGGTAATACGCAGCTACTTAATAGAAGCAACGTATTAAGGGGTTTTAGATCCACGCCCAAAATTAAGGAATTCACCTAGGATACTTTTATAGCTATGTCTGTTAAGTTCGGCTACGGGAACAAAAGTCAGATGCATGCAAAGGCTCAGTCAGGCTGGGGCCAAAAGCTGCCTTGCTGGTCGTTCTATGCCGCTGTCATTTTCACGCGCTCTAGTAGGCGAAGGCTACCCTCGTGAAGTATAACCGCGAAGCATGGCCGACACTCAACACCATGAATAGTCTCGCAACGCTCTACACGGACCAAGCATACATAGTTATCTACGGGTATCTCTTTACGAACGATATTTTGTTAGGGACGAACGAATACACAAGAAGCCGAGTGCAACGACCTTGCAATAAGATAATGAATGAGTGCCTGCCCAAGCAAATTCGGTAGGCGTCGTAGCTCAATGTGCGTCGTGGTGTTAAACCGCGTAAAGCAAGAGGAATCACATCGTATAAGTCAGCCAGACGAGGCAGCTCATGGCCACTGTCTTAAAAAGGTTTAGAGGAAACAATTGTCCTCTATTGAAAAGCTATAAAGAGCTCATAAATATTGAAAAGCGCATGAGGTCCTATCTAATCTTAGGGGTCTTAATAGTCCCTTTATATCCTTTTAGAGTCAGGCCATCGTCGTCTACCTACTTTTTCCACCTCCCGTTTTCTAGGTCAGGGGTCTGTGCTATCTCCCCGACAAAATATATTCCCTAAAGTAGCAGTACTATCGCGTCGCTGCTCGACACTACGATTGTCTAAGCCCTACTACTGTCCGAGAGGTAGTAAATCCGGCTAAAAACTATAAGCTCTATAAAGTTACTAAGCGTTATAGCATTAACCTAATAGAATTTATACAGGTATATTATTACCTTAAATCTAGATAAGCTTTATTACCTTAAATAGTAATAGGATTTATAAGAGGAAAGGTCTTAATAATAAGCTCTTAGTCTCTTTTAGTAAGAGATAGGCGCGTAAAAGTAAGTAATATATATATTATAGGTCGATATATAGGAGGCGAGTACTAGTAGGCCTCCTATATAATATAATTATCTAGTCTGTCTACTACTTAAGAAGTTATTATTACTACTTTATTAAAGTATAAATACTTCTTAAAATTATATCTATTATACTTAATAAAAGATATTAACGCTTATCTATTTTGTCTACTACCCTTCTATAACTTTTAAGTATCCTAGCTAAAAATTTATTACTACTTTATATTTATAAAATCTACCCCTACTTAACTTTATATTATAGATTACTATTAAGGCGGCTAACTTCTAAACCTAGGAACTTATCTTACCTCTATAGATTAGGATAAAGGTAGTAAGTAGCTAGTTATTAGCCTATATAGAATTCCTAGCTAAGTAAGTCGTTTATCTTAAGCTACCTAAAGTAAGAGCTTAAAAAGGAAGACTTTAAGCTTTTTAAAGGGGCTAAGAAGATTACTATACTTATTCCCGCTGTTCATATACTAAAGGAGTAAGACAAGGCTCATTAGCGAGGATAGGCAATCTATAAGATTAGTAAAGAGAGTAAATAGAGCGGACGAAGCTATTATAAGCTATTATATATTTTAGTCCTAGGGTAATAATATTAGCTAATTAGTATATATAAACAACGATCTAATAATATTTATCTATATATTATATCTTACTAAAGATCTTAAGTATATTACTTAATACTAGTTAGATAATTCGCTCTAAAAATAACTATAATATACTGCCGGGCATTATAAGTACATATTATATAGTAGACTCTATAGATTATTTAGTTAAAATTATAGGAAACTTTAACGCGCTTTAAATAATCTAGTATAATATAGTAAAATAGGGTCTAGTTTAAGATAGTTTAATAAACTATAGTAAAATTAAGTATACGGTAGTATAACGGGGCCAGTACTATAGGTATAGGTGCTAGTCGTAATAATTAATTACCGATCTATAAGGAAGAAAGAAAGGCGTTACCCGGGCTTCTCGCTTATCCGTACGCTCTACTGCGGCGGCCGTATATAAGGGTAAGGGCGCTGCCCTTTGCCCGCCGTATTGTATAGGGTGCCTACTAAGTCCGTCCGGCGCTGCCGGACTTCTAGCTTCCGGGGCCCGGCCCCTTATACGTAGTACCGTTATAAGTTCTTTCTATCCCCGGGTTGCCTATATTCCTTAACCTTATAAGCGCTAGCAATAGCTTTAAACAGCCCTCTCTATCGCTGTCTATCGACCTTACTATTACTACATATGCTCTACTAATAGCTAGCGTCCTCTATTAAAAGTACGTAACGGCGACTTATATCTACGTTACCCCTTTCCCCTTTTAGTACTCCCCTTCCTAAAACGGTATGTACGTTAGTATACCGCTCTATATACGTTACGACTCCTTCTATAATGCCTTATCGCAAGGAGAACTAGCGCGTATAGGTTATAAATGTCCTTAAGTACCTCGCCGGTAATATTATAAGCTAGTAGCTATTACTAGATAAGAGCCTAATAGCTCGAGCGCGAGGTCTCTCTAAAATAAAGCATTGTCTAAGTTACTTAGACTAATAGACGATGGTTTATTATATATAGAGATCGGCTATATAGCTATACTAATAAACCGATCTAAAGAAACGTAGTAGGGTAACGTGGCTCGTCTGGCCGTTCTATGCCTCTTAAGCCCTAAGAAGCGCGCGACTTTATATCCGAACGCTGTCCCGGCTACGTAAACTAGGTCCTAGGGTCAAAGGAAGAAAAACAGCGAGTATCGTCTATATCTTCTCCCTATACGCTATATATTATATATTAGACTAGGAGTAAGGTTATTGTCTACTATAATAGCTATATTAAGGCGTTGTTTAATAAGCTTATCTACTTTATCTCGACGAGTAAGAATATAATATAAAAGCGCGAATAGTAGCTATAGTCGACTATATTAAGTATATAGCCTAGATAGAGATACCCGACGACGTTAGCGACTCTATAGACGATAGTAGCATATCCGACGGCTTGCTATTATTGCGATATATAACTACGCGGTAGGTCGATATCGTCTCCGTAATAGCGATACCACTAGGCGCCTATTTTGGCCGTTACTAATTACTGCCTAAAAATGAGTTACGGTTAATTATAGGGTGGTCGTTATAGCGACTATGGTCTTCTTCTGACTGTCTAGGGCCGCTGCTTATAGGAAACTTCCTAGTCGTAGACGAACAGTATTGACCATTGCATCGCGTTACGTAAATCCATAAAAGGTCATCCGGAACTGGTCGATGCAGTACTTGCCCTCCATATATCTCCCACCGCAACATCGTAGGGAGGGGGAAGGGCTGGAGTCCAGCCTCTGATACATAGACTGTTATGCAGACTTATGTTGGTACTAGAATGATGGGCCCTGCAATAAGGAGAACCGCGGCATAGCTGTGGTCTACGAAAAATCATTTGGCGATGCACTTCGATGGTATCGACAGCCACGATCGTTCAGCTGAGCTGAAATCATCGCATCAAAATTCTTTCAAAGCAAGTGTAATGCCAAGGACTGTCAATTCAACGCAAGCTCGCTCTCCCACCATTCAGAAGTAGATACTTGGATTGTTCCGGCTACGATAGAGCTTCCAATCACGTGTAGAGAGGCGTCTGATTTTCATTGCCCTAGGTATCTCGGCATTGTATAACATGCTATTGAGACCTTGCAGCCTTCGTATTTCCTTTAGAGTACTTATACATGAAGCCATCTTAACTAGCAAAAGTAAGCCATCATTCAGGAGATAGAGACAAACTCATGCACACAACATTCAAGGGTAAGATGGACCGCATGAAACATTGCTTCCATGAGAATGGTGGCAATCCTCTTGTCTTTGAGCGGTGTTTTCGGTTATCTCTTCGTACTCTTCCACGGAAAGGTGTATCAAATGGCGTTCTTCTCCGTCAATCAACCACATACGCGTCGCTTCGACCAGTGCCACTGAGGTCGGCCCATTCGCTCATTTCCGCGCTGCCGAAAACTTCTCTACCTCGCCACGGACGGTGCAGTCGGTCACGTACAGTATGTACGCAATCCAGAGCATTAGCCTCGCCAACAATACTGGCAACAATACGCCGACTGTAGCCGCCTCTTCCTGGCCAACGAAGCGCGCAAGTCGACTCTGCGTTCTCGCAACACTTGTACCGAGTCGACCGCGCTATTTGCTTGATGGAATTCTACATTTATGTCAATGGCATCTGTCACTTGCTTTTCAATGATGATTTTGTCCTTACTCGTATTTCAAGGCCAGGTGTGGCGTTCCGAAAAGTCAAGCCACCGGTGGGCATCGGAGCCATGGATAACAAGGGCACCAAAGGCGCTACACTTTGCAGATGGCGCCCGCTGGTTGGCCGGCAGTGCGCCCGCCCACGCACCATCCCCAGTAAGCCACCTCCCCTGAATGTGGCTGTGCCGATTCCGCTCCCAGCGCAAACTCCGTTTTCTTTCGCGACTGTGCAGTTCCGTGTTCCTTCAACTTGCCGGTCGCGACTCCAGTCCTCATCCTCGTCCTCGCCCTCGCCCTCGCCCTCGCCCTCATCCCGACCCTCGCCCTCGACGTGCCAGCCGCCCTCCAGCGAGTAGCCTCCGCACGAGTCGCCCTCACCTGCGATTGAGCCTCCGCAGCCATGGCCGACAAGCGCAGCGATGACTTCGTGGTGCGCCTGCCCGACATGGGCCTCGGCGGCGATAAGGGGCGCTTCATGCCCAGGAGCTCCTCGCGCCGTGCCAGCAATGCAGTCCCCCAGACCGTCGCATCCTTCATCTCCTCCATCGAGCACAGCGGCGGCGCCTCCGTCATCGCCTACTGCCTGTCGTCGATCAGCATGACCCTTGTCAACAAGTACGTCGTCTCGGGCAATTCGTGGAACCTGCACTTGTTGTATCTGGCGATCCAGGTATGTCCCTCGCATCTTGGCCACCCTGGCTATGTTGCCTTGCCTAACGAGCGACCAGTCCATCATTGGTACCGTCACCATTCTGGCTTGCAAGCAATTAGGCATGATCAAGGATCTCGACGCCTTCGATGCCAAGAGGGCGCAGAAATGTAGGCACATTACTCGCACCCCTGGCTGCCTATCGAACGCTCACCGATGTGAATAGGGTTTCCCATCTCCGTGCTCCTCGTCGCCATGATCTTTACCGGCAACAAGGCCTTGCAGTTCCTGTCCGTACCGGTATACACCATCTTTAAGAACCTGACCATCATCGTCATCGCCTATGGCGAGGTGCTCTGGTTCGGCGGCAGCGTCAGCCCGCTCAGCCTTGTGGCTTTCAGCTTGATGGTCTTTAGCTCCGTTGTCGCCGCCTGGTCAGACTTCCATCATGCCAAGGCTGCCGCGGACGGTCTGCACCAAGCCTCCACGGCTATCTCTACTCTCAACGCTGGCTACGCATGGATGGCCCTCAACGTCTTCAGCGCCGCCTTGTTCGTCCTGAGCACGCGCAAGGCCATCAAGCTCACTAACTTCAAGAACTGGGATGGTTAGTACTTCAACGCCCCGCTATTCTTGAGTCTCGCTGACCCGAGGCAGTCATGTTCTACAACAACCTGCTTACCATTCCCGTTCTCCTCATCTCATCCCTCCTCTTCGAGGATTGGTCCAGCCCGAACCTGCAAAGAAACTTTCCCCCGGCGTCACGTCAGAGCCTGGTCATCGGCATGATCTACTCGGGCCTTGCCGCCATCTTCATCTCGTACTGCACGGCTTGGTGTATCCGCGCTACGTCCTCGACCACGTACGCCATGGCGGGCGCCCTGAACAAGCTGCCCATGGCCATCGCCGGCCTCCTCTTCTTCTCAGACCCCGTCACTTTCGGAAGCATCACCGCCATTTTCCTTGGCTTCATTAGCGGCCTCCTATACACGCTGGCCAAGAACAAGAAGGCGCCGTCATCCGGGCCATCACTCCCTACATCGACTCCGATGAGCGCCAGCGCGCGCAGCGACAAAGACGCTGCGAACTCATAGCGCGGGCATGCCGGCCCTTTGTAATATAGTCACCACGCTGTTCAGGAGAACATCGGTAAGCAAAATGGGGAAAGGGGACCTTGTCACTTCAGTATAGAGCAGTCACGAAGATATTACATGCATCTATTAGAAAGAGCTAATTACGGGTCAAGATTTTATAGATGGAGTTCAAATGAGACTAATGTTTGCCTGCATGTCCCGACTCAGGCGACCAACTCGAGATACTGACCAACGACGTCCTTCACCTGCTCCTCGTAGGACTTGTGCGTGAATCCAAACGTGCGCTCCGTCTTGGCGGCGTCAAACTTGAGCGGCACGCTGGGCTGCGTCCCGCTATTAGGCAGAGCGCCGCTCGCGACCTGCTTGGGAAAATGCTTGGCCACGAACTCGGCAGCATCCTGCCAGGTGGTGCCGCCGAGCGAGCCGGCAGGGTTGTTGGACGTCACTACGTAGCTCGTGTTGCCGGGCACCTTGGTATCCAGCGCCCCGACATGCACCCCTGCCACATCGTCGACATGGACCGTCGTTCCAGAGATGGCCTGGGGGGACTTGACGCCGAGGGCGACGCCGAGGAGGACGCGGTTCGTGCCGTGGGACGTCAGCCGGTCGGCAGTCGGGTTCACCTCCTCGCGGCCCATGACGTAACTTGGGTGGACGTTGACAACGTCGAAGGTGGGACTCTCGCGGCGGATCCAGGCCTCGGTATCGTTCAAGGCCTTGATCTTAGATGCCGCATAGGCGTGGAATGGATGATGCAGAGAGGAGACGGGGGGCGTCGGAGTGCGAGAGTCGGCCGTGAAAACGGTGTCGGAGGTCTCGTCCATGGCGGGAGGGGGCAACAAGGCTGCAATGGACGAGGTGATGACGATGCGGTGCACAGTTGACGACTTCTTGGCCGAGTCAAGGATGCCCAAGGTTCCCTGCGAAGCTGGCTCAAGCAGCTCCGTCTCGTACTGGTCCGGCTTCAAGTTGACGGACGGAAGCGGCGAGGCGATGTGGATGATGTACCGGACGCCTTGGACAGCGGCATCATAAGCGCCTGGCTTGGTCAGGTCCGGCACGGTGACAAACGACAGCCGGTCGCCGACATTGCGTTTCTTCAAGGCGGGGACGCTGAGGAGAGAATCGGCTTTGTCCTGGCTGCGGACGGCGGCGCGGACGGTGTAGCCGGCGTCGAGGGCATGAAGTAGCACGTGGAAGCCAACGTGACCGGTGACACCGGTGATAAGAACGAGATCGCTGCCCATGCTGTCGGTGGCTTGCAGTGGTGATAAACTTTTGAGCGTTGCTGAAGGCTGCACCTTGGGTAGTTGCTTATTGGTCTTGGTTGAAGGTCTGGCAGAAGTGAGAAGGCTGGATTGGTAGGTAGGCTTTGAGAATGATGGTGCTGATCATGAACAATCCAACCTGGGCGTTCCGTCCCCTTTTATAAATCTATCACCGTCGACATTCTCCAGTACTCCATCGCAATGGTGTGCTGCATTTGCAAGCATACTCTGCTCGACATTGATCGAGAGCTTCTTAGTAATGGGCTTGCCGTGTTCGTCCTGAAGCTTCCACGTTGCCGAGAGGTTTAATAATGGAAGATGCGCAAGAGGATGTGAAATGGAGCCACCGGAGCAAGGACCAACACCTTGCGATGCCATCAACAGACGGAATAACCGACGCAGCACCGCTCAGCTCAATCATCACCCCGAATCACCCACGTGGAGAGTGGGTCTGAAGCTTCCGCCGAGGCGATTGATTCCATGGCTCAGGCTGCGGGGTAGGGAACCGCTTCTGCTTGATTGGTTTCGCGGTGCGAATGGCTGTTCCGAGAGCACGCAACTCTGCGGAGGCGGCCAGTTTGTCAGCTGGGCGTTGAGCCAAGACCTCGGCCCGCCAACGGCGTGTTGCTGAGTTGCTGTGGTCTTCGATTAGTGAACGCGCTTTAGGTGGGGTCCTTGAGGTTGACGCCCGATTAGTGAACTCATTTGGCTGCGCCAGAATTGCTGACCAACTCTGTTGGCGTGGGCTGGCGCTGGACAGGTCTTCTCAATCGAAGTGAGGAGAACAGCCACTGTTGTCCTGGTGACATGATGAGGCGCAAGCACAGCTCTCGTTGGCACCTGGCACAGTCGGCGATATTCGATCGCATAAGCTTGTAGGCAGACACGCTGCCGCTACGAGCGTCGTCAGCTCTCCTCAAAGTCCAAAGAACAAGTTTTGTGGGGTATACACGCCTCTATTGATAGATGGCAAGCAAGAATGTACGCGCGCGTTATTTTGTTCACATGAATAGACCTGACGTCTTATCTTTTCCCAGTGAGACTCGCTGGAACCACAACATTCTCAAACTGACAAATGCGGGAATAGTGGCGGCAGCTGCTGCCCACTCTGTGACTGTGCTGCAGATGGACACAGCGACTCACGACGTCGCCGCGCTACATCAACCCAAGTTTCTCCATCATATCTGTACACCGTAGACTCCGGGGCGAGCGGAAGATGAGTCATAGTAAGACCCCAATTGTTTGAAATTTCTATATGTTTTACACAGGTAGAGATAGACAGAATTATTACTTATCTTGCAGAAAGCGATCTGGGCTTGTCATATAATGTCACCTTAATCGTAGTGTCAGTGTATTTCAAGCCTTCTCCAGCTGACGCTGTTGAGCCAGGGGTGCCTCTGCCGCTGCAGGTTCTTGTACAGCATCTGGTGCGTTTAGATGGCCCATTCGTCTGTTCTTTGACATGAACTACGGGACTCATCGTCCCGTAATGTGTGTGATACTTGTTTGTCGTGAATTATGAAACACGAGTACCATGGCGATTGCCGACGTTTGGTCGGCGGGGGCTCGCTCACATATCTCATTACTTACCAGAGTGCAAACAGAGATATGTTGAAATGTAAACTTGAATTTTCCGTGACGAAGATTCGAAGGCCTGCCTGCCTGAATCGCAATCCACACATTAACTCAATGGTTGGATAGCACGTGGGCCATTAAACAAAACTTTTCACTGCTTGCACGTGAGCCGCACAACAATTTGAGTCTTTCCATGCCCAAAGCGCGACGCGTCTATGAGCTGACTGATTCACAACTCACCGTTCATGTTGCCAAACAGGCACACAGCCATTAACGCAACCTCCCAACTCTACATCTTCTACGTGTTTGCCCCACGGTGCCTTGCTTCCTTTCGTTCTTGACATCCTCGTCCAACATGGATCTTTTTGAAACCCAGGCATGCAATTCTTTCACTCACACTAACAGTATGGCGCGTTGCATTGATTGGACTCCCCTGCGCGTCGCCGTTGGGATTCTGAACGCCCATGACATTCCCATGGTTGTCACTGGTGAGGCAGCCTTTGCCTACTACAATGCGCTGGCGTTTGATTACGAGTACGGCAAGTACCCGGTATGTTCAATGTTTACCTGTGATTATCTATTGCTCCCTTTCAATATTACATTGTTTCATACGTAGCTGACTATGGTGGCAGAATATGGAGATCGTCATCAGCGACCAGTCGTTCGCTATTGCCCCTGTTATTTTGAGCGCCAGCGGTCTTTTCACCGATACGCGGCCAGAGCTGATGGACATGTTTGACGGAGGATGGCGATACCAATGTGGATTCCCGTATCTAGCCCCAGGCGCTTGGGCTGGCGAAGCGTCGAAGAGCATGGTCATTCTCATCCCAGCAGGTCGCGCCGGCATTCACCCAGATTCTGGACCTCCCTTCAACAGCTTCTTTCCACAACATCGATGGGACGCGCGCCGTCGCTGTCCCGCCCCGAGCCTGCACCTGGATGGTTTGACGGACGAGGACACTGCGTATCTCCCCCTGCCGCGTCTCGCAAACCTCATGAAGTCGTTATTCCATCACGACACCGATCTAATAGAGATGGACGAGGGTAGGAGCGTCCTTCGCACTACCACCGAATGGCTCGTGGATGGTATGGACTTGACAAAGAAATGGGCGAACAATCGCCTCGGGGAGTCGAATGATGAGTACGCAAAAATTGTTAATGATCTCGTCACCATGAAGTGGAAAAGGAATAGTAGAGTTGACCCGAGAACCTGGTCTGTCCGAGGCAGCCTGGGCTCACGAATGCAGAGCTTGATCCACTCGCATCCTGGACGTGGCTGAGGTAAGTTCCATGCTGTATCAGGAGGCATCTGTGGATTGTGCTTATTTATACCTGCTCTCCAACGAAGAGCCTCTTCAGAGCGTCAGTGGCAACATGAACGGATAAAGGAGATGAAATGGATGGCTGGCGTTCTATGTTTCTCCCAGAATTTTCTGGTGATCCATCGCGTGACTTTAAAGATGGCAATACAAACAATTGTCAAAACGTCTGGCCTGTTGCTACTTAACATTGGTGTTTTCTAACTTTTGTAACATATGCATCTCCTCACGAACACAGCCTTCTCGCTATGACAACCCGTCAGTCTGACCCCATAATGCATGTCGGCGCGTTTCCAAAGACCCGTTTGGGGAACTCTGTGCATCGAGCGGCATAGAAGAAACACCTTTGCTGGCTCTCGACTGCCCCCTACGCTCTCTGCATCGCAGCCCCTCTTCCCACCAGCCCAGAAACACCCTCATCCGCTCCGTTCTCTCTTCTGCAGTCCGCTTCCCCTCCTCCGTCTTCATCATCGCTGCCAGCTTCAACAGCCTCGCCCGAAATAGGTCCACGCTGCCCCCTAAACCCCTCGCCGTCTTGCGCGCGGCCCCAAACGTAAAGACCCGCGCCACGCCAACCGCCCCCAGCGCATCGGTCCGATCCGCGTCCTGTACGACCGCCAACTCTGGATGCCGTCGCAGCGTCTCCCGCATGTGCGCCGGCTCCGTCGTTGTCTCGGCTGTGTACCCTACAGCGAGGCAGATGGTCTGCACAGAATCTGCGAGCGGCCCGGGTGCGCCATGCATGAGTAGTAAGTCGCGAACAATGGTGGAGGGGTCGCCGTCGTGCGGCTCAATGTACTTGCGGTCGCCCACTCGTGGAGCAGAGCGGCGAGGATGACGGTTCGGTGGCAGAGAGCAGACTTACTGGGGGCGGCGGCGTAAAGGTGTTTCGCGTGGCCGACGACGCGGTAGATGTGGCTCATATCGTGGGAGGCGTCAAACTTGGACATGTGGATATCAACCTGGGCCGTAATGGAGCGTATCAGAGGGTCCGACTCGGAGAGTCGCTTGAGAGGTGACGACACGGCGATAAATGGGAGATTGATGCTACGGCTTGAAGTCACAATGTCGATAGTAAAATGGATTGTTGAATTCGATGGCCGGCTTCAGTAAAGCCAGCTCTGTCTGATGCCACATGCTTCTTTCTCGAGAAAGTGATTCACGACGACGGTTGTTGCCCTTCCTGCATCTGACCGGCTGAAGCACCAAGGGAGCGGCAGGCGCCATTCTCATGCGTTTGCGATGAGATGGCTCAAATAGACAACGAATTAACCAAGCACACTGACAACAAGCACTGACAAAGAGCAAGAAAGAATGATACCACAAAGAGAGCACTCATCACTTTGATTCAACCATGTCTGTTACTATCCCTCATTCGCTTCTTGTGTTCAAGCGATGCCTTCGTGGTCAGTGCATCATCCCGCGCCACCAAGTCGCGCGTAGTGAGCCAGGCCCGAGTGCCAGAGGCATACTGCTGCGTGCAACAAGGGTAAAAACCGGTAAGGACCCAAACGCCGCATCTCCGATGCTCCTTGTCGCTCCGTTCGTCTGCCTCCATTTTCTATTATACACAATGATGTGATGGCGGTTTGGCTCGTCCCGCCTCCTCTCCTGTCGCGTGCGAGTCTCGAAGTTGAGGTCTGTCGGTTCTATTAACTGATGTTGGAACGCGACTTGTTGATATGCCGTCCGCGCCATTTATACACTGTCGTTCGACTCTGTTCTTTGTTCTTTCGATAGTCAATGCTGTCTTTCCTCTCAACTGTCGCTATGCATGCGTCGCATGAATCCACTCTCAATGCTGTTTCACAGCGGCTCGGGCTTGCAAGTTGGCGAGTTGCTTCTCCTTGGGGATGGTCAGAGCATTAATACCCAAGAAGTTGCAGATGGCCGTAATGACCAAGTAGGCCCAACGGAAGTAGACAATCAGAGCAAAGACAAAGTATGCCCACAAATAAAGGAGCTCGGCCTTGGCGCTGATCTGAGGGAGGCCAAGACGGGGCAGGTTCCCGAGGATGGCGCCGCCGACCAGCGGTGTCAGCATGACGGTCCAGTAGGGAAAGGGTTGCCGGGTCAAGTGCGCGAGGATCATCTTGGTCGTCATGCGACCAAAGACGAACGACATGGTAAGGCAGAAGAGAACGAGGTGATTGTCCGGCATGAGGGTGCTGTACGGCGAAAAGACCCATGCGCCGATAGCGATGGTGAAGACGGCCATCGGAGTCCACTCCAAAAAGACGGGCAAAACGGGCAGACCCTTCTTGCGGCGCGCCAAGACGACGTTGTAGACGCAGAACGGAATGTGGCCAACCAGGAGCGAAAAGACGATCAGGCCGATCCAGATGTCTCTCATGGTGGTCTCGCCAAGCCAATGGCTCAGACCCGGCAAGTGGTCACCCAGGATATGGGCAAGTGGGCTTGTCCAGACTCCCGGGCCGTAGATGCCCGAGACGATCATGATGGCGCAGGCAATGAGCAGACCCTCGGTCGGCCCGTTGAAGACGCCAAGATACAGCGTGTGCGTGTGATATGTCTCCCAGGTCGAGAAGAACATGGGAAGGCAGGGGCACAGGGCGGTGAAGACGCCGGCATGCGACGTTCCCAGGCCCATGGCTGCCGTCTCGAGCAGGCTGGCCAACGTGCAGTTGAGCGAATCGATGCCGTGGTCGAAGAGCTCGCCCAGCCCGCTAGAGGTGCCGGTCCTCCTCGCCTGCTTGCCGTCGGCATTATCCATGGTCTGGTACATGAACAGACCGAAGGCGAAGCTGAAGTACAGCCATGCCGGCCCCTTGATACAACTCGTGTCAGCTTTGGGGAGCTCGAGCCTCCATCCTGGAGCGACCGTTACTCACCGGTCCGACCAAGTCCGGCATGAAGATGAGCAGCAGCCCGACGTTGGCCAGGATGAAGCAGAAGCCCAGCAGGGTCACCATGTTCGGGGCCATCCATAGCGGCAGGAACTCGACAAAGGCATTCCACTGGACGATACTGGTTAGCTCATGGGGTCTCGTCGAGCTCGATGGATGCAGATTCGCGGGGATGGGCGCTCTAGCCGGCGCGACGGCGTCGAGGCGAGGGGGTAACGTACCCAGGGGCCGAGTATGTACTTCGATATGGGGGACTTGTCGACGCTCGAGTACTTGTACGACTTGAGGTGGATGAGCGCCTCGTCAGAGATGCACTCTGCGGTGGCCTTTTCTGCAGATGGCATAGATGCGTTAGCCGGTGCTATGCGCAGAGAGCTCGAGCGTACGGTGCGGCGCGCCAGAGTTGCCATCGCACGCGATGCCGCAGCAGGCGCGGCGCAGAGGAAGTCTGCACACTGAAGGAGCACGTACTGGTGTTGGGAGCCATGTTGCCGTCGACTCGGTCGTCGTTGAACAACGGCAGCGTGTCGTTGCTGGACATGGCTGCGGAGGAGAGGCGGGCTGGCTGGAATGGAGGGGTTGCGAGTTGTTGCAGGTATTCCAGAGCCAACGTGACCTGGGCTGGGACAGTGTTGCAGACAAAGAAGAGATTCGCAGCTGCAGTCGCACTCGGGACGAGGTCACTGGGACACCTGCCGAGTCGGTCCTGTTATACGGCTGACCTGGCCCTGTAGGCTTACGGAGTACCTGCTGGATTCGCGTCTGCGGGAGAGCAACCCCTGGTAATTGGACTCGGGGGGGATCCGTTGAGAAGTCTGCTGCGTGCCGTTGGGCGATACGGAACTCTGGCGGTACGACCCCTGCACGGGAACCTCAGGAACTGGAACCGCGGAAATCTGCAGACCCTGATTAAATGGAGAGCCCGGAGGAGCAGGTTCCATTCTGGTTCTAGTCCAGCCCGACAGCAAATCACAGCTACGGGCGGCAAGCCTGGAAAGGGGGCTAATTAAATAGCGGGTGGCTTGTTGGCCCTAGGGACAACATCGTCAGCACGTGAAGAGTTGGCCAGATCAAGAGCCATGCGAGTATCAGAATAAATGCCCCCCGAAGCACCAAAACTTTGGCGGTAAGGGGGGCGATTTTTTTGGTACCCGCATGAGAGCTTACGAACCCTCCTCGTATTGCCAATTAGCCACTTCTTTCACGAGCGCGCAAATAGAAGCACTTGACCGTTTTGGTCGCCTTGACGTCAGCACGTGATCCGAATGCTCCCATGTTAAAGTCCGTCTCCATATCTCTATCGAATGTTCAACCTTGTTCACCCATTATAATTATCGCGGCGATCACGTGCCGCCACCCAAGCTCTCCGCAACACAACATGTAAACCTGTAGATGGCGCGAATGAATGAAGAATAAGCCCGACAACGCCAAACGGAGCCAAAAACACACACACGGCTATCCATGCAATCCGCCCATGCTAACACTCGCCTTCCAGTAATTACAGCAGAGCGAAGCCGGCAAACAGGCCGGACATGACGAGGACGAGCCCATACGTCCGCCCGACCTCGAGCGCCGCGCCCGCGCCCTTCTTGTCTGAGCTACCGCTGCTGCCGCTGCTGCCCGATGAGCTGCTGCCGGGGGCGTCGGTGTAGATGGTGCCGGGAGCGTCAGACTTGCTCGCCGTGGCGCTTGCGGCAGTCGAGGTGCTCGAGGTTTTGTTTTCCCTCTTGGGGTCGGTGGCTCCGCAGGGGTGCTTCTGGCGGCAGTCGGACTGGCAGGTGTTGTCGCCGCTGCAGCCCTTGACGCACTGGTTGCCCCATTCCTGGCAGATAAAGTAGGGCAGCGACAGGGTGTACTCGGACACGTTAGGTGACTGTTGATTGCCGCACACGCAGCTGTACGTGAGTGCCTCCTAGGAAACTATTAGAACCAATATAGCACAAGGGCATTTCTCACAGAAAAGGGCGTACGGGATCGCAGTCGTTTTCAATCGTGGTCCTGGGCTCCGTCTGCTGGCAGATCAGGGGGCACGTATTTTTCTCGTTTTGACACCACACCTCTTCCTCGTTGTCAGCTTGTGTATGTGATACTTGGAGAGTAAGGTAGGGACTGCCCACTTCGAGTGCCAAGAGGCACTGAGGAAGGATCGATGGTGTAGTCGGCTTGGGCAACGGCCACAAAGGCAGCGGCCGTGGCCAGGACGGTTGACCGGAATGAAGGCATCACGGATTTGTGGAACAAATGGACTCGAAGGTAAGCGATGGTAGTTGATATCGTTTCTCAGAAGAGGATGTTGCAAAACTAAGTTATCCCAAGTTAGTTTGCGTCTCTGGCAATAGCAGCGAGTCTAGGCACAATTCCGCCGGACCGAGCTCGACGGGAAAAGGGAGGGCAGCCAAGCTCACAATTAAATGGCAGGGTCCAAGCGAAGCAACGGGTGGACACCAGCCAGGGACACGAAGCGAACGCAGCGAGCAGAACGACAGACCAGGCGTAACGAGAGTCGGGTCAGAGGCAAACAGAGGATGTCGAAACGAGACAAGAGACAACGAGAAGCATGTGGCGAGCAGACTAGAAATATGGCTCGAGAAAGAGGAGAAGCAGAAGAACGACCGGGGGCCGAGTGAAACCGCAATCCGAGCTCCCCAGACCCCTGCCCATGGTGTCTATCGACATTAGCTTCACAGCTCGCTACCCACAAGGTGGCGTGGGCCACTGCGGTCCCGGCGCGGAGGGCGGCCAATTCTCAGGCTACCAAAGTGGAATGTGGCCTGGGCCCGGTTGCAGTTACAGGTACAATGCGCCCATTCTGCCAGGCCGATTCCGGCAGGGCGGGATGCTGCTAATTGCTGTTGCTGGAGCATCTCGACGTAGAGGTTTAGCTCTCCCAAGTCAGAGTCAAGCCACAGCACCAGAACACCGGGACACGCTGCCCAGCGACGCTGTCTCACGGGCAGGTGGGTTGGAGTCGCCACGGGGACTAGGAAAGCATGCCAAGCCACGGGTGCCCGAAGATTGATGAACTCGACTGAGTGCGGCCGGAGAGTCCCTAGGCCCAGGCCCAGGGGCCGGCTGTCTTGGCGCGTGCCTCGCCTTTCCCCCAAGCTACTATTCTCGTGAGAACGTGGTCGATGTGACACCACCGAGCAGGTGGCATCAAAAGCCCATGCGCTGTGGAACCGAAGCTTCGTATTCCCTGCAGCCTCTCATGCACGGCGCTGCGGGCTTTTGCTCCCTCCGCAGGCCAACCCCGGGGACGACGAGTGCCGAGGCCAACGACACTGGCTGCCAGCAGTGTCCGATCGGAGGCTGCGCCTCGTTAACGCATGGCTGCGTAACCATCTATCCTTGCTTTACTCGAACACGAACAGAACGTTGCTGATGAGCGTTCATCGCGAAGCCCAGAACGTGGCGAGGGAGGGCCATGAGGGCATAGAGGCAACAATGGTGGCCAGCCAGCTCAGTGCCCAATAATGCCCATGGCGGTCCAGTTAGCGTCAGTCCATTTCTGGGTGGCTTGAGTGGCCGGGCGCAGATCCCCTCCGACCCCACCATGCCGCAGGCCTCACTATTTACCCACACCCGTTATCATCTCTATCAAACATGCGCACACTTCAAAGACTCGGCTTGTTATTACATGGAGTGCCAATGATGAGAATGCTACCGAAGCTATTTACTCTATACGCATTAGAGTGGCGATGTTAAAGATGTCGCTCTTGCGAAGCAACCAAATTCCTGCCCATTTCGTCGGAGATCTTGAACATCTCGCCAGTTGTCGGATCCTGCGCCCAATGCTGCTCGGGCTGGATAACAGGATCCGGATCAATTATTGGCTGTATATATGTTCTGTGCTCGTGTAAGTGAATGGAGCGCGTTCGCTGAGGCGTGAATATAGTGTGAATATGAGGCCTCACGTCCTCATGGACGACGGCAGATCGAGTGTGGGTTGTATGATCAAAGTCGGTTTGAGAGTGAGGTTGAGCATTGTCACTGTCTCGCACCAAATCCGTAGCTCTCGGTTCTGCTCTAGCTGGTTCACGGAGCTTCCCCGCTCGCCCTGTGGGGGCTGCATTGCGATCAGTGCTTGGGGTTGTTGGACTTGTTTGAGATCTCTCCGCAATTATGGTCGGGTCCTGATGGCCTGACTGAGCATCATTTGCCAGTTCATTGCGAGTCGAGTCAACTGGCTTCTTTTCAGAGGAGCGAAAGAGGCGTTTGGTCCGCCTTTTGCAGGACGCTTTGAAGCGAGGCCACCATGGTGGAATGCAACGATACATGTAGCCCGGAGCCATCATGCGAAAATGGTTAAATGCGTACAAGGGATATAGAAAGAACGGTTAAGCAAAAAAATATGGAGTAGAGCGACACGTTGTAATAAGCTGATCTTTGGACTCGTAAGGCTTTCATTGAATGCCCGTGGGCGCGCCAGGCTCTCTGATTTGACTCTCGCCGCACTTTGCACCCTTTCATCATTGACGATTAAGTTTTGAGCATCGAGATTCCCAGAGCTCATCCGCCGGCTACGCGTGAGAAGGAAAGCCGGCCAGCTGGACTATGCAACAGTACTTTAGCGCCCGGTGTGCCGTCATTGCGCTAGGCGACGCCGATATGACGTTCTCGATCCGTCACCAGCGCGCGCTGAACGCCGACCTAAACTCAATCGAAGCACTGCGATGTACAACTACCACTCTCACTACGCACCGAGCGCCTGAAGTGCCGGGGTTAATATACAGCTACTTGGCTATCCCCATTGAAGAGGCATTTAGCCAACGGCCGCTAGAGGCCTAGAGCATCAAGTCGTCCACGGAATTTCGTCAGCCGTCGTCAAGCTCGCTCATTTGGTCGCTAGTTGAAGTTTGTTCGGGTATGACGAGATGGAGCGGAGCTTGGCATCCACCAGTGCAATACTGAGCAAGTCGTCATCCTACTGTTCAGCATACCTATATATCTTCCCGTACTGCACCTCTTCCAAAGTACTCTTTCAGCTCACTCATCCATATCGTACATACGACCAACCAAATTAGTAGCAAGCAAACAATTACCTCGAGATCATCCCACTGAAGTATTCACCGAAATCGCCAACATGCAGAAAGCCAAGCAAGTCGTTTCAGACATCGTCTCTGGGGACAAGCACCACAAGACAACGGTCGATGAGCAGGTTAGAGCGCCTGTCACAGAGGAACACGTTCGCCCGCACGAACACGAAACCGTCACGAAAGCCGTGGACAAGGAAGTTCATCAAGACCACCATCATACCACCGTCCAGCCTCTTACTGCTGAAGAAAGACAGTGAGTTTTCTGTTCTTCGATCGATTTCACTTCACCATCTAATCCAGCCGCGGCGCAGGCAAGAGACGCACACTCACAATCTCCTTCCAACTGAAGAGAAGACCTTCCAACATGGTAATGATAACGATGTCTCGAAATTCCTGCAGCGGGATTCCGCCAAGTACACGGATAGCTCTTACACCCATGAAGCCACTCACTCTGCTTCCGCGGAGCCCACTGTCGCCGGCGAGCGCGTCCACCACCATGTTCACGAGCACATTCAGCCGGTAGTCCAAAAGGAAGTCATCGCGCCACAAGTTATTCACACGACTAAGCCTGTCCATGAACTCCATCATGCTCAAGCCGTGCACCATGGAACCTCAACCCTCCCAGCCAAAACATTGGACGAATTTCAGCAAGGCAGCCGAGGCACCCTCGGATCTGGTGAAGCCAGGGTAGTAAATGAATTCGAAGGTTGCCCGAAGGTCAGTGATGAAGCCTCGACGCCCCGTTCGGCTCAAGGTCTACACAGTCACGGAGCCCATGAGGGGAAAACCCGCGGGGCTAACGACCGCGGGTTTGACGAGGGACGCACTGGCGGGCTTAATGAGGGACGTACCACCCGCGGGACTCAAAATGCCCGTACCCGTGGGGCCGAGGAAGATCTTCAGGCTTGAGGGTGAGCAACGTCTCAATCTTGAGTTTCTCACTTACCGCGCTGCCCACCTCGCCATGCACGAGGATTTAATGTTGAAAGCTTAAAAAAATTACCCTTCTTTGTAGTCATTACTGCCTGCGCAACTCGCATTGATACGGTATGGACTTTTAAGAAAACAGGCACATTCGTTGACAAATGTCTGGTCTAGCACGTATGTGTGAGAACTACTACATATAGTTTGGAAATGTATTGACAAAGGCGCATATGCGCTGCCCGTCGCACAACTTCACATGTTTGCTACCAGTGACGTTAATATTTACGCATGTCTGGTCGATTTGAGCTGCCTTATCTGGTCAGTGCCGGTGCATCACTTGAACAATATACATGCGCTACGAGTGTTGACGCCGATGTACACTGTGGCATCTCTGACTGCGATGTTTTTACTGCAGGAAATGATCTCTGGTTGATGATTATGTCTGACAGCCCAAGAATACATTATTGAATTCACACTTCCCAAGACGCTGATTGCCAGCTCAAGCGACAGTCCCATGACCGACAAGTATGCCGTCATATTCACGGGTGGTAGTGATCTGTCTGACCTGCTCTGGAGGCCTCCCTAGTCTGTTCTCCAGTGGTGCGAATCTTGCTCTTCGGATGACATGCTCTACGGATTTCGCCGGAGCTTTTCTTTAGCTGCCATCTCAAGATCCGCATGCACTGTTCGTCTCAACGGTGGAATTAGCTTATTTCAGCCCAAAGTACTCCGTGTAGTGCCTCGCATTGGGTGCTACAGTCGTTGGAACTGGGCGTTGGGCAACGCCGAGAGGCATGGTCAATCTGTCTGGGGCGGCCTACCGGCAAAAGACTGGTTTCCTGTATCCGTACCAGCGCGTGCAACGCCTTGGACGTGGAGTGCAGCGCCACTCAACTGACGAATCATTGTTGCCCCTTCGGCGCCGACTTCGACATCGACGCTTGGACTACCCGTTTGAGGCCCGGTCTGCAACACGAGTTAGGAGGTGAGGAAGGTAGTCTAGACAGCATTCGCAGCCGGTACTTCTTCTGTGCAGGGGCCACGACTGCCTGTGATTCCTGTTTACAGTGTGTCATGTCGAAAGTTCGGCTGGGAGCGGCTTCTACAGGAGTACTGCGTACAACACTCCACTCATTCTATGGCCGAAGGCTCCCATCGTCGACCTAGCCAGAGTACTCCGTAGCCAAACCGCATCGCTTGCAGCAATCTTGCTTGAAGAAGGCAGGATACTTTTGGTTTGGCATCTGCCGTGCCGTGGCCCGTCTGCCGAGGGCCCACCCATTCGACCCCACCCACATCCTTCGTTGCCCGCTGCAGCAACAGTAACAGCAATCCATCTGGCTGGGGTCGGGCTTACAACCAGAGCCAATGGCCCAACTTCAAGGACGCACGGCAACATCCGCGGCTCACCTCCGCAGCTCCCAAAGCCCATCTCGTGCCACGCCTCTTTCCAGCATACTTTGACCGCCTCCGAGCGTAGCATAATCGCCCCGCGCGTCGATCCATTCGCCCGGGCTCGCCGCAAACTCACCCGCTGCGTTGCTCTTCAGAGCTCGTCCCCGCCGAGTAGGTTTTGCGACGCAAGACCCTGAAACGGACGAGCCCCGGCGTACGGAGCGTACGGGCGCGAGCCCGGCCCGTCTCGAGCGAAACACGCATGGGCCACGACCCTCACATGGCTGGATGTCGTCGGAGGTAGACACGCACCGCGCTGTCGGCGGCGAGGAGCCAGCGAGCCCAGCCGCGCATCATCAAGCTGCCAGCACCACTGCGCCATGCCCGCCGCGCCGCGACAACGATGACGAACGCAATCACGATGACGAGGACGCGCAGATGGCCGGCTCGTCGACGCTATCGCCCAGCTCCGTGACCTCACCTCCATACTGGCTCAACACGGGCGCGCACGCCCACCAGCGCAGCGCCTCGAGCTTCTCGGCCGACTCGGTCCTCCCCGCCGGCGCCATAACGCTGCGCGACAACGACACGAGCGAGCACGACGACCGCAACGCTGCCTGCTGGGCCAAAAGCGTCGAAATTGTAGATTACACGACTGTCAATGGGAGTGCAACCAACGTTGGCGCCTTTGTCGTGTGGACCGTGAGGGTCGAGACTTTGAGTGTGGGTCATCCGCCGTCTTTGCTGCTTCTTGCTTGCGTGTCTCGTTCACCGGGCTGATGCTGTTTCGTCTCGCCAGGGTAGCTACATGAACATCCGCAAGCGCTACTCCGAGTTCGACGAGCTACGCCGCCAGCTCATCCAATCATTCCCCAATTTCGAGGCCGCCGTGCCCCCGTTGCCGCCCAAGAGCATGATATCCAAGTTCCGGCCCTCTTTCCTCGTCAAACGGCGGGCGGGGCTGCAGTACTTTCTTAAGTGCGTCGGCATGCGCTGTCAGCTCCTAGCTCCGATGGACAACAAGCTGACCTTGCCTGATGCCCAGTTGTATAATGCTGAACCCTGAGTTTTCCGGGTCGCCTGTGCTCAAGGAGTTTCTGTTCCGGTGACACCGGCACTCCTTTCTAATAACCTCTTCCTCCATTTCTTGTTCAAATATTTGCTTCTTCTTATACTTGTTGGCATCAGTGCGCTGTCTGGGTAAGGTATCGAGCACGCTTCGGCAGTGGCGTTTTATGCATCCGTCAAGGTTCTTGGATTCGGAGCATCTAGGGGGTCAGGTAGCTACAGCAAGAAAATCTGCCTCGCTCAGACGACGAACAGGGAGTGTAGATGCCGCGTCGTAATGATAGTTATGCCTTGCATCTGGCTGGTGCGAAACTGTAGTACGCCATTGTTGTGGCTTGGCTGATATTCTAGGCATGTTTCGGGCCCAACTCCCCACGGCGGTAGCGGCATCTTGAAGGCTCCGCCTCGCAGGCGTCGGAGGCGTCAGCCCACGCGCCGAGCTTCCCATTGGCTGCTTCCCCTGGGCCGACCCAGCGTACAACGTTATATGACCGTCCTGCCACTGCTGTTCTGCTCGAAGACTACAACAGGCACTGCCAGTCGTTCAAGCTACTCGCCAGTTGTTCCATTTCTTTGCGTCATCTGCCCGCCTCGCTCTGCTCTGCCAATCCACCTAATGATGAGGTGACGCGCCGCGGCCGCTTCCCCTTTCTCATTACGACAGACATTTCCCTTCGTTGCACCATCAAAGAGCCTCATGCGAGCATTTCTCATTCATGCCTGCGCGCCAGCGATTAGACTGATTTTCACAGCGGCCTCTCGACCCTCGACACGGATTACCTTACATGATATCGCATCCAATACAATTGGGACTACGTAATTGCGCAGAAACCGGGCACGCACCGCGCCCGAACTTCGCCAGATCCCTCCCCGCCAGATTGGGCCCGAACCATTGGGTCCAGACTTGAATAGAGCACATGATAAGCCAAGGTAGAAAGTCATCGCAGCAGATGAGCGCAAGGACCCTTCGCCGCTAGTGAACAACTGCGAGTACAACTACTGCAACCGACCCCACCAACCCCAGGACATACAATAGCGGCAGGAAAGCCAAGCCCTTGGATGATGTCGGCTGGCAGCTCGACCTCGACCGAAGCCGTTCCCAAGACAAAAGAGTACATGGACTCTCTCGTGCCGCCGGACAAGGAGGAGTTCGAGCGCATCGCGCAAGCGCAGGCCGAGAAGGAGGATGTGGCGCGACTCCAGGCCCTGGAGGAGACACGCAAATCGCAGTCCTCGGCCAGTGATCATGAAGACCGCGCAGGCGCCGCGCGCGTCATTCAAAAGACCTTCCGGGGGTACCGCGCGCGCCGAGAGATGCAGGGCTTCAGTCTAAACGCCACCACGCGCTGGGTCACGGCCATACGGGAGGCACAATTCCGCCAGTCGACCAAACCCCGGACCCGGGTCGGCGCAGAAGAGGCCAAAGCCAAGCACCTGGCCCTCGACGACCCCGTAGACAAGCGGCCATCGAGTGCGCGGATGAACTGGAAAAAGGCCAGCCTCGTGGCGCGCCGCGCGGGACATGACGACATTTCGTCCGACTCTTCTTCCGAGTCTGACCTCGAGAACCTCTCCCCCGAAGCTCGCACCGAGGCCCGGCGGAAGAAGGATTTGGCCAGAACGGAGCGCCGGCAGGCCGCGCGCATGATGGGCTTGCAATACTTCTTGGAAATGGTCGACTCCAAGCACCGCTACGGCAGTAACCTGCGAATGTACCACGAGGAGTGGAAAAGGTCGGACACGACTGAAAACTTCTTCTACTGGCTTGACTACGGCCAGGGCCGCAACCTGGAGCTGGACACATGCCCGCGGGACCGGCTGCAGCGCGAGCAGGTGCGCTACCTGTCACGAGAGGAGCGGCTGTACTACCTAGCGACGGTCGACGGCGAGGGACGCCTCTGCTGGGCGCGGACGGGGGCGCGAATCGACACGACGGAACAGTACAAGGATAGCATCCATGGCGTTGTGCCCGCCGACGACCCGACGCCGGCCTTCAACCCAGCCATGCATCCGCCCTTGGCCGACAACGACGACGCCATCAGCGACACCAGCTCCGAATCGTCTGCCGAGTCGCGGCGCGAAGCGGATCGCGCGGCCAAGTACGCCAATCCAGACTTTGACGGGGCCGACGGCGTCAAGAAGGTTACGCACATCTCGGCGTCAACTATCTTCAACAAGCTGCTGCGCAAGTCGGTGCGCAAAAACACGTGGATCTTCGTCGCCGACACGAGCTTTCGCCTCTACGTCGGTATCAAGGACTCGGGCGCCTTCCAGCACTCATCCTTTCTGCAGGGCAGCCGCATCTCAGCCGCAGGCCTTATCAAGATCAAGAATGGGCGGCTGTCGTCGCTGTCACCCCTGAGCGGGCACTATCGCCCCCCAGCGTCCAACTTCCGCGCCTTTGTGCGCAGCCTCAAGGATGCAAGCGTGGACATGAGCCACGTGTCCATCTCCAAGTCGTATACGGTGCTCGTCGGCCTGGAGACGTATGTCAAGACGCGACGCAAGGGCAAGAAGCTGCTGGGCAAGCTGATGCGGCGGCGGGACATAATTGTGGCGCCTGACGAGGTGCGGCAGCGCGACGAAGATGAGCGGGACAAGAGCGAGAGTGCGGAGAAGGAGAGACTCGCCCTGGACAGACAGCGGCGGGAGGAGGCGGCGGCGAAGGCGGACAAGAGCACTGGGGGCAAGGTGGTAGAGAAGCTCAAGCTCAAGTCGATACCGACGCACGTCAAGAGCATGAGCGGCGAGGTCAGGACGGGCGTTGCTTAAGCATGTTTGCATGGATGAGGCCCGTTGTGCACGATGTTTTCATATACCCACACGATTAATGCCCTCTACTTGTCTTGTACACCTAGTGACCAAATAATCCATCCATGCTGAAGGTTGATGGAGGTTCAGATCCGTCCTCCTCCGCGATATGGTTGAGTACACCTTCGCGGTAGAATTGGTCGCAACTGATGAGGGAGTTATTTACGACGAACATCAGCAAGAAGTAGAAACAGATACCCCAGATGTATGGAATGCAGTTGCTTTCCGCTGTAAAGACGTTGATCGAAATGGAACAGCCAAGGTCTAGGGTAGGTACGGTTGTTGGCGTAAGTCCCAATGATTCCAAGACGTGCAAAGCTCAAGACGTGCAAAGAAATCCGAGCTCCACAACAAAGAATGGAAGCCACCTCAGACACGCGTGCCGCTGTGCGGCCACTGCAGCCCCCCTGAGCAGTGCACTGTAGCGACCCTCCCACAGCTGCCCACCCGCTGTCCCAGGGGCACTTACGGCAGACTGGCGCCACTAAACGCACTGGACAGCTTCATCGTCTCGTCGCACGAAAGCCCCGATCAACCCATTCCCAAAAACATCGCCAAAACGCGTCGTCTGGATTGCGAGAGCGACCCCGAGAGGCAGCGACAAGACCATGCTAGGCCTCGCCACGATTGCTAATGGCCTCCGTCACCCGCTCCACCCGGCGAGCTGAGGGCCTGCATCACCATCACCCCCATCATGGTCCCCTCTCGCGCCCGGCAGCGGGCCTGTACCATCACGACGGGCGCCAGAAGCGAGGCCTCGAAGCCGTCGATCGCGACCTCGAGGTGCTCAAGCCCAAGAAGACGCGCATTGCCGTCGAGATTCTCGCAAAGCCTTTGCCGTCTGACAGCGTCAGGGTGAAACCTCCGATACCGCGCCAAGCGCCTGTGGCCGCGACGAACAGGCCACCACCGCCGCTGCCCCAGCCGACCTCGCGACCACAGGCCCAGCAGACGGCAACCGAAGCCGACCCGAACCTCACAAAACACCAGGCCAAGGTCATCAATGGAATCAAGCACGAGCTGGACCGATTGCAACCGCAGCCGGCCGACACAAGGGAACAGGGCCGCAAGTTGCGCTCCCAAGAGGCCACCCGGTTCAAGAGCGAACTGTCGGCATATTTTCCCGACTACGATGAGGTCATTGGCAACGATCCCAAGGAGCAGCGTGCGTGCAACAACCGACCTGATACCTTCCTCCGGCAGCGCCCTTCTGACATAATTTTTCAGATTTGCTAAATGTCGACACGCCGATTGTTGTCGTCGACTCGAACCCCCGACGCGTTGCGCCCGAGCCGCAGCGTGGAGCGCTGAAACCCCACCAACCAACGCAACTCGTCGACTACCCTGTGCGGGGATATGGCGATTCGCTTTTCGCAGAAGTTTTTGATGCCCAGCGAATCGACTTTCGGTTTCTAGAAACCCAGCAGAATAATAAGAACCTCGAAGACCCGCTGCCAGACAACTTGTTTGAGCCCATTCACAAGCGAGCCGAACGACTCGAACGATCGATTCGCAACTCCGAAAAGGGCCGTGCCCAGCATGAGAAGGACCAAATCATCCGCTTGCTGGAGGGTCTGCAGGGCCATGACTGGCTAAGGGTCATGGGCGTCAGTGGCATTACAGAGACTAAGAAGAAGACGTTTGAGCCCGCCCGAGCCTACTTCATCAAGGGCTGCCAGGCAATTCTCGAAAAGTTCCGGAATTGGAGCCTGGAGGAAAAGCGGCGGAAGCAAGAGAAGGAAAGAGCTCTGGCAGAGCAAGCCGCTGGGGATGAGAATGCCGATGGGGGAGAGGAGGAAGTTGACGATGAGCCGGAGGCGGATGAGGCCGAGAGCGACATAGAGGAAGAGCATCGGGAGTCCTCAGAGGACGTCTCAACGTCTCAAGACGACACAAGTGAGGCCTCGTCGCCGGCCAAGCAGCTTCGTCAAGAGGCCATGGCCAGATCTCGGCTCGCCGCGACCTCTAAACGGTCGCGACCACCAGCACGGATGACACCTCCGCAACCGCCAGGACCTCCGAGGGAGTTCAAGTCGTTCTTCAGCAAAAAGTACGAACGGGAGAGTGCTCTCCACCGCAACCGCCGGACGGGGAGAAAGGTGCTGGCTTGGGGCCATCCGCTGCCCGAGCTCGTGGAGACTGACTTCATCCTGCCGGAGGAATATCGGGATGACGATACCCTGAAGTCTCGCGCGAGGAAGAAGCGGAGGGATAAACGGGGCGTCAAGCCCTGATGTAACATCTATTAATTCACGGGTAGGGATCGGCGCATTCAGTCGTCTTCTGTATGTAAGGGAAGCAACGGACAAAGGGCATTTGGTTGCGTTGGCACGGCGTTGGGGAAGGGTTTCGTCCAGGGGTACAGACGGACAGACATGTAACTTGCGGGTTTACTGCTACGACTTTGCTTTGCGGCAGCGGCTCAATGCAGTGGCTGAAGCGAATGATTCGTATTGGAAGTTCGATTCACTGCTTTGAAGGGTTGCGGCTACGAATCTAGTGCATCAAGCCACAAGGAGTGTCTGGTGCAGCGAGTTGTTGCCCTTATCGTCACGGCGTTCGCTAATGCTACCGCCCTGGAGTTGCGGCGGCTGCGCATCTCGGAACTAGTCACTGCTGTGACTCAGGAAGCAGGAAACATTCTGCCAATCACGCGAGGATTCGAGGCGCACGCCCCGTGCAGCGCTGCTCAGTGGGGCTCCAGCGGGCGCCTGGGCGGGCCGACTTCGCTGCCGTGTCTTGACAACGTCGTCTCACCTGCTTATAAGAAGTGCCGCATGAGACGCTTCTCTTGCATCCGCTCAACCAGTTCTGTCGTCTACCCCAGCTTTTGCCTACACGTCCAATTGCAACCAAGATGTCCAAGGGCCGCGTTTGTCTCGCCTATTCGGGAGGTATGTGCATCTTCCATCTCGATTGCTTGCTGGGTCCCCGCTCGATTGCGCCATTGCACTTCCCCCGACCTCGTAATCGGCTTGCTCGTCGCTTTGCAGCCTCCAGTCTCGATTCTGTACCGTGCTGACGGCCAATTGAACAGGTCTCGATACATCGACCATCCTAAAATGGCTCCTTCTCGAGGGCTACACCGTCGTCGTACGTTCTGACGCTGCCTCACCGCCCGTGATGCGTTGCTGACGCCCCGCCACAGTGCTTCCTGGCCGACGTCGGTCAGGAGGAGGACTTTGCCCAAGTTGAGAAGAAGGCGTTGGCGCTCGGCGCCGAGAAGATGGTGATTGAAAACCTTCAGAAGGAGTTCGTCGAAAAAATCGTCTGGAGGGCCATCCAATGCAACGCCATATATGAGGACCGTACGTAAGAAACCGCAATCTAACCTTGAGGCGACCCTGGGTCGACCCCATCTCTCGTTACCGCTTATAAGAAAACCACGACTAACCTAAGGTCGACCTAGGCTATTTGCTTGGCACCTCGCTCGCCAGGCCCGTAATAGCCAGGGCTCTCGTCCGCGTCGCCCAAGACAACAACTGCAACTTCCTGTCCCACGGCTGTACAGGGAAAGGAAATGACCAGGTTCGCTTTGAACTAGCCTGGCAGGCCCTCGCCCCGGGCATCAATATCATCGCGCCCTGGCGCGAGCCCAAGTTCATCGAGCGCTTCCAGGGCCGTAACGACCTGCTCAAGTTCGCTGCCGAGAACAACATCCCCGTCTCGTCTACCCCCAAGGCGCCGTGGTCCATGGACGACAACCTGGTGCACTGCTCTTACGAGGCCGGCATCCTCGAGGACCCCGACCACACCCCGCCCAAGGAGCTGTGGACCCGCACCGTCGACCCCCTCGATGCCCCCGATAAGCCTTACCACTTCACTGTCCACTTCGACAAGGGCATTCCCGTCAAGGTTGTCACCGAGGACAAGAAGGAGGCTACCGAGTCGGTCGAGCTGTTCAAGCTGCTCAACAAGATTGGTCACGACAACGGCGTCGGCCGCATTGACATTGTCGAGAATCGTTTCAGTAAGCGGCTGCTGTCGAACGTGTGGATGAGTGGACCGCTGACCGACGTTTCCCTCCGCAGTTGGGCTGAAGAGCCGCGGATGCTATGATACCCCGGGCCTGACCATTGCTCGTCTCGCCCACGTTGACCTCGAGGGACTGGTCCTCGACTCCAAGGTCCGCGAGCTTCGCGACCAGTTCTGTACGATGTCCTGGTCTCGCCAGCTGTACAACGGCATGTACTTTTCTCCGGTATGTCCGTCACTTAGACGACCTTGACTGCTGAACAATTTTGCTAACACGATATCAGGAACGCGAGTGTTAGTATTCGACCGTATTCTCCGAATTCGGTAAGACAAACTAACTCTCCGATCTAGTCATTGACCAGTCGATTGTCTTCTCTCAGCAGAACGTCAACGGCCAGGTATGAGTCTCATCTTGATCCAGCACATTCCCATTTATCGTTATTAACAACGGCTCCTCAGGTTCGTATGATGGCATACAAGGGCAACGCCTATGTCCTGGGCCGCAGCAGCGAGTCCAGCAACCTGTACAGCATGGAGGATGGTAAGTGTTCGCAACGTAAGAATGCCACTAAGTCTTGTTGTTGACTTTGATACTGTAGCTTCCATGGACTCCCTCGAGACATTCTCTGTAAGTCGTCAACTGGCAACACTGAAGCAACTTGCCCGGCCCTCAGGCCAAATGCTGTTCACTTTGCTGACCAGGGTCGCAGCCGATGGATACGACTGGTTTCATCGCCATCGAAGCTGTATGTATCCGATGCCTCCCACCCTGCTTGCTGTTATGCTAATTCTCTGCGTCAGATCCGCCTCAAGAAGTACGGAGCGGCCAAGATCGCCCAGGGCGAACCCCTCACCGAGGCCTAAAGCGGCGCAGGTGCTGTGCTTATTTTGGTAATGAAGGAACGGTTGGAAAATGGGAAATATGTTCGGCGTCAGGACAACCACGGGCCGGGGGCTTCAAAAAATTTGATGCATCTGAGCAAAATAGTCGGTGGACCAGGGTCTTGCTAGGGACGCATTGTGGTAGCAACATCGAAGTGTTTGCTGCAATGTTTCCGACCGCGTACGGTACGTCCGTTGCGGCAGTTTTGTATAAGATAGGTAAAAGGATGCCGTACTTACCACTAGATTGTCCCAACCCGGGTGTTTGAGTGTATTAATTATCGCCATGGCATCGCACGAACAAGACACAGGGATTTCATCGGAAATCGAATCTCTTAAATAAGTTGTTCCTGGGTCCTGCAGCACGGTAGCCCGTAGTCCGGTCAGAGGAAATGTGCAGCTTTACGGAGCAAGGTAATTAGTTACAGGGACAAGCGGATGGCTCGGTGAGGCTGCTCCACCGTGCAGCACATTCCGTGAGCCGCAGATGGTCCGTGCACCTAAAGCTCCAGCCTCCAGCTCCACGCGCGCCTGCCTCTGAGCCAACTCGACTTTTGAAGCATACAAACGTCGAACTTCGAGGCTCTTATTTCTCAGCGAGCGCCTTTTATTTCTTCCGGCAGTCTCTCTCCCACCGCTGACTCTCCTTGCTTGCAACGTATTCGACGCTTTATTTCGATACCCTGTGAGCAGGACTCGACACTTTGTTGGCGCACCCGCCCTGTCATGACCGCGACAGATTGAGCGCTCGCTCGAGGTGACGGCCGATCGCACGTTGTCGCAAATGCCTGGCCTCTGAGGACCGCTCTCGCTAGAGCGAACCGAATTTACCGAACCCCAAACTCTCTCGATCTCACGGCTAGGCGACTCTACACTCGTTTGCGCTCTACGAAACCCGAGCGAGCATTCCTTCTTCAATGGCGCTACACACAGGCGCCGAGCAGCATCCGCTGCTGGATGGAGGCGACGACCTGCCTCCGATCCAGGACCAACCGATACACGAGTATTTCATCGTCAAGCAGGAGGTGAATCTTGAGGTCAACTTTTGCGACAGAGGGATCCAGGGCACGACCGACATCTACATTGTCACCTTTAACGAGAGGGTCGAGGAGATTGCCATTGACGCGGCGCACTGCGAAATCGACACGGATAATGTTACAGTCACGGAGATGCGCGAAGCCCAAGGAGAAGTCATCGAAGGCCAGACGCGCAAAGGCCAGGCAGTGTATCTCGACCCGTACAAGAAGCTTTCGCACCCCAAGGGCTGGACCTGGACGGCCGACCACCACGACCTCCGCCGCATGCGCGCCCGCTCCATCTTTCACGACCGCAAGACCGACGCCCCCGCCGAGAATAGAGAGCTCGAGGGTTGCACGCCGGTCTATGGGTCTCTGAGGGTGTTGTTGCGAGGCAAGGGGGAGCAGGATCGGCCCAGGTTGATCATCAGGAAATCAACCTCAAATCTTGATGCTGTCGACAGGATGCACAAGCAGTACAGGATCCGTGTGCCCTTCTCCAACAAGAGCCCGCGCGATGGACTGCATTTTGTGGGAGTGGACCCATTGGACAATCGTTTCACACACATGTACACGCGGCACTCGATCCAACCCGGAACGGCGTCTTGCATCTTCCCCTGCATCGATGACCACGGTGCACGGTGCGACTGGAGAATTTCCATCAAGTATCCACGGACACTTGGCGACGCACTTCAACAGGCACTGGTCACGCAGAAGGAAACGGCTCCGAATGGTCTAGACAAGTCGCAACTGGACGGCCAGGATAAGGCCCTGAAGCTTGCGGAAGAGGACAAATTGAGGGAGATGACAGTGGTTTGCTCTGGCTTTCTCATGGAGGAAACTGTTGACCCCGATGATGACCACAAGAAGATTATGATCTTTGAGCCAGAGAAGAAGGTCTCCGTGCAGAAGCTTGGCTTTGCTATTGGCCCGTTCGAGCACATTGACTTATCGTCGGAGTTTCGAACCGAAGAGGACGAGGTTAAACTTGGAATGAGCGCGCTTAAAGTCCACGCTTACTGCCTGCCCAACCGCGGCGAATGGGTGCGCAACACCGCCGCCGCTTTGACAATGGCAGCCGACTTCTTGACCTACACTTTCGCCAAGTACCCGTTTGGGAACTTCAAGGTCTGCTTCCTGGACGACATGGTCGAAGACACCGTTTCGCTTCACTCTTTGTCCTTTGTGAGCAACCGGCTGCTCTTCCCCGAAGGCGTCATCGATACCGAGATTGACGTAACGAGGAAGATTGTCTTCACATTGACATACCAATGGATTGGAATCAACATGATACCCAACACTCGCAACGACCTTTGGCTTGTTCTTGGCGTCGCTCATTACATGACGGATCTCTTTATGAAGAAGATCTGCGGTAACAATGAACACAGATTCCGCATGAAGATCATGGCGGACAAACTCGTTCAGGTCGATGTTGACAGGCCATCGTTGTGGGACCTTGGTCCAAATCTGCATCTTGGCGAATCGGAAATGGACTTCATGGCACTCAAGGCGCCGGTGGTTTTCTTCATTCTTGACAAGAGACTGATAAAAGCGTCTGGTGGCCATGGTCTCACCCGCATCTTGCAGAAATTTCTTACCAAGGCTCAGATTGAGAGCAGTGACAAGTCAACTATCCTCGACACGGAAAAATTCAGGCTCACCTGTGAGAAGGGCTCAAGGTATCGGCTAGAGACCTTCTGGAATCAATGGGTGTACGGCTCCGGGTGCCCAAGGTTCGACGTGAAGGCAAAGTTCAACAAGAAGAGACTCTGCGTCGAATTGACGCTCAATCAAATTCAGAACCAGGTCGGAAAGAAGCCAGCCATCGACAAGAACGACTTCCTAAGGGCAATCAAGGAGAGGCGTGCGGGCATCAAGATTGGGGATGTGCAGCCACTCTTTACCGGTCCAATGACCATCAGGATCCACGAAGCAGACGGCACTCCATACGAGCACATTCTGGAAATCCGCGAGGATGCTACGCGCTCGACCAAGTTTGAAATTCCGTACAACACAAAGTACAAGCGATTAAAGCGTACCCGACGCCTCAAGGAAAGGCACAATGTTGGGGCCAGCCTAGATATCGCGGAGAATGCAGATGACGCCCTGCTCTACTGCTTGGGCGATGTACTGCAGGGTCCTGACGATCTCAGAGATTGGGAGCTCATAGAATGGGACCCAGAGACTGAGCGAAAGATGGATCAAGAGTCGTACGAGTGGATACGCATCGATGCCGACTTCGAATGGGCCTGCGATATGAAGCGGACCCTCGAGCCGTACATGTACGTGTCCCAGCTCCAACAGGATAGGGATGTCGTGGCGCAGCAGGACGCCATGCTGTACCTCGCCAACGGACCACTTCACCCAATTGCCTCGGGATTTCTAGTGCGAACGCTGGTTGACCGCCGTTATTTCCATGGAATCCGCACCATGGCAGCGCAGGCGCTGCCGAGACAGGCCAATATCAAGGACATTCCGATGCTTGGCCTGCGACAACTCATGAGAGCCTTCCGCGAGATGTTTTGCTATGAGCAAACCAACCAGCCATACCCGAACGACTTCTCGGACAAGAAGCAGTACAATGTTCGCATTGCCATCATCAAAGCTATATCTGAAGTGAGAGATCACACTTACAGATGCCCGCTCGAAGCTCGTCGCTTTATCCTGGACCAACTGCTTTTCAACAACAACGAAGACAATGCCTACTGCGACCATTTCTACATTGCAACCCTGGTTGAAGCATTGGCAACGTCTCTCATTCCGTCCCAGCAAGATGACTGGCTGTCTCGACAGAACAAGGCTCCGAATGAAGACGAGCGGCGATTTCTTGACGAGGCCTTGGAGCAAATTGAGCGTGTGCTGCGTCGCGACGAGTGGACGAACTCGTATCAGAACACATGGACCATTGCTGGGCTGGATGCGAAGCAGCGTTTGATGAAGGCAGAGGTCATCCCCAAGCAGCATGTGGATTTCGCGCAGTATCTGCTGGATGGAACTCGGGACCTCATACGAATCAAGGCATTTGAAGCCTTGATCGACCTCGGAGCCATGATGGACCCGACCTTCTTCACACTCTTCCTGTATTCCATGACGACAGATCGATCGCCTTATGTCCGCACCAAGCTCATTCAAGCCATGGCCCGTGGGCTTGCCGCAATTGCATTCGGGGAACATACCAAGGTCGTTAAGAACGAACCGGCTCCGGATGAGGCGGATCCCCTCTTGCTTGTCCAGGATAGTGCCCAAGAAATTGAGGCACGAAAGGAAATGTTCGCGCGAAAGGAAAACCTCGATGCAGCGCTCAAGGCGCTGAGGAAGGAGATGGACGAGACTTATTCAAACGATGAGAGGCACTACAGTACGGCCATGCGCAAGGCTTTGGACCATCCTGAGCTCGGCCGTGAGGAGGTTGAGAGCCTGCTTGACCTCGCTGCCATGATGTTTGAGGAGGCGCGGAGCTGGATATTGACGCTGAACCTGCCAAAGGGCTGGAGGATGGAGCGGCCTGCCCAGAAGCTTTCCGACCGGGTATGTCTCCCTGATATTCCTAACGTGCAGTTGTCGCCGTTGCTAACTTTCTTGCAGCTAATCGTCAAGTTCAAGTCTTACTACAAGACCAAGCCAAAGGGATCGATTACGCCGCCGCCTCTTCCAGAACTGAAGAAGCCAGCAGTGCTGCCCAGAACGTCTTCGATCAAAATCAGCACAAAGGCTGCGACGCCGCAGCGACCCGCTGCTGTGGGCCCCAACGGCGCCGATACTATCGTCTCATTGCCGCCCGTATCTCAGCCACCTAATGTAGCCCTAGCGGGTGCTCCGCGAGTCTCAGAGACGCCTTCTAGCTCATCCGCCAAGAGAGCTCGCACGGAGAAGGAAGCCAACGGTTCACCAGCACCAAAGCGCCCCAAAACGGAGTCACAGCGGCCGAGCGTCGAGGGAGACAAGGGCCCTAAGGCTTGGAAGAAGAGACGCATGGTCACGCTTAGGACGAAGGATTCCAAGCGTCTTGCCGTTATTCTGGGTCAACCCCTGGATGCATCACCCAATGTCAGGACCACATTACCGATTGGCGTTGCGAAGGAACCGTCTTCGGGAGGGTTCAAGGACAGCATCACCGCGAAGCCCGCCAGAAAGCCTCTTCCCACCGGAGATTTCGTCCGAAAACCCCTGCCCAACGGGGGCAACGGCGCGTCCGCCTCACCGCCAGCCCCTCAGCTACCGCGCAAGGTGTCCGTCGATACCAACGTAGCCTCCGCTTCTGCGTCTACATCAATGGCGGGTAGCCCACCGGCTGGGACACCAGTGAGCGCGCGGCCGAAGATCAAGATCATACGAAAAGCCGCGCCGCAACCACCACCGGCGACTTAGAAAGCGATGGGAAGTAGCACAGCACACAAGCAAACGGATATGGGATTACTGTCACCGGTGGGGAGTGTGTGTCGTCAACGGTCGCCGGTTCTTTCAATAACGGACCATGCAGACAATTCCTCTCAGAGCCCGGAGGACGAGTTGACGCCGTTGTACAATGGAACCCCGAATCCCCAGAGCAAGGAGAGGGGAAATAAATGAGAATCAACGGCCCTTCTCATCGGTTCCACGCGAGGAATGACGCTGGAGAAAGATAAAGTGTACTTTCAAAACGAGAATTGGCATTGCGTTTGGCGTTGTGGTGTGCAGAGACAGAATACCTGTATATGTACCATACAGGCAGCGGACCCTGGAGTTGGGAGATGGATGTCCAAGGGAAGCGGACTTGAAAGAGCCTGGGATTAATCACGGTAAATGATTAGACTGCTATGCCGCGCCCTATGACGATGTGTAGGTACGCTTGGACGTGAGAAGTGCGGCGTATTGAGGCCGGTCGCCTAGTGGATGCTTATACACGCCGCCTTGCCAGCCGCTGGCGGACCTTTGTCCACCGCAAGAGCAGACGAACCTCAACTTAATATTGCGCGAGGCGGTTCATGAATATGGCACTCTCCTATTCCGAATGCCACGCCTACCCTGAGCTGGCTGGTCATCGCTTCTGCGAGTGACGACATGCAGGGGTGTTTTGGTGGAGCAGGACAAGGCTGAGAGTGTGGACTGCAAAAGCTCGCTTTCTAGTGGCCAGCGCCACAGCTGTGGAGAAGGTGGCTCTATCCGTGCCTTATCAGCACGTGACGCGGCATCTCCCGCGGCAAGGTTGTGTGCGGCAGCCCGGCCATCAGATCTCGTCACCCTCTCTGTCTCTGCCAGGAGAGCTCCCCGACTTTGCACCCCCAGAGGCGACACATTGCCCCTACGAGCGTCTGTGGCACCGCCCGCGACCTACTCTCCCGACACCGCTGCCGCCTCGCGTCTGGGACATTTGCTCCCATGTAGATGCTCGCTGGCCTGGGTGAGCCCGACAAGCTGTAAGTCCCTTTCCGTCGAGCGGCCGTGGCTTGCTTCGCATCGCGACGGCTCTGCCGCCTGAGCTCGAGCCGGCGTCGGAGCGACACCACCCACTGCCCTTGACGGTTCGACGTATCTGCTGGCTGCTGGCTCATGACGAGCTGCTCCGATTACCGAAGGTGGCACATTTCTGACGCCTTTGTCTGGCAGAGCAAGCATGAACAGCCAGAACCTCCACGGCCGAAGCGGCGGTGCGCCTTACGACCGCGAGCGCGAAATGGAGGACCGACACCGCGCAATCCAACAACACGAAGAAATGCGCCGCGACCAAGAGCGCGAGAGGGAACGCGAGCGCGAGCGCGAACGAGGACGAGAATCAGCCGACCGCTACCAGCAAGCGACGCCCCATCAGAGCAGCGCCGGCTCACTCCCCATCCACCAGCCCGTGGCATCGAGAATATCCGGTGCCATCCACAGTCCCGGAGGACTGCTTGCGAATCACAACGGGAGCGCGCCTCCACCGCCGCCACACCTCGGTGCTCCGGGTCCCATGGCCGGCTTCGGCGGGCCCTTGCAGAGTGAGCACAATCGCCAGATGCAGCAGCAGCACGGCGGACAGCCTGGTGCGGCCTCTCAACACCAAATGTTTGCGCCCATGCCGCACTCTCAGCCTCCGCCTAACGCCTCCCAAGCTGCGCCGAGCAGTGTGGCGGCCGTCTTTGGCGGCCCGTTGCAGCAGCAGCAGGCCCAGCAGCAACAACAGGAGGGACAGCGTGGGGGGAAGCAGGGAGCCCCGATCGTGGGCGTGACACCAGGCGGGCATCAGATCCCTGGCGGCATAACGCAGGGCCAGCAGCCGATTCTGAATGTGAGTACCAATTGTCTCTTTGCTGGCATTTGTCGTGCCCGGTTGTGAACGGGCGTCGGCCAGCTGCCAGCTGGCGGGCAGTATTGGACAGCACCTTGACCCATCCGACGTGCTTTTTCCTTAGGCTTCCTACGCCGCAAACTTCACACTGCATCCACATGGCACCTCCCGCTCTCTCTCCCCGCGTCGCGTTAACAATCAGTGTTTGCCTTGCATCTCTGGTCGCCGGGGAACTGTTCAAACCCAGGCCTGTGTCTAGCCTGCCAAGTATCAGGTTGAAGTCTTCCTGCTGCAGCGAATGAGGCGCGCTGGCACCATGTCTTTGCACGACCAAGCACTTGATGCTTCGGCACTCAGCGACAAGTTCATTGCAGCTTTGCGCAACGACAGTAATCGAGCTATGCAAGCCTGCGAAAACAAGTGCGAAATTTGGACATGTCATTATTACAATCTCGTACAGCTCATAAATTCGTCTTGACTTGCCCAAAGCAGCGTCGAAACACTGACTAATCTTCCTTTCGTCCAGGATGCCCTGACGTATCTTGACCAAGTCAAGGTCCAGTTTCACGACCAAGCCGATGTTTATAATCGATTCCTGGATATCATGAAGGACTTCAAGAGTCAGGCGTGAGTGCACCCTCAGACGCTGAGCTTTTGTCAAAAGGCTGACCAAGATCCAGCATCGACACCCCTGGTGTGATCAATCGCGTGTCCGAGCTCTTTGCCGGACACCCAAACCTCATCCAAGGCTTCAACACCTTTCTGCCCCCGGGTTACAGAATTGAGTGCGGCGCTGGCAATGATCCCAACACGATCCGCGTCACCACTCCCATGGGCACCACGGTGCAGTCTATTGCGGGGCGCCAGGGCGACGGTCACGGTGGTCCTCCGCCGCCTCTGTTCCCAGAGCGCGGCACGCAGTGGCAGCAGAGATCTCAGCACAGCATCGAAAGCCCCGAAGCCAACTTCAGCACTCCTGTGCAAAACGGTGCCAGCCTCTTCGTCCAAGCGGCGGCGCAAAATGCTGCGTTTGAGGGCGCCGGTGGGCAGAGAAGCGTGTCGCAGATGCAGGGAAATGCTGGCGGACCCAATGCACGCGGGGCGCAGACACCGATCCCCGTCGGGGGGCCTGGTGGACTGAATGGCAATGCGGCAAATCAAGCCAACATGGAGCGTAGGGGCCCAGTGGAATTCAACCATGCCATCAGCTACGTCAACAAGATCAAGGTGAGATCTCGAGTTCTTTCGACGGAGGGGACGTAGTTGCTGACCTGATATCCCTCGCAGAACCGCTTTCAAGACAAGCCTGAGATTTACAAGCAGTTCCTGGAGATCCTGCAGACCTATCAGCGAGAGCAGAAACCAATCCAGGACGTCTATGCTCAAGTCACGACTCTGTTCAACTCTGCACCGGACCTTTTGGAAGATTTCAAGCAATTTTTGCCAGAGTCAGCCGGCCAGGCCAAAACAACGCCAGGGCGCATGGATGACGTTCTGCCTTCTGGCCCAAGCCATACTCCGCAGCCTGGTATGAGAGATGGGCAAAAAATGCCACCCCTCGGAAGCTTTGCTCCTCCCGCGAGCGCGAGTAAGGACAACAAGAAGCGGCCACGCGCAGACAAGCAGGCCCAGAGTACTGATGCCTTGCTAGCCGAAGCCGCGGCGTCTAGCCGACTTCAGCCAACCGGCGTCAATGGAAACAAGCGGCCAAAGCTTACCCATCCGAGAGGGGCTGGCGATGTTTCTACGATTGAGCCGACGCTGACTCCAGTGATGCCCGAGCCATATCCGCCCCGCTCCGTGACGACCTCAAATCAGGAGGAGATTGCCTTTTTTGAGCGAGTCAAGAAATTCCTTAGCAACCGATCTTCCATGAACGAATTCCTCAAGCTGTGCAACCTCTTCAGCCAGAACATCATCGACAAGAACACCCTATTTCACAAGGGAGCGCTTTTCATTGGCGCCAATGCGGATTTGATGAGCTTCTGGAAGTCGTTTGTGGGCGTTGACTCCCACGATGTCATGATTGATAATCGTCCTGAGCCGCCGACGGACAAGCTGTCTCTAAGCAACTGCCGTGGCTATGGCCCCAGCTACAGACTGCTTCCGAAACGGGTAAGGACAGGCAACAACCTCATGCTGTGAATTTTGCTAACTGACTTGCCTTAAGGAACGCCTCAAGCCATGCAGTGGTCGTGATGAGCTCTGCAATTCGGTGCTGAATGATCAATGGGCTTCGCATCCTACCTGGGCGAGTGAGGACTCGGGCTTCGTTGCGCATCGCAAGAACCAGTTCGAGGAAGCGTTGCATCGCATCGAGGAAGAGCGCCACGATTACGACTTCAACATCGAGATTAACCTGAAGTGCATTCAGCTTCTCGAGCCCGTTGCCCAGCAGATGCTGGCCATGTCTCCGAGTGAGAGGGAGACATTCCATATGCCAGCGGCCCTCGCAGGTCAAAGCACCTCGATCTTCAAGCGTATTTGTAAGAAGATATACGGAGAACGAGGGGTGGACGTCGTTAACGACATGTTTGCCCATCCTTTCGACGTGGTTCCAGTGCTACTGGCCCGCATGAAGCAGAAGGACGAAGAGTGGCGCTTCTCCCAGCGTGAATGGGAGAAGGTGTGGCACGCCCAGACCGAGCAGATGTACCTCAAGAGCCTCGATCACATGGGCATCCTTGTCAAGAACGTCGACAAGAGAAACTTGACGGCAAAACACTTGGTCGATGTCATCAAGACCAAGCATGAAGAGCAGCGCCGCGAGCGTGCTCTCAAGGGCAAGGCTCCTCGCCATCAAATTGCCTGGGACTTTAGCGACAAGGAAGTCGTCGTCGATCTTCTTCGTCTGATGATGCTGTACCCGCTGCATGCTGGCCAGTACAGCGCCCAAGAAAAGGAGAGACTCTTGGAATTCTTCGAGTGGTTCGTCACTGCCTTCTTCGATCTCAACGAAGATGTGGTGCAAGAAAGAGTGCCGAAGATCCCCGTCGACTCTGCCGAGGACGAGATGGAGGACTCAACACCTGCCGAGCTGACGAACGGCCGCACGAAGCGCAGCAGGAAGGGCGATCTCCTTCGGGGAGTCCTTGATCCTGGTCGCAATGGCAGCAAGCCTCGGAGCCAGAAGGAAGACAGCGCGGCGTCTGGAAGCAAGGAGACCACTCCTGATGTGGGATCGGCAAACGAGGAAGAGATGGCCGACGCGCCAGAAGACACGGCGGCCACCGAGGTCTCCAACGAGCGCTGGATGCCAACTGTGCCCAAGCCCGTCGTGGTTGGCGGTGACAACGCCCTCATCGACGCTGAGGGCGAGCTCAAGGCCGATGGCTTCTTCCGCCGGCCCTGGTACAACTTGTTTGCCAACCAGACTATCTTTGTGTTTTTTAGCATCTTCCAGACCGTCTACAGCCGGCTTGTGGAAGTCAAGGGGCACAAGGCAGCTGTGCTGCACGAGATTGAGCGTCTGAGCAAGCCAAAGCCCGCCAGGGACATTGGCTTCGCCGACAACGCCATGAACTACTTTGACAGCAGTGACGACGCGACTAAGTTCTGGCCGCGGACCATGGAGCTGGTGGAAGAATACATCACTGGTGACATCGAAGAGCCTCGCTACCAGGACGTGCTGCGCCACTACTACCTCCGCAGCGGCTGGAAGCTGTACACTATCCAGGACCAGCTAAGGACACTGTGCCGTCTGGCCCTCACGTGCAGCAGTACTGATGCGAAGGAGAAGACGCCAGATCTGATCCAGCAATACTTCACGGGCCGTGAGAAGGAAGAAACTAGCTATCAGACTGAGATCAGCGCGCGCAAGTTTGCGGAGAAGTGTGTCAAGGACGGTGACATCTTTGTCATCTGCTGGGTAAGTCATTCAAAGCCCCTCGATGGCAATGCAAATCTGACCCTTGTGTTAGTTTCCCCAGAAAGCCGAAGCAACGGTCCGTTGGCTCCAGCGGAGTGACACCACCTTTTACATGGACGAAATGCAGATGCGCGAGCGCTGGCAATACTACATCTCGTCCTTTATTCGCGTGGAGCCCACTGAAGGAATCCCGCGGTCGAAGTTGCAGAAGGTGGTGCTCACGCGCAACATGCCCAGTGGCGACAACGAATCTGAAGAAGATGCCATCCCCAAGCCTCTATCGTACAGCGAGAACTTGACGACGAGCATCTGCCTTAAGAGCTCTAAGATGGTCTGGGCGCCGGGCACGTCGGAGTACTTCGTCTACGATCAGTCTCCCAAGACGCCAGAGAAGCGCGAGCGCCGGGACAAATTCTACAAAGCGCTCAGCAACATCCGCGAGAGCAAGCTTCTGGAGAAGATGGTGCACAACCCATCCTGGGCCAAGGACATGAGCCAGGAGCAGGTGCGGGAGCAAAATGACAAGTTTGCCAAATGGAAGACGGAGAGGGTCGTGCCGCCTAGTGCAGGTAGCGAGGGCGAGCGGGACTGAGCGGCGATATGAGGAACATCAGGATGGCACATTTTTGGAGCAGTGAATCTTTCTTCGGCCGGATTCCAGGTCTTTGTGTTTCTTGTTGCTTCGCTAACAGGCTGTCACTACGTGTTACGGAACCTTATATGCTGTGGGCAATGCAAAGGGAAGGGAACGTGTTTGAGAGCGTTGACGGCAGCTCTTGTTCCCACTCTATCTATGGTTGATTTCCTCTTTTACTCTTTTTCCTCTTTCCCTTTGTCATTCGAGCTTGTGTTGCTAGCAGGAAAATGCAAAAGCACTGGCCTCTCTGACGACTGTTACTCTTAGGAGTGTGCGGCGGCGAGAACAATGTAGGTAGGCACGCTAGGAGACGTCCTTTGCAAGAGGTCCAGGTATATGACGACTTTGCAGGATGACTACGCTTTTTGGAATGTATTTTTAGATGCAGTTGACGGCAATGGCATCATTACACAGGCTTTGATAAGAATTGACTCTTATGTTGAAGCATTGATTGATTATGATGTCTATACTGGCATATGTAGCTTATATGGCAGTGACCAACTTTTTGTTCTCTCAACAGCAGACGTCCGTTCCTCGGATCTATCTAACTTACTCCCTCCGCAGACAGGTCGAACGAAGCATTGGCTCATTCAGTCATTACAGCCTCGACACCTGCGGGCGGTCGTGGGGGTCAAGGTGGTCATGTCGCGCGTCGTCGAGTCATTGGAGGCTCTCGATGACGATGGCAGAGGCGCCGCCACCGCCGTTGCAGATGCCGGCGCAGCCAATCTTGGCGCCCTTGTTCTTGAGGACCGAGGTGAGGGTGGTGACAATACGGGCACCGGAGCAGCCCAGGGGGTGGCCGATGGCGACGGAGCCGCCAAAAACGTTGACCTTGTCGGCATCGAGGCCGAGCAGCTTGATGTTGGCGAGGGCGACAACAGAGAACGCCTCGTTGATCTCGTAAAAGTCGATGTCCTTATCGGAGAGGCCGGCATGCTTGATGGCCTTGGGAATGGCGAGAGACGGGGCGGTGGTGAAGCGCTCGGGCTCGCGCTCGGCGTCACCCCAGCCCAGAATCTTTGCGAGGGGCTTGAGGCCGAGCTCCTTCACCTTGGCCTCGGACATGAGGACGACGGCGGAGGCGCCGTCGTTGATGGGGGCGGCGTTGGGGGCGGTGATGGAGCCGTCGGGCTTGAAGGCCGGGCGCATGGCCTTGAGCTTGTCGACGTTGAGATTCTTGACCTCATCGTCGCGCTCGACCTTGATGGCGGGCTTGCCGCGGCCGCCGCTAACCTCGACGGGGACAATCTCGGTGAAGTGGCCGGCCTCGGTGGCGGCCTGGGCCTTACGGTAAGAGGCAATGGCGTACTCGTCCTGCTCCTCGCGGGAGAAGGTGTGGTCGTTGGCGCAGAGCTCGCCGGCGAGGCCCATGTGCTCCTTCTTGTATGCGTCGGTGAGGCCGTCCTTGAGGACGCCGTCGACAAGGGTCTGGTCACCGTACTTGGCGCCGTTGCGCAGGTTGGGGAGGTAGTGCGGCGTGTTGGACATGGATTCGGTGCCGCCGGCAACGACGACAGACGAGGTGCCGAGCATGATGTTTTGGGCGCCGAGGATGATGGCCTTGAGGGACGAGGCGCAGACCTTGTTCACCGTGGTGCAGACGGTCGACTGGGGGAGGCCGGCGCCAATGGCGCACTGGCGGGCAGGGCCCTGGCCAAGGCTTGGGAAACGTCAGCTGCGAGGATCGAACGACAGTCTGTAGATGTAGCTGGGACGCACCCTGCGGAGAGGACATTGCCGAAGAAGACCTCCTCGACGTCCTCGGGCTTGATGCCGGCTCGCTCAACAGCGCCTAGTAATTTGTTAGCCTGCCGTTTCTCGTCTCTGCGATCGTCGATTATGGCGAACCTTTGATGGCAGAGGAGCCCAGCTGCGTCGCGCTCAGGCTCGACAGAGAGCTGTGGTGAAGTCGTCAGCAATGGCAGGTTCCGTAATCGGGCGGGGGATCCATTTGGAGGGGTCGCTCACCCAAGGAACGAGCCGATGGGGGTTCTCGCAGCGGAGACAATGTAGACGGGGGGAAGGCCGGCCATGATGGGTAGCGTCCGGATCAAGAGCGACTTGCTGGGGGGGATCGAGGGACGGACTGAGGCTGGAGGAAATACTGGCTCGATGAGGATGGGGAGAGGGGAGGTGGACGAGGGGAGCTTCAAAAAGAAGGGAAGATGATGGCTGATGAGGGTGGTGGTCCCCTGTTGAGCGACGAGGATGAGGGTGGGCCAGTGTGGGCTTAGCGGCATCGGCGCTTTTGCGGTTGGATGCGTTGGCCATGGCGGAGCACCCTTTGCAACAGCATAGATTATCTGAGTGTCGGGGAAGTTGACAGAGTACGGTACTGTAGTTGCACAAGACTAATGTCCGCTGCTGGAGTCGGAGTCTGGAATGACGCACACGGAATTGATGTAGTTATGACGGGCAGCAAAGCGAACCAAGGGGGCCCGCGCAAGCGACGACTCTGTTCGTTTCCCCACCTCGCACCTACAGTACCCTACTCGCACGATGCCGCACGCTCGTACGTTCTGACATGATGAGTGGGATACGTCGTGATGGCCCACGGTTGCAGTGCATGCTGTTCTGGTGGATCTCGCTGCGTATTTACGTGATGTCGCCGAGCTGAACATGTCGCGCGGGCCTGTTAATCGTGGTATCCACTGCTACGATGTTTCCAAGGCCGTCTTTGATTCCTCCTTTTGACAAGTCGACTTGTACGGTTGCGGGCACAGCTAAACTTGATGCAGCCAATGTCGCGAGCTGCCGGGCCCCGGTGTCAAGCGGTCAGCGTCGTGGACCGGCAACTGTCATTGGCGTTTGGTGGTTTTCTGCCTCTCGGGTCCAGGGCGCGTATCAGAACCCCAACGAACATCGTTCTCGATTTACATTTCCAGTCGTCTCGATAGTCGCGTGGGTTCTTATCTGCCGCGTACTGCATGTAAGAAAGAAAGAGAAGACAGATTCTTGCTGAGATTCACAGGGTCAGCATGTCCGGCTGCATGTCGTGTGCCCAACACTCTGCCTGTGTGTCCCACCAAGGAGTACAATAGAGGCTTTTTTAGACTCTAGCAACCCCCGTGCCCAAGGTTGCGGCAACCAAGAGTGCGCGGCGCTCTAGCGCTCCGCTGTCGGCAGAGAACCCTGCAAATCTGCAAGCCAATGGCGCCATGCCTGCTGGGCCCACCGTCGTTGTTCGCTGGCACCGCGCTGGCCAACCAGCATGAGAGCGCACCGCAACTGCAGCAGCCTTGCAGATGCTAGTGCACGTGACGCAGCCTCGCAGCTTGTCCTCTCGAAAAAGTTCCAGCTAGCTGGTTGCGAGGCTCGAGCTGTCACCACCACGACGGGAAACAGGTGAACCGCGTCGCCCCCCAGATCAACTTCCCGGCGCTCTCACCTCGCCACCGGCAACATGGATGATCTCTACGACGAGTAAGGCCCTTGGTCGCGTGCACTAGTCCACAAAGACGCAATTGTCGCTGACCAGATGATGCAACAGGTTCGGCAACTTCATAGGGGAGGAAGCCGCGTCCGAGGAGGGGTCCGAGGCGGGCGTGGCCGCGAGCGACTATGTCTACGACGACGAGCCCGAGCAGGCCCATGGAGACGGAGTGGTGGGCGACGAGCTCATGGAGATCGATGGTATGCCGCCTCCGCTCTGGCCGTTTTGGGCATTCGGCTGACTTCAGCTTCGCGACAGATGGTCCCTCCAACGCCGTCATCCTCCACGAGGACAAGCAGTACTACCCGACCGCTGAGCAAACGTATGGAGCCGAAGTCGAGACGCGCGTCGAAGAAGAGGATGCACAGCCCCTCACCCAGCCCATCATCGCTCCCGTCGAGGTCAAGAAGTTCAACATCGAGGAGGCCGACCTGCCGCCCGTCTTCTTCGATCGTGCATTCATGACGGACCTGATGAACCTTCCCGAGCAGACACGAAACGTTGCGCTTGCAGGCCATCTGCATCACGGAAAGACGTCGTTCATGGATATGCTCGTCATGGAGACGCATGACATCTCGGATAGGCTGGACAAGAGGAGTGGGCGGAAGCGCGACGAGAAGCTGCGATACACCGATATTCATATTCTCGAGCGGGAGCGCGGCATATCAGTAAAGTCTGCGCCCATGAGCCTGGTGCTGCAGAGCTCCAAGGGCAAGTCGCATCTCGTCAACCTTGTCGACACTCCCGGTCACGTCAACTTCGTCGACGAAGTGGCAGCCGCGTTCCGGCTCATCGACGGTGTGTGTCTCGTCGTGGACGTTGTTGAAGGCGTGCAGGTGAATACGGAGCAAATTATCAAGCATGCCGTCCTCGAGGACATTCCTCTCACCCTCATCATCAATAAGATGGATCGCTTGATCCTGGAGCTGAAGCTGCCCCCCAAGGACGCATACTTTAAGCTCAAGCACGTGGTCGAAGAAGTCAACACAATCATCACAAACACGGCACCCACCAAGGCAGCCTCGAAGCGCATCAGCCCAGAGAAGGGAAACGTGCTCTTCGCGTGCACTGACTTCGGCTGGTGCTTCACGTTGCAGTCTTTTGCCAAGATGTACGCTGACCAGTATGGCAACATCAACTCGGAGGATTTTGCGAAGCGGCTGTGGGGCGACGTTTTCTTCAATCCCCGGAAACGCAGCTTTACGCGCAAACCTGTCGAGGACCAGGCGGCGAGGTCGTTTTTGCATTTCATCCTCGAGCCTGTCTACAAGATATTTACGCACTCCATCAGCGACAGCCCCGCGAAACTGAAAAAGGTGCTGGGATCCCTTGGAATCGAGCTGAAGCCGTCGCAGTACAAGGCCGACGCCAAGGTGATATTGAAGTTGGTATGCGAGCAGTTTTTCGGCCCGTCCACGGGTTTTGTCGACATGATTGTACAGCACATTCCCTCTCCGGCTGAGGGAGGCGAGCGTTTCCTTGAACGGTACTACACTGGCCCGCTGGATACCAAAGTCGCTGCTTCAATGAAGTCCTGTGACCAGGATGGTCCGCTGGTGGTTCATGTCACCAAGCTGTTCAGCACTTCTGATGCAAAGAGCTTTTACTCGTTCGGACGCGTGCTGAGCGGCACGGCTCGGCCAGGCATGGAGGTCCGAGTCCTGGGCGAGGGCTACTCGCTAGACGACGACGAAGACATGACGGCGGCAGCGATTAGCGACGTCTTCATCGCCGAAACTAGGTACAACATCCCTACTGATGGCGTCCCGGCGGGCAATTTGGTGTTGCTCGGCGGCGTGGACAATTCGATTGTCAAGTCGGCGACGATCATGGCGCCGAAGCTGGAGGACGACGAAGATGCCTACATCTTCCGACCACTCACACATTTTACCGAGTCAGTCTTAAAGGTAGCTGTTGAGCCCATCAACCCGTCGGAGCTGCCGAAGATGTTGGACGGTTTGCGCAAGATTCAAAAATCATACCCACTCATCGAGACCAAAGTAGAGGAGTCGGGAGAGCACATCATCCTGGGAACGGGAGAACTCTACATGGACTGCGTTCTGCATGACCTGCGCCGCTTGTATGCGGACATGGACATCAAGGTGTCGGACCCCGTCACGCGGTTCTGCGAAACCGTGGTAGAGACATCCGCAACTAAGTGTTATGCTATTACGCCGAACAAGAAGAACAGAGTCACTATGGTGGCCGAGCAGCTCGAGAAGGGCATCTCCACCGACATTGAGACTGGCGCAGTCAAAATTCGAGATCCTATCCGCAAGACGGCCAAATTCTTTGAGGAGAACCATGGGTGGGACAAGCTGGCGGCTAGGAGCATCTGGGCATTCGGGCCGGACGACAAGGGACCCAACGTTCTGCAGGACGACACTCTTCCCACAGAGGTAGGTCCAGCTCTCATGCCATTCGAATTCGCTATCCACACAATGCTAATGCCTTTCCAACCACAGATTGACAAGAAGATGCTGAACACGGTCCGGGAATCTATCCGTCAGGGCTTCAACTGGGCTGTTCGCGAAGGGCCCTTGTGCGAAGAACGTGAGTGTCCCAGTGCGGTTTAGCGAGATGCTCGATTGCTGACTTTCTGCGAAGCCATTCGCAATACCAAATTCAAGGTCACGGACATAACATTGGCTGCCGAGGCTATCTACCGCGGTGGCGGGCAGATAATTCCGACTTCACGACGGGCGTGCTACTCGTCCTTCCTGATGGCTTCGCCACGTCTGATGGAGCCGGTTTATGCAGTGTCCGTCACCGGCCCTGAAGACTCGTACATGGAGGTGTACAACGTGCTGGCCCGTCGAAGAGGGCACGTGCTGTCGGACGGACCGGTGGCTGGCACGCCACTCTATCGCGTCAACGGACTGCTGCCGGTTATTGACAGTTTTGGGTTTGAAACGGATCTACGGATCAAGACGCAGGGTAGCTCCATGGTGAGCATGGTCTTTGATAGCTGGAGCATCGTGCCCGGTGACCCGCTGGACAGGGATCAGGTCATTCGACCCCTGCAGCCGGCGTCGACACAGGCAACGGCTAGAGACTTTGTGCTGAAAACCAGACGACGCAAGGGGTTGAGCGAGGACGTGAGCGTCAAGACGTTCCTGGAGCCCGAGTTTTACCAGAGCCTCATGGAGAGCGGCATGCTGGGAGATATGTGAGGGGCCAGGTCAAGGTTTTGTGTTTTGGGCTACATGGTCTCCCCATAAGGCGCTGCGGCGTGGTGCTTTTCGCGATGACAGATGCTTGTCATGGGTGTACACATATTGAAAGGGGTCATTTAGCGAGACGATGTGTCGATGGCCATGAAGGGGGTTAGACTTCTGGACCAACCCACAACGGAATACTCGAGTACGGCAAAGAACGAGCTTGACGTCCGCAAGGTAGCATCAGCCCTCAGCCGTGCAGGTGAAGCAAGGGTTACGGCAACGTAAGGGATTGATTTCGAATGCACGCGAGCGGCGGCCAATCGCCTCATGCATGGTTACAAGATTTCCCGGCGGCATCTGTCTGCGCGGCTCGGTCTCGCGACCGTTGCCAGGTTTTCGCAGCTGCATGTGCGTTGTCGCCCTGTATACTTATGAAGCGGGCATAAGCATCAAGCAGATGTTAGGGTTGCGAGAGATGTGGAGATGTTAGATTGCTTTGCAGACAAGCCGAATGTGCGCTTACGATTGGGCTTTGGCTAGAGAATTCACTCACCGCTACACTGGAGAGGTGATTTTACAGTAAATTACGAGGATGCCATGGTGCCAACAAGTTCAAGACCGACGAAGGACGGAAACCGGGGGTTCTTCGCGGAACAGCCGGTTCGTCATGGGCCCAAGACTTACATCGAAAACGGGGGATCTCACTAACGACCAGGGGGTGGCGGCGGGAAGTCGACGATTTACCCCGCAAAGGCGCAGCTCTCCCGGTCTAGTTTTCAAGCTTGGGCGTTGGAGAGCCGAGGCTTGGATGGGTGAAAGGGGGTGAGGAGCGGCAGAGAGTGGTTGGGTCGGGGCTTGTGATTGTGTCCTCGGCGGCTCCAAGGCACGATGACGCCGCCAACCGTCAACGTCAGTAATGACCGATTTAGACTTGACTTACGAGTAGGATTGCAGCAGCGAGGCGAATGCGGACACCACATGTGCTAGTCTGGTGCCATCACTGGTCCGGGGGCAGCAACTGCCGACGCATAAGCTCGCTGAGTGGCCCAATGACGGGCTGATGTTGCGGCTCCGACATAGCCATGGAGCTTCCTGGGCTGACGGATGCCAAGAAGGCTGGCGGGCCTGTTCGTTGATACCGTTCTTGGGTTAGGTCGGCTCCCAGGCCACGGGGGTTGCAACCCGGACTCGCACTTGGGTTGCTTCTCGGGCCGTGGTATTCGCACCGCGCTGGATATGCAGCCAAGGTGTCTAGTCTTTACCGTTTCTGTGAAGCAGGAATGACGATGCTGCGGACTGGGGCCTGGCTGCTGGGGCGAGGAGGTTGTGCTTGCATACAGATAAATGGACGGCGAGTCGCTCCCTCTGACGAGGAGTTGTTGGCATACACTTGACGTTGTCTCCGAGACACGATACTCCAAAGCCTCTTCAATCCCACGTGGGAAGAGTAGCCAAAACGGGAAGGGGTCGGTTTCAAATTTCGAAGCCAATAGCCAACCATGTGGTCCCAGTTGCTCAACGCCCCCTCCTTCCACCCGCTTCTCCTCCTCCTCACCTCCCTCTCCCTCACTGCCGCTGTCCATCTCACGGGCTACGACTTCATCGTCGTCGGCTCCGGCGCTGGCGGCGGTCCTCTCGCCGCGCGCCTCGCCCTCGCGGGCCACAAGACGCTGCTCATCGAGGCCGGCGACGACCAGGGCAGCAATGTCAACTACACGGTGCCCACGTACTCGGCGCGCGCCTCCGAGGACGGGGCCCTGGCGTGGAACTTCTTTGTACGGCACTACGCCGACGACTCGCGCCAGGCCCGCGACTACAAGACGTCGTACCAGACGCCGGACGGGCGCCTCTACACGGGGCTCGACCCGCCCGAGGGCTCCAAGATGCTCGGCACCCTGTATCCCAGGACGGGGACGCTCGGCGGCTGCACGGCGCACAACGCCCTCGTGACCATCTACCCGCACCGCTCCGACTTTGACTACATTGCCACGCTGACGGGCGACGAGTCGTGGGCCCCGGACAACATGCGCAAGTACTTTGTGCGCATGGAGCACAACCGCTACCTCCTCCCCGGCGCAAACGGCCACGGCTACGACGGCTGGCTGTCTACCGAGACGGCGCCCCTGACCATCCCGCTCCTGGATCCTCAGCTGCTGAGCCTCATCACCGGCGGCACCTTTGCCCTCGGCAACATCACGCAGGCGGTTGGCAATCTGGGCTCCGTCCTGGCCGGCGATGCCAACGCCGACTCGGCCGAGCGCGACGAGGAGGGCGGCTATTTTCAGGTGCCCATCAGTGCGGATGGCGGCAGTAGAGTCGGCTCCCGCGAGTTCATCGTCGCCGTGCGCGATGCGAAGAACCCCGATGGCAGCCAAAAGTACCCCTTGGACGTGCGCATGAACTGCCACGTCACCAAGGTTGTCTTTGACGAGAGCGGCGACGAGCCTCGCGCCACGGGCGTCGAGTTCCTCGACGGGTCGTACCTTTACAGGGCCAGCCCGCGTCACAAGTCGGCAAACAAAGGCGAGCCAGGATCCGCAGACGCCAAGCACGAGGTCATCATCGCCGGCGGCACCTACAACTCACCCCAGATCCTCAAGCTCAGCGGCATCGGACCCAAGGACGAGCTCACCAAGTTCGGCATCAAGGTCGTCAAGCACCTCCCCGGCGTCGGCACCAACCTGCAGGACCACTACGAGATTGCCGTGCAAGGCACCCTGCCAGTCGACTTTTCCGCTCTCAAGGGATGCACCTTTTCCGGCGACACGGCAGACGACGCGTGCCTGCGCAGGTGGGAGAGCCCCGTGCTGGGCAACCGTGGGACGTATGCCTCCAACGGCCTCGCCGTGGCCATGCTGTTCAAGTCGTCAGCAAGCGCCACGTCCGAGTACGACGCCTTCGTCTTTGGCGGACCCGTCAACTTCAGGGGCTACTTTCCCAACTACAGCATCAACATCACGGCGAGCCACGAGGTCTTCACCTGGGCCATCCTCAAGTCACACCCGCGCAACACGGCCGGCTCCGTGACGCTGCGCTCCGCCGACCCCCTCGACGTCCCGGACATTTTGTACAACTACTTTGACACGGGCGTCGGTGACTGGTCTGCCGACCTACGCGCCATGCACGAGGCCGTGCATCTCGCCCGCGACGCCTTCAAGCGGCAGCTGGTCCCCGTGGAAGAGGTCCTCCCCGGCGCTGGCGTCACCTCCGACGACGCCATCGAGACGTACGCCAAGGACACGGCCTGGGGCCACCACGCCTCGTCGACGTGTCCCATCGGCGCCGACGGCGACCCCATGGCCGTGCTCGACTCGAACTTCCGCGTCAGGGGCGTCCGGGGGCTGAGGGTCGTCGACGCGAGCGTGTACCCGCGCATCCCGGGCACCTTTACCGCCGTGTCGACGTACATGGTGGGCGAGAAGGCGGCCGACGTGATTTTGAGCCAGCTCAAGGCGTAGTAGGGTGGGACGGCGGGATCCATGCCCGGGGAGGAGCTGATATCGAAGAGAAGCTCGTATGTAGTAATCTCTTGATGATAATGCCATGCTGTTCACAGACCACCTGTCCGAATCGAAGCAAGGCAACGGGTGCACCGAGGACGTGCGTAGCTTAAACTTACACGAAGGATCGGGCTTTAATGCTAGCTCAGGCAAGCATGGCAGATAAGATCACGGCGGCCCAGCGGTAGAAGCCGAACACCCACATTGCTCGATCCGCGCAAATATGCCGCGACCCATGCAAATATGCCGCATTAAACGAGAGCCGCAATCCTTCATCCTACGAAGACTAAATGGTTCAAGACTAGGTCGACCATAGATTCTTAGCTTTCCGTACATGATAATGCATTGATGACGGCAGTCTGTCCACAATCCACTAATATACGAGTAGGTAGGCTGGCATGGTACCTGTAATCCAGAGCACAGGCCGACTATGGCTGAGTATCAAAAGTCTTTGTATCACCGTGATGCGCACAGAGATCCAGACGACCACTGCAGTCGCAGCGCGACAAACAGCCGGCGCGACCAAGAATTGGTATTGCCTGGTCCTGCAACGCAAAGAACGGTATTCCGGATGGAAAGCGCCAACATCCGACGACGGCCCAGGCCGTTCCCCACATCCCATCCGCATCCCGAAGCCCGGGTCTGCAAGATCCGACGTCTTACATCCCGCCCACCGGGCGCTGGGATCAGGCCATTCCAGTCTCCTGGCGCGTTCGGGAAGAGTTCGCATGGGAAAATCCTTCTGCCGGAAGCCTCATCAGTCTTCACCGCTTCCCGCACCGTGTCAAGAACGGAGGCTTGGGTTCCCGAGAATGTCATGGCAAACAAACTCAACTGAGTCAACGGTTCCATTAGCACAGGCGCAAAAGTCAAAGCGTCGTGTGTGCCGCGCTCACCCAGCAAGGGTCACCGATGCTTGCTTGGCAGCCGGGGGGGTACATGTGGGTTCCTTGCAGATCCTTCTTCATGGATCCGTCAAGGTGCCACACACACCACTGAGGCTCCGGGAAAGTGACGTCCGGCAACATGTTGCCGCAGTTGGCCTTTCGCCAAAGCCTCAATCGGCCCGAGCCGTCAGGAGCCAACTCAATGACGTTCTCGGTGAGTGTTGACACTGTGAGCCTGGGCTGCGTGTTGGGCGAGAATTGCCCTTCGCCTGTAATTGTTGTCTGCGTCTTGATATGATTGGGACAGTTTGCCTAAATCGTCCAACGACGCGTTTCGACAAGGTCAAAGCTGCAGCCGGGTCCGTCCAAGATCTCGGCGGCAACTCTGCGAAAATACCCGTGGTGTAGGCATAGTGGCGACATTCATTTCGGACTGTGGTTCGTGCGGAGGGGAATAAGTGGGTGCCAGGTCGAGCGCAAAAGCAGCGAAAATGCAAATGGCAGAATCTCCATCGCAGCTCAGGCACACGTTTCCAGCATCTTGTCAATGACGCCTTTCAACGCATCGTTCTCAAGTGCTGCGGCGACCCGCTCCTTGTCTCCGAGCTGCTTGTTGACCTGATCATCCTGCGTATGGCTGTTTTCTTTGCAGCTGACGATTACGCGGTAGTTGGGCGGCAGGGCCTGCTCGAGGCGCACCCTCACGCCAAGTCCGATGACGGTTGCAAGGGAGCAGTGGGTGATGGTAGGTGTGATCTCGACCGACACCTGAACAATTGTATTGGAGTCGGGCACCCCGAGAGCCGGCGAGGGAGTGATGTGGATGTCGGAGAGGTTGATGACAGACAGCTGGCCCAGAGAGACGGGGTGTTCCGGGTCCGTCATGGTAGATATCAAGTCTGAGCAGGTCAGCACCACTGGAATCGCAGAGTAGCCTCATGGCGGGCAAGCATAGGGTCCCTACCATAGATCTCTTGCTCATCAATTGCTTCGGCCGCGAACTCGTCGCTTCCGACATCGCCGCGGGGCCACGCCACTTGTTCATCGCAAAACGGGCGAGACAGGTACGATGGCCTCGAGAAGATGAAATCGTCATACTTTGTGTCCGGGCCTTTCCGTGGAGCGACCTTTCTGTGGCGAGTCGGCAGCTGCGACGCGCTCAGGATGGTGGGATTCGCATTGTCCAAAGCCGCGGGTGCCATGGTAGGTTGTCGTTGGCTGCAACGATGTCGGCGCAGAGCAGGAGATGTCAGGCGGCAGAAGGCGGGGCGGCGGGCGAGGCTGCAGGGTTCGACGGAGGAGCGTGTACGAGGTAGCGGAAGATGAGGCGACAATGACGAGAGTCAAGCAACGACGCGATGCAGGATTCAGGACGGATGTTGGGCGCTCGATGTCGTGAGCGGCGTGTGAGGTGGATGTAACAATGCGGCTTGGGCTGGGGGGAGGGGGGAGCCGTCAGGAGAGGCGAACGACTGAATCGTGGAGACACTGGAGAGGAGCAACTTCGGCCCGTCCTAGCCGCACGGTACTCTGAGCGCCACCAGTGGCCGCGCTCCACCGCCCACCGACATCACCAACAGAGTGTATGTATGTACGACCACGGCCGTGGCATTTTGCAGGGCCACGGCTTGCCACGGTTTGCCACGCATGTCGCTTCCAGCTCAAGCCTACGCAACATAGCTCGGGGAGCAGATCCGCCGACGCTGCCAGGGTCGCCGGCCACGCTTCGTCTGCCCGGGACATTTCTAGCCGCCTTCCATGGCACTTCCGTCGCGAACCAGCGCCGCCGACGACGATGCGCTGGCCGCCGGAGCCTCAAACAACCTAGGTTGGCCCCGGGCTGGGGTTGATGCGGCGGTGCTGCACGCCACAACGCACTGGTGGCCAAGCCGATCAGGGGTTCGCTCCATGCGCCTGACAAATGCCCCAGCCCAGGCACGCCCAGCCCTGTCACCGATCTTCAGCAGATCTCAGCGCTGTGCCCCGATGCGGCTGGCAATGCAAAACTCCGTCCTTTCCAGGATCATGTTGGTCCACAGCCGAAGGGAGTGGCCAGAGCGGCACACAGCGCGAGGCGTAGGATACGAAGTTGGCCGCTTGATATCTCGGAGGCTCGTCGGCGGCATGGTTGTTGGTAGCCGCGCTCACGTCGCCCAAGGGCATGCCACAATTGCAACTGCGGGTGCACGACCGCTGCTCAAGTTGGCCGCAAGTGCAAATGTGCTTCTGGAAGCCCGGCGGAAGCTCAGGGCTGCTTGACGACTTGCCCTCCTGCGTAAAGTCGAAGCCTTCTGGAAGCCCAGAAGGTCCTGGGATGGGCGGCATCTCCCGCGGCTTCGAACCACGGTCGCTCGGAGCCTTTGCTCAATGGGGATACAAGGCTGCATTGCATCGTAGCCCAAAATCGGTCGGCTCATGACTGCCAGTTTTCTGCAGGAGCACGATCTCAAGTGCCGCGATGGAGGGGCTCCAGAGAAATCCTGTCATTAGCAGCAGTCGTTCCGTTGCCGCTCCGGCCGCTTCTAGAAGCGACAACCTTGTGTGCAGCCGAACAATGCGTCCGGAGCCGTTGCAAATTCTCCGGTTGAGCGCGCATAGACGTCCTCGGATCTCGCCGCTGCCAGAAACCTCCAGCCCCAGTCCCTGCTTGTCTCTACGCATTGTCTAAGTGGCTTAAAGACTCCGCCCCATGGGCGCCGGGGATGAGACGAGGACTGCCACGTTGCGTCGGTTTCATCGCTAGGACACTCAGTCCGCCAGGTACCCCGTACGATACTGTACAGGGACGGCCAACGCTGCGTGCTTGTGTGCGCGGTGGCTTGTCGCTACCTTAGTTGTGGGGCAATGAAACCGCCAGTGCATTAGCGGGAGGATAGGTACTCGTAGATGACATGGGCAATGTGGTGGACTTGTCAAGCAAGTCAAACAACCACCAGCCTCTTTGGGTTGGCTTGGTAATAGACGCAAGCACCCGAGCCTCGGCATTTCGGACCCTGGTAATTTGCCCAGTCGTTGCAGCTAAGCTTGGTTCCTGAGCAGCGCCATTGACACGTGAAATTCCAGCCGACTGATCTTTTCGGGCCAACTGCATTGGTGGCTGCAATTGCACCGCAGCCACCTCAGGCCTGGGAAGACAGGCATGAATGTCGTTTATTACAAGTAGTAGAATTAGGATGCAAGGCAGCGTTAGTTCCATGCAATGAGTGGGCTGCGTATCGGCGAGCTGGAGCAATTGTAGCTGGGGTTGGTGTGTGCACCACACACTGTATGGCAACGAGAGTACTGCTAGGGCGTGTAGGTAGCTGGAGGTCTTGGAGTGGTGGGTTTGACGGGCGATCAACTCGGCCGTTGTTGGCGCAAGGTGCAGAGCCCGACTGTCGCTCGTCGTCCGGATGGCCTGAATCGTAACCAGCGCCTTGCTCTTGAAACCTGAAGGGAATGTGAATGGTTGCAGATTGGCGCCAAAGAGTTCGTCCGTGTGGCAAGAAGCAAGGCAGTACCGCCGTCCTCGTATTTCGTACCTGTACTCCTCATTCCCACGGTACCTTACTTGATTGAGGTCGGAGCTTTCCCAACGTTGTTTGCATTGCTTCAACACTCGATTCTTCTCGTCAACCCGCAGTGGCTGGCTCAAGTAACACCGTCACTTGATGGTTGGATCATGTCGGCGACTATATCCATGTCTCAAATATAGCCGTCGGTCCCTCAGATGCCTATCAATAGATACGTACTGGTATCAGTGCCATGCTGCTTAACGACTGCCATGCCGTCATAGCTCAATGGATACCTTTCCCAGCCGCACATTCTGTGTGTTACCACATCGGGATCAGGACGCTGTGAGAAGAGGGTGGCCACGCTTTCTCCGCAAGCCTCGAGACCCTCCACTCTTTGGCCTGTCGCCGGTGGCCAGTCATAGATGTGGCAAGTCAGCAATTGTTCCAGATCGACAGTCTTAGCCGGGTCCTGTGGATGATGCAATCCTGTCGTGAGACGTTGAAGAGATTCTCGCTTTCATTGCAGCTCAAGAAGATCAGACGCAACATTAGGATGCCTCCTCTGAGCCTCGAGATGTCTGTTGGTCGAAGCGTCTCCCACGTCGCCGTCTCTTGTGCAGCGAAGACGCACTTCAGACGAAGGGTCGCATTCCGGTCGCGGGCCGCCCAAACTAGGGTTACACAGTGGTATGACGCACGTTGTTGATGGGCACATCCCAGGCGTTGACACACCACACCATCTCCAGCTGTCTGCAGAATCGTGGAGCAGAGACATAATGAGTACGCGTACATAGTCGGAGGCGCTGTCACAGGACGATCCCGATACAGGTTTGGACACACGGATGTGAGGCTAATGCAACTCGGGGTCCATTGGCGAGCGAAGAACAGCGACCGACGCGGGGAGAATGAAAAGACGACCATGGTGGTGGTAGTGAGTGACATTAAGTCCTCCTTGTGCATCTGCTGGTCGCGGCTTACGGACTACGCAAGAGGTCCCGCGAGTGGACCGAGGTGTTGTGCCGTACGATCGGTGGATGACTGGAGAAAAGCACCATGTCCAGCACGCGCGTTGATGCACTCGTGCCGTGATCGCGAGATATATACTTGGGAGGTTGCGGTAGAAGGGGCGCGTACATCCAACTCCTCGTACGTTAGGGCTGTGGTGACCGCAACTTCCTCACACGCAGTCTTCGCAAGGTGCCGAGCACAAGCTGCAGCAAGTAAGGATGACAACTTGACAAGCTGACAAGGAAGGCAACCCTTGTGCGCCTGCACCTGCACTGGAGCCAATAGGCAGCAGCCGCTGAGTCCCCATAGGGCAAGCGCGGTATTACTCTTCAGGGAAGAGGGCAAGGTACTGTACCTGGCTGGGTACCTGTCAACGAGAACGTCGTTCTGACCTGATGATTTTCGGCCAAGCTTTCCCTCTCCACACAAGAAGATCCCCATGTCCCCTTCCGGGGGACTTTGAGCAGCACCAATTTTCGTTCTATTGCTCCTAGGACAGAACCCTTGCGCGTGCCTCAAGCGTTGGCCTTGCCGCAGCAGTGCTAAGTCGCGCTCAGGTATAATACGGATATACCGGACATGAAAGGCGTAGATACGAAATTGCAGCATTACGGTGACTGACTAGACAGGATTCGTCGTCAACTAACCCTTTCGATGCAGAGGCCTCTGCAACTATCGTACTCTCGTCTTTGGTGCGCGCGAGAGGAGTTCAAGGAACGCCGGCATTGATGGCACGTCAAACCCAGCAGACGGTGCCATCCCGAACCCCAAGCCGCATGTGCTTGCAGGCACGCCCATGAACGATGCACCCAGTGCGGAGTAATGCAATCATGCCGTCTCGTCTCGTCTCGTCTCGTCTTATCTCTCGCGTCTTTCACGTGCAGACACACGAAGCCGACGAACGCAGAGTGGCTGCGCTTATTTACTCGTAGGCTGGCGCCAGAGCCATGCCCTGCAACTTCTGGTAATGTGGCAGATTCGGGCCAAAACGAGAAGACAGACGCCACACCGGCCGTCGCACGACACCTGGCGACTTCCGCAGTGCCACGACGAGCTTGGCCGTGTTCGTCCATGTCCAACCCCAAGTAGGCCCCCCTGTTTAACGTCTCGCAAGATGTCCCTTGGCACCGCGTCACACGTTGCTCCCCCGTTTCAGCCTATAGCAGATGAGTTGGCCATGCCTATAACACCACACGCATCAATTGTTCAGATTCGCCAACACAGATCAGCATCCTCAAACCCCTCATCCTAGCCCCTGCATCTGCCGTCTTCCATGCGGCCCGGTAGGTCATAGCCGTCGTTCGTATGTGCCCTGTCAACGGGTTCGAGAGACCAGGGCTCCCACATACATAGCGCGAGTAACAGCGGCCGGCGTCGTATCGTATTGCAGCCAACATGAGCTGCACCCACTATCTTGGGGGGCTCGAACCCGGTCTGTACGGGGTAACTTAGAAGCTGTCCTGGCCTGGAAAGCACGTCCTTCCATGCGACCAATGGAAGATTCGGCGACAGGGCCAATGTTCGACCAATGCTCCAGATTTACGGGAGCGCAGCTTGCTGCTAGCCCAGATGCAACGCCCACGCCCAGGCGCACAGGGCAGGCATGAAATTATTGGATAGGGCTCGAACGGCCGCCGTGGCTTGCCTGCCAGTCCTGTAAACCGCCGAGTTGGCCGCGGCTAGTATCAACTGCCAAGCCAGCATCCCCGCCAGCATCGATGCCGAAGCAGCGGGCTTGATTTGAGGTGGAGTGCGAGTACGAGTGCCACACATTCCAGGTGCCCCTTCGAGCAGCGCTTCCACCGGTCCACTCTTCATCAGCCCGCAACGGGGGGTACGAGTACCTAAGCCCAAGGTACAGCGTGCTCACCACGCCAGCTTGGACCCTCGAGTGCACATCCGGATCCATCCAGACCAGACTCCTGCATACTCCAAAAGCATTCCTTCATTTGCGGAGCTGTGAGGACCCCGACCGCACCAGGGTTTGGCGACGCCGCCCGCTGCGCAGACCAACCAACCGACTGTCTCTCCCTGCCGCTCGCCCGCCACGGCGTCCAGCATACTCGGCACTGTTAAGCTTCCCGCTCTCCCACAATCGAGGCCTCCCCTTGGCACGTCCGCTCCAATAGTCGTTTACCGACACACGCCAGACGCCACACACCATCTCGTCACTCATCTGGGGCACCAGAGCAACCTAAATCGCGAGCCCCACGACGTCCAGGGAGGTCGCCTCGTCTTCATCTCGCCGTCACACACGCAGCCATCCCTGGAGTCCATTACCGCACTAATCATAAGCCCTGGCCCGCTCGTCCAGAAGGCCCCCCAGCTGTGTCAATTCTGTGGGAACTTCTTTCCACCCCCAAGCCGCACTGCAGCCAACCGCGCCGGATCCCGGGGTCCAGGGAAAGTCGACGCTCCCGGTGCAGAAGTGAGGGAAGCTGGAGCAGCCGCGCTTGTACATACTGAGCCCTACCAGGTAGCCCATCCCTGTCCAGTGCAGTACCGCTCGCCGTCTGCCGTGGGCCTGTGTACTTGCACACCACATCCGTTATAGCTACCGTTGCAGCCACCCAACTCCCCGCCTCTACCGCCACCGAACACCACGGCTGCTCCTCGCCCGTCCATCGCCGTCTCTCGCCCACGTTCGCATCCTCATTGACCGTTTCCCGAGAGGCCAGACGCCCATTCCATCGGCTTCATGTCGACTGTCAACGGCCTCCGACCCCGTTGCACCCCTCGAGGCCTTGGCATCTGACCGGGCCGCCGCTCTCACTCCCGCTTGCCGCCTGCCGCCACCCGCGCGATCCGCTCGTCGTCGCAATGTCCAACGATCCCTCCGTGCGCCGCATTCTGCCACAGGACGCACAAAACAGCCAGAACGCCCAAATGAGCTCCTTTTCCTTTGCGCCGCAGCAGTATCCCCAGAGGGAGACGCAGAAGAGTGAGCGCGCCTTGCATCCCATCCAGCCTGCAAGCTGTTCACTTCAGTGCCGACGGAACCCCTTCTAACCTTTGTCACGGCAGACTATGTTTTCGTGGACGAGCATAACCGCCATAAGCGCTTGAAAGGTGCGTCATTAATTGTGTATTAGAGCTTTATGAATACTGACAAGTGCCGTTTTAGTGATGAGGGCCTGCGAGGGCTGTCGCAGAAGGAAGATCAAGTGCGATGCCGCCACCACCAATACATGGCCTTGCTTGGCTTGCATCAGGCTTAAACTTCATTGCGTGCGGCCGAATGGCTACGACGGCTCTACCGACTCGACAACTTATGAACCCATGTTGGATCCCTCGGGCCAGTTCGAGCAAGTATCTATGCCGCCACAAGGCGCCCAGGGTCACTTCAAGTCCGAGCCGGGCGTATACGCATCTCAAGGCGCATACCAGGACTCGGATCAATCCGCTTTCCAATCTTTGCCGTTCGACGCCTCGCAGTCGCAACACAACATGCACTACACCACCGTTGCACAGCCTTCCGTCCCCATCATCGACCAGCAATACCCATCGCAACACGCCTTTCCCACCCCGCCCCTACACCAGCCGTCGCGGCCAGACTCGTCGCCTGAGGCATATTCCACGGATTCTTACCAACAGCAGGACCTCGCCGATCTTCTTGGCACGTTGAAAGTGAGCGAGCTGGGAACAGGTACGCTGCCTGCGGTGTCCATCACCTGTTATATTACTAAACACGTGACTGACGGGACGTCCATAGCACCTTATCTGCGGAACAAGGCATCCTTTCGACGAGAAGAGCAGCCAGCCGTCGAAGATGATGACGACTTTGGCGGCGTCTTGCCTCCGATTGTCACAGGTCCGGGCCATAAAATTCGGATTCCCCCCGAGTTGATGCCAGATGAAGATTCGGCTCTGCATTACTTTGATCTCTACTTCACCCACGTGCACCAGTATGTCCCTGTTCTTGACAGGGTACAGTTTTATCGCCAGTGGCAAACCGCCCGAGAGACGATTTCGCCCCTGATTCTCGAAGCAATGTTCGCCATAGGAGGTCGTTTGGCCGAAGATCCTGCTCAGGGCCAGCAGTGGCTAGCCCTTGCTTCCAGTATGCGCAGGAGTTCTCCCAGACGATGAAGTTCTGACTGACCGCGGCGTAGGGCATGCTGACTCCTTCATGGATACCCCCCGCTTGAGCACGCTCCAGGCTCTGTTGATGATCCTCAAGGCTCGAGAGGCGGCACCGAAACGGGGGTACTACTATCGTTCATGGATGACGGTTGTGCAATGCGTCCAGATGGGCAAGGACTTGGGGCTGGAGGAGCACTACGACGACCACCAAGCCGGTCGTGGCTGCGGATCGAGTCTCTCCGACTGCCAGCTTCGGACGCGCCTTTGGCAAACTGTTTTTGTCTGCGAAGTCATGGTCGGCACCCCGCAAGGTCGGTACTGTCGAGTCCTTGTCGCCCTCCCTGCGCTATGACTGACTACTAGTATAGGCCGCCACGACCTGTCCGTGGACCTCGAGTCCGTTGATTTTAGCGTACCCAGGCCTATCGCAGGTGGCGACGATGGCGAATATCTCGTGTCTCGAAATTTTACCTATTTTGCTCGGCTGGTTCGCAACATCGGTAAAATGAGTAACGTATACGCAAGGATCAGGAGAAAGAAGGACTGGGGAATGGACCCGCAATTTCAGCAGCTCAGCCAGAGCATCAACTCGTACTTGCCCGAATTGCCGGCGGACATGACCATCAGTTTCCCTCCCGACAACTCGCCTCCGCTGCTACCATCCTCGTTCCTGGGAAACTTGCACGCGTACTACTACCTCACGCTCATACTTTACCACCGACCAATATTGTCATTCCTCGATCCTAGCGCAAACGAATCGCGGTGGAAGCATCACATGTTGATCTGTCTGAACTCGGCCAGGGCGCTGTGCCGGCTTCAGGAAGGCATCATGCAGTCGTTTGGTCTCACTGAAATGCAGAGCATGCAACGCGGGTTCAGCTTCACAATTTTTGCCGGACTATCCTGCATCGTGCTCAATCTCGTAAGTTGACGCCCATCGCCCGATCAAGCTCCTCGCGCCGTACTGACGTAGTTCACAGGTGGCCATAGTGTCTCCAGACCCCGAGCTCAATACGGACGCACGTGAGTACTTTACTCGCCACATGAGGTTAATGGAGAAGGTCATGGAGGTGTGGCCAATGCCAGAGCTCCAGAAGCAGATCGACGCCGTGAGGGAAGCTTTTTCAGCCGATGTCAGGCGGCCCTTTGTGCTCAAGCCATCGTTTCCATACGGAAGCCCGCATTCGAACCAATCCAGCCCCCCTCAAGGAACACAAGGAGTTTACAGACCAGCCATGGGCCGCACGGGTTCCATGGACCAGCGCCTGGATACTCCCCATACCCAAACAGTCAGTTACCTGAGCTACCCCATCTCACCTCCAATATCCACGAGTCCAGGGGACAGCAAAAGTGACTCGCCAGCTGTACAGTCGCTCGTTATGATGCCACAAGACGGGCATGGACCGGATATGCAGCAGGGTCTGGCCGTGCCGAGCAACCAACCTTCGTGGAATCCAGCACGTATTTTTGAGTTCGTTTATCCGTCTACAGCGCACCAACAACCCGCTTTCTGAAGCTGACATGACGACAGACAATGGAACACTTCGTTTGGCTCTCCAGCCCAGGACCCGGCCTCCGCCACACAGGCCCATGCTTTGAACGTCGCGCCTTCCTCCTCGGCTGCCTCTGATGTTTCGACGATGCAAGATTTCCAACCTGTGAGCTCATCGTTGGCGGCCAGCTCACAGCAAATGGCGGCCCCGCAATACTCGGCTCCTGCCCCGATGCCAAACTTCATCACGCCGGCCATGTGGCAAGAGTCGGTGGCGAGCGTGTATGAAGGTGGACTCAAGAGAACCTGGGACTACGACACGATGCACGGTATGAAGCGTCGCTAGGATGACATGACTGTTCCTGCGACTGCTGTAATGAACTTGTCGGCTGGAGCTGCTCTGAGCTCGCAACGCCTCCTCTCGGCTCACAAACAAGGCCACGCGCGGTGACTCTAAGAGGGAGTCCTCTTGTTTGATTGTATACTCATCTTTTGCTCTGTTGAGATGTTTGTTGTTTTGGATTGTTTGTCCTCTCGCCATTGCAAGGGGGGACTTAGCGGCCACACCGGTTGCATAGGTTTGGAGCATTTATGACTGCTTGTACCCATACTGGTGGTCATCAGAGGGATCGGCGAAAAGGTTTAGGTGGAATGGGGGTTTTCAGACTCCAACAGTTGATGATAGGCAAGTATCTTGGATGATGCGGAACTAAAGTTCACGAGCCATGAAGGGTGCAATGGGCGTTTATTTGGAACACGTCGACGTCTCGGCTTTACGGGCGATGCTAATTGCTCGTGAAGGAAAATGTACAGTAGCCGGAATCTTCAAAGAGCCCCGTCTGCGACGAGGGCAGTGGTTCGAGCCGTCACAATGCACATACTCGGCCATCTACTATGTAAGAGAGGGGAGGACGTTGACCCAAAGGGCACCTTGTGTGAACATTCTGTCAATCAGGAGTGACATGTCCATTCATAGTGATCAGCCTTGAGTAATACCATCGCTACTAGAGCAGCTGAATGCTTAAGGCAGGCAAGGAGGGTCACCTGCAGCGGAACAGCGCCTTTCTGGCTCCTGCTTTCCAGCAAGCGTTGCGTCTCGCAGTTTGAGGCGACTTCAGCGCTGGATCTTTCTTCCGTTGCCTTGATGCTCTGCGTCCGAGGGCTTTAAAAAAAACTCCGGGGCATGCCGATGTTCGGAACTCGCAGGCCGCTGGGCCCGTCCGGAAGACGAAGACGGATCAAGCTGAGGCGGGACTTTAGGAACATACAGCGTCAACGTCATATGCCGGAGCATAAGGTAAGCAGGCTGGGGCATAGCCCCTCCATTCCGTTTCCAAGCCTCGTGCATGGCGGGCATAGTGTACGAAGCAATGCCACGGAAAAATTCATGCAGCTGCTTCGTATTTTGCTGCGCACGGCTGGCGTTTGATGGCATCGGTCGTGTCCATGAGACTTCAGCACGTCGGCATAGGAGCCACCAAACGCATCGTGAGGTGTCTGGTTTATGAGCCCTACGAGGACTTTGACGCCGCCCTCGTCGCAATCTTATTCCGTATGGCATCCCAAATCCACGTGTCAACCACTCCCCTACTCTTCTTCTGATATCGCACCCTCGCCTTGCCGCCCGCCACCCGTTCCTGGACGTAAAATTGACCGACGGCGCGTAAGTTGTACCATCGTCGACCTTCGTTCTCTCCCGCCGTGTCGCGCACGTAATTGACGATGCCGAGGCGGCGGCGTGCGGGTGCCAGGTCACCGGCACGAAGGCTGCTGTAGCGCGGCTTAGCGATGACGCTCATGGTGGTGAGGGTGAGCTGCGTCGAGGGCGGCAGCGCGGCGACGAAGCGCTCGAGGGCCACGCGAGAGGCGCGCGCGGCGGGGGGGAGGTGGATGTGGGTGTGGGTGACGAAAGGGGCGGTGGTGTAGGCGACGAAGGCGAGCGGAAGGACGCCGCAGAGGACGACTGCGATGGCCGTTAGCAGAGGTACTCGACATGGTGATGATCAGTGGGTTGGAGGAAGAGGTATGCGAGCGACGCACCGCCGGCGGTCTCGGGCCAGGGCTTGTCGGACTTGACATAGCCGGGAACCATCACAAAAGTGAAGAAGGCGCCGATGAAGATGCTCGTGAGCTTGAGCATGGCGAGGAACGTGGTGCGGCCAGTGCCGGCGTGGTAAATGATGAGCCGCTCAGGTATCTCTGCCACAGCACAAAGTCAGCCGACGCGGCCCGCATCGCAAGGAAGGGTGCTTAGAGTGCACTCACCGAAGCTTTTGCCGCTCTGAGCAGCGGCTTTGGCCTGACGCTTGAGGCCATCGTCGTTGATGCGGCTGCCCTTGGCCGCGGGCTGGGCGTAGCATCTGCGCTGGAGGTGTCGCTGCAGAAGGAGCCGTAATCGTGGGAGCTGGGCTCTGGCTTGTGGTGGCGGTAGTTGCATGCATCTTGTGAGTATGAGCCCCCTCGAAGGCGGTATCCTGAAGGGTAGCATGGTGGGTGATATTGCAGTGCAGGCGAGAGGGTTGTGAGTTGAGATTGGTGAGACGGGAAAAGTGGGTGGATGAGAGCAGCTAGCTAATTGGGGTGCAAATGCCACCGCGAGCTACCCTGGACCAAGATGGCGCCAGCATCGTGTCCATGGTTGCGGGCGGAATCATGCACTTGAAAGTTACACGGACAAGGACAGTGAATCGTATTTATTGATGCTTTCATGCTGGATGTTCATCATTAAACGACGTTCTTGGAAAGCCACTCCTTCCACTGCTCTGCCGTCCATCCAGAGCTCGTGTCCTGCACGACGCCGTCAAAGACGACGGTCGGCGTAACGTGGACGCCAACCAAGCGGTTCATTTTGGTGATGACCTTCAAGTCGTTCGTCACCTCGTTGCCAACGTTGAGCGACCCGTCTTGCGCAGGCTCGCCGGCGACCTCGAGCAGCTTGTAGACCTTGTCCTCGTCGACGCCCTTCCTGGCCGCGATGCCAGCGAGCCGGCGATACGTCTGGTTCCGCGTCTCGTTGACCACGTTTGCGTCGAAGAAGCTCTTCTGCTGGTCGAAGAGGGCGGCGCTAAAGGCCCAGAACTTGTCGGGCGCGAGGCGCAGCACAGCGAGGGCGGCCTCGTGCATGAGCGTGGAGCTCGGGTGCCACGGCTGGACCTGCTGGCGGAAGACGACGGTGAGCGAGCGCGCCCAGGCCGGGTTCTCGCGGATGAGGGGGAAGACGGCGGTGGTGAGGGTGCGGAATATCTTGGCGGAGAAGGGGCAGCAGTAGTCGACGTAGAGCTCGAACGTGTGCGGGCTGTGAGGCACCGATGAGGTGGTGGACGTTGGGGGGGCGAAGTCGAGCCTGTGGCCCGCGAACTTGGGAGGGACGGCCATGGCTGGTAATGTTTTACTAAAGTTGATAATGGAGATGTGTTGGGGGATAATTGGAAGAGACGAGAGGAGATGGAACCGGAGAAGGGGGAAAGAGAGGATGAGGTATGTGCATGAATGAATGTCGCCATTGTCCAATGATGTCAGATACGCTGTCGCTCAATCGACGATGGCGGGGGCGGGGCAGATTATACTGTAAGTTGGACGTTGATACCGTGGGCAAGCTACGAATATACTCGTTTGATAAGCATTGGCTCAATGCATCTAGAAATACATGTCTGATGAAGCAGGTCTAGCAACGAAACCAAAAACAAAGATGGTAAAACAAAAAGAGTCCCTTGGACCTTGTCCGCTGTCGTCCCACGCCGCTGGACCCGAGTCCAAATTCTAGATCTAATAGCAGCTTACACATAACTTACAACTTACAAGCCTGTCCGTCAACTCATCAGACCCTGACCAACCTCGCCTGCACGTCGCCGGCCAGCCGTTCAAACCCAACGTTGGTCCCCTTCATGGCCTGCGGCTCCGCGAACGTCTCTCCCGCGACGCCCTCGACGTCAAAGTCGCGCAGCAGCGTCGCGGCCGCCGCCATGGCCGTCTCGAAGCCAAATGTCCGGCCGGGGCACAGGTTGCCGGCCACGCCAAAGCCGCGTACCTTGCGCGTGAGGTGCGTCGACAGTTTGCCGCTGGTGGCGTCGATGAAGCGCTCGGCGCGAAAGCACGCGGCGTCGGGTCCCCAGGTGGCGGCGTCCATGTTAAAGGACAGCATGGGGAGCAGGATGACGTCGTGCTTCTTGATGGGCACGAAGATGGAGGATGAGGGCACGGGAATATCGAAGTCGTCAGAGGCGATGCGTGGAACGAGGGTGACGCGCATCCGCAGCGTCTCGTACCAGGCGGCCACGAGATGAGGGCACGTCGTGCGAATGTCATCCAGGTCGAGCCTCGCGGTCCGAGTCTCGTTATTGACTTGGCTGGAAATGGTATTCAGCTGCCGCACTTCGGCGACTACCTTGCGGCGGAGCTCGTCGTTGGCCAGCAGGTAGCGGAGGAGCCAGACGGACAGGGTGCTTGCCGTTGCCAGAAGCCCCAGCGCCTCGAGCAGCTCGCATCGGTAGTAGTCGGGGTTGTCCTCCCAGTTGGGGTCGTTCATGGCAATGGCGTTGATGCGGTGAGCCATGCTGATCTTGCGGCTGTCGCGGTGGGCACGGTGAAAGGTCTTGAGCCGGTCGACGAGAAGCTCTCGTGCGCGGTAGGCTGGTCGAGCCGTGAGCCAGGGGAGTGGCTGCGACAGAGACTCAAAGCGGTCGCTTATGACACTGCCCATCGACAGTCAGCATGGATACGACTCTGATACCACTGGGGAACAGGCACTTGCATGAACTGCTCCATAAACTCCTTGTCCGTATTCCAAGGATTCTGGGGCCCCCAGAGCGCATGGGCCGACGCCCCGACGACAACATTGAAAAGCCACAACCCGAGCTGAACCTCTTGGATGCGGGGCTGCCCTCGAAGACGCTCGTGGATATAAGTCGTGGCTGCCTCGGCGAGAGACGACGCGCCTTGGGAGCTCGCAAACAGCTGCGAGTGTACGGGCCGCGGGTCGTGGTCGCCGATGGCACGCACGGCTTCGTCGGTCATGTTGAGCGAGCGCTTGCCAATGAAGGAGATGACCTGCGAGACGCTCGTGTCGTGGACGTGGCGGGACAGGGCGCGGTCGAGCACGGGGTTGGCCACGATGAGCTTCTTTGAGAGGATGTTGATGGTGAAGATGGGCGACGGGGTGTTGAGGATGAGCTTGTGGACGTAGCGGCCGCCGCTCCGCCGGAGATGGAGCAGGTGGCCGATCCAGGGGACGGTCGACGACACATGTGGGATGAATCCGGATTTGCCTTTGCAGACTTGAGCGGATGAGAGGGAGAGGAAGCTGGAAAGAAGGGCAAAGCGCTGCGAAGTCAAGACGAACAGTGACAAGAGAGTGACGAGGACAACGGCAAGGTACAAGTCAAGAGTCGGAACGCTCCCGTGCAAGAGAGGTACCGACGTGAGACTGAGGTGAGGGCTAATAGTGTTCATAGCTGACATGAAAGTCTTTGGATTTGCTGCTTAGGTATTTGCTTGCTTACACTACAGGAAGAGACGAACAACTGGGAGCCGGTTTCATGACTTGGTTAAATACTAGTGACGAAACCAGGGCGATCATGGTCAAGACAGAGCCTCGACCTCACCGAGAGGCACCAAGTATCGTGCCTGCCCGAGAGACGCTTCGCCCCCGAGCAAGGCTGCCTCACCTGTGCCGGCGTCGGTCTCCTGACTGCCCCGAAACGGCGCGCGGATTCGAGGGGGGCATAGCAGCAGCACCACCCCCAGGGAGGCGTCGGGAAGGTTTCCTTGGTGCTCGCTGCCCGTCAGAGAAAGACATTTCACGACGTCTCCAGTCAGAGTTGGGCGTGGCCCGAGCCCGAGGACCGTATAACAGAGCCGAGCCTCGGTGACTAAGATTGCGGGATGGCATGGTGCTCTCGCCACCAACGGCGGCGCGGGAAATGAGGTGAGAGAGAGAGAGAGGGGGGGGCACAGGCACGGGCAGAGGGCCGGGAAGGAAGAGACAAGGCGGGCAGCGCAAGCACAGCACAGTCACAGCACGGTGAGCTGCGACACGAGCTGAGCTGAGCCGGCAGAGCCTGTCAGGGCGCGCACATACATGTAAGCACTCAATCAAGCAATCAGCCTGGCGGCGGCAAGGAAGCAAGCGCAGACGCGCCGCTCGCCCGGGGAGGGAGGCACTCGCACAGCAGACTCATGCTCAGCAGCAGCAAGGGACGGACGGGGCCTGCATGGTGCCATCAGCCGCATGCGAGGCACATGCGAGGTACGGCCGGCCGAGGGACGGACGCATTACACCGGTTCAACTACAGCCACAGTTCTTTTGTTTGGCATCCTGGGTCGGTATGGGAAAGGCCCGGCGCTGTGCTGTGCTGTGCCGTGCTGGACTGCGCTTCGTGTCATATCGAGTCATACCGTATCGCATCATATCGACGTATGTATCAAGGAACTTTGGGCGCCCGTTTCGTCGCGGCTGGGGGCCGAGGGTCGGGTCGGCTGCTTGCAGCACAGTCGACGAACAAGCGCCGTCGACGGTTTCGAGAGAATCCGGGGCCGCCAGAGGGGACTGAGTTCGCCCCGCGATGCGAAGCACGAGCGATGGCGGCAGCTAAACCATGCGTGGACGCAGGTGCGGGGTGACTCGACGACGGCATGGGCAGGGCAACACAGTTTAGTTTGGTTTGGTTTAGGGCAAGCAGAATACCTTGAGGTACCTGGGAGTGCCGTGCGGTAGGACCTGCAATTCAGCCCACGGGCGGTCGCCACGGGCGGCCAGCGTCTTCAGCTGCGGTTGAAAGAGAATGGAAGAATGGAAGCGCGCCCCGGGCAACCCACTCGCGCCAACGCCATGTGGCAGTGGCCCCCCATGCATGCCTGCAGCAGCAGCGGGTGATTACCGACGACATGACAAGACAGGACGGGACAGGGCAGGGCAGGGGGTGGTGGCTGGGCTGTCTGGCTGCCAGCCGGGGCGAACCCACCAATCTCCCCCGCCAGGCAGGGTAGGGTGCAGTGCATGCAAGCAGTCCAAACCGAACCAACCCAACCCACCCCAAACCAACCCGAGCAAGCAAGCCTCGTCGATTGATTGCCTGGGGGCGGCTGCCGGCGCTAGGATGAGCCCGGCGACCGACCCGGGGACCGCACCGAACCCAGAGGGTGGCCGGGGGGGGTGGCTGCTGCGGCGCCGCTGACGGAGGTGGTATTATATTACAGCGACTGACTCTCACTAACACAAACACCACGTTACCTCGCCTTGCCTTGCCTCACACCGGCCCGCCGCTCGGGTCCTGTGTGTCGCACCGCGTCGTCGTGATGACGGGGACTCGTTATTTTTGGCAAGCCGGCGATGATTACGGGGCCGACGGGCCCTTTCATACCGTATGTATATACGACCACGATTGAATGATGACTGGCGACGACGGACGCCTTGGCGACTGACTGCGCCGCCGCACGACGGTGGGGCCGAGTCGCCATGCTTGGCTCGCAGGTAGGTAGGTTTCGCTGGCTTCTCGCGGTGAGTTTTCGTGTTGTTGCTGTCGTCGTCGTCAGTGCTCTCTCCCTCTCTCTCTTCCCTCTCTGTCCTCATCGTCAGCCTCGTCTTGTGCCCGTCGCCGCAGCTGCAACCGCTACATCCGTCACACCGAAACCGGCCTCGCAACACCCAAGCTTCGACTCTAGCAGCAAAGAAAGCAGCTGACCTCCACCACGACCCCTCACGTGGCCCCCCCCATCATGATCTGCCTCAACAAGGCCGACGACGACGACGGCCGCTTCAAGCACCTCGCCTGGAACCAGAGCCCCCCCGCCCTCGCGCCCCGCCAGACCACCTGCCAGGACCTCAATGGCATCGCCAACCTGCGCGAGCTCGTCGCCGCCGGCCAGGACGGGCTCGACGGCGGCGGCCGCGGCGGGGGTGTGCCCGGCGCCGGGGACGCGGCCTCGGATGGCGAGGTGACGCGGGGCACCCAGCGGCGGCGGACGCGGCCGGGGGTTGGGGCTCGGGACGGGGGATCGTGGTGTAAAGGTGCGTTGCTTTCTTCCCACACGTGCTTTCCACCTTTGCTTTCCACTTTGACAACGGTTGGTGCTCGTTGATGATTTACACCTCCATGGCTAACACCCACCCCCAGACCTGTCCTCGCGTCTCAAGGCGGTCGCTGGTCGTCATGGCCACGCCCGCCCGCGAGTCCGGGTGCCCTTCTCGCGGGGCCTCGCGTGCCTCTACAGCTGGACCACCTGGACCGTATCCGTCTTCTTCTTTGCGTACCTGCTTTCCTCCTTCTGGAACCCCCACGCCCGCGGCACCGTCATCTCGTCTGCCCGCCATGACCGCCGCCGCCGCCCCCTCGCCAAGCGCGAGTCGACGTGCGAGACGGGCGGCGTCGACGACGAGGCCTACAACATGCCGCTCCACGCCGGCGCCCTCTTCATCATCTGGGCCGTGTCGACGCTCGGCTGCGCGTTCCCCATCCTCGCCAGCAAGGTCCCCGGCCTGCGCATCCCGCGCCGCTTCTTCTTCGCCGTGCGCCACTTCGGCACCGGCGTCCTCATCGCCACGGCCTTTGTCCACCTCTTGCCCACGGCCTTTGTCGCGCTCGGCAACCCGTGCCTCGGCGACTTTTGGACCACCGACTACGAGGCCATGCCGGGCGCCATAGCCCTGGCCGCCATCTTCCTCGTCGCCGTCATCGAGATGGTCTTTCACCCGTCGCGCCATGTGCCGCCCCCGCCGCTCGTCTCTTCCAAGCACGCCAAGTCTGCCGAGATGCCCAAGGGCCACATGTGCTCCAACACGGCGATGCTGCCCTTTGGAGACATGGGGCCCCTGAGCGGCCGGTCGTCGAGCATGGGATACGGCCTTTCGCAGATGGACAACGGCGGTGTCGACAGCGTTGCCATGCCCAACCGCGAAACCACCGACCGCAACGACGGCCAGCAGCCCCGGTCGGACCCCGAGACTGAGGATAGCGGCGACGAGTCCCTCCACCAACAGCAGCTCTCGCCCGAGATGAAGCGCCGAAAGGAGCGCCTCCAGTGCATCCTGCTGGAGATGGGCATCCTCTTCCACAGCGTCTTCATTGGCATGGCCCTCAGCGTGTCCGTCGGCGGCGACTTCATCGTGCTGCTCATCGCCATCGTCTTCCACCAGACCTTTGAGGGCCTGGCGCTGGGCTCGCGCATCGCCGCCATAGAGTGGGACGGCGACCGCTGGCCGCGCTGGCAGCCGTGGCTCATGGCCCTCGCCTACGGGTGCACCACGCCCCTCGGCCAGGCCATCGGGCTCGCGACGCACAAGCTGTACAGCCCAGGCTCGGAGATTGGCCTCATCGTCGTCGGCGTCATGAACGCCATCTCGGCCGGCCTGCTGGCGTTTGCCTCGCTCGTCGAGCTGCTGTCCGAGGATTTCCTGAGCGACGAGAGCTGGCGCCACCTTCGTGGGAAGCGCCGCGTCGTGGCGTGCCTGCTCGTCTTCTTCGGGGCTTTCCTCATGAGCCTCGTTGGTGCGTGGGCCTGAGGTGCGGAAGCATACATTGCGCCTGTTACCCTGCTCAACATGGGTCTGCCGGGACATCTATGCATGCCCAACATTCCCATCGTGGAGCTGCAGACCTGCTAAGAACCGATTGAGCAGGGCAGAATGTTTTATCCAACAAGCCCCTTTTAGTATGGGGCGCTTGCTGGCTGATGATATGGGATTTGGTTGGCATTGTTTGTTAGCCATTCCCAGCACTCTTCACTTCTTTTTACCGTGTAACGTGCTTGTTGCACACATGGCATTCTCTCATCACTTCCAGTAGTATCATTCTTTACGTAGCTGTCGACACTCGCTGGAGGCTGCCATCGCGAGTCTTTTCAACAAAGGCTGAAACTTTGAGATGCAAATCATTCTCCGCACTGCAAGTCCGCCGCTGAGCCGTTGGCGAAAAGAGGGGCTTGTCATTGAAGCTTTCGATAGAGCTATAGCTACAACGATACATTTTTCTGCGTGCTACGACACAGTGTTCTTGGCCACGACGCCCCTCGCAAACTCGCCAAACGTCAGATGCTGCTCAATGTCCACCTCCTCGCCCAGGTTCGGCTGCGTAAACACGGCCAGCGTGTTGCGCGCCACCCGCCCGTCGCTGACGCTCGCGCGCACGCCGCGCACAAAGTGCGGCACGGCCTTGAAGCGCCCCGCCGTGATGCGCTCCAGCGCCTCGCCCGTCTGGAAGGCGATGCAGTCGCGCGGGATGCGGACCTGCACCGTCTCGCCCGCGCGCGACTTGATGTACAGGCCAGCCGAGGGGTCCGGCGACGCGGCCAGTTCGGCGAGCGGCGGCAGGGAGGCGCCGCTCGTGCTGTCGACGCCGGCGGGCACCTTGAAGCTGACTCCCTTCTCGTCGATGAACATGGCCGACGTCAGGCCCGTGAGGCATCCGTGGTCGAGGTGCGTGGCGCACCAGTCGTCCTCGCTGGTACCGTCGTTGTTCTCGAGGCCCTGCGGGAAGTAGTGCAGCAGCCGCGCCTTGGTGGTGCTCGACGTGCTGACGACGTGCTCGAGGTAGCCGGGCGGATACCCCTGAATCTCCTTCTCGGCGAAGCGGTCGCAGGCGCGGGCGACGAGGACGGCCACGTCGATGATGAGCCGGCAAAGACTGGTGACGGCAGGCTTGAAGCCGGGCAAGACGTTCTCGGGCGGCCAGATGTTGGGAGAGAGATACTCGGGGAACGTCTCAGGAGAAAAGGCGGATGTAGGCTTGGCGCACTCCAGGTCCGGGTCCACGTAGAAGGCGCAGTTGGCGTAGTAAGAGCCCTTGAAAGTGTCGGCCTGGCCGTTCTTGAGCGTCTCCTTGCCCAGGGACCAGCCGGTGAGATACTTGGCTTTGACATTTTCCAGCTTCTCTGCAGGTTGTCAGCGGGCGCCTTCGCAAAGGGTTCATGGACGGGACGTGCCTAATTCCGCCGTGGGCAGGTTTCCGAGGTACGACGCATAGGACAGAGCCATGTGCCGCAGCTGGGCAAAGTCCTCGGGCACGTCCTTGACGACTAGGATGCCGAGCGAATCGGGGCCAAAGGCCTGCTGCAGCGTCTCAAACGAGACATTGCCTGCCCAGCCGTGTAAGTCGCGAGCTCTCGCTTTCACATGCCATGCTTCAACCACGGACCCCGGGGCGAGGTGCTGCCATACCATTGGTGAGGTCCTTGAGGGACACAGTCACGGCCTGCGCTTGCGCTACCATGGTGTTACGCTGGAGGTGGTCTTGTTCTAGCCGAGGAAACGAGTCGGCCGAGGATGTGTAAGAGGAACAAAGCGACTGGTGCCCGGATCGACGGCTTTAATCGCCCAGACCCCGGCTCCAACCGCTATCTCAATGGCGGGGGAGGGGCAGCTTGAACATGGGGGGGTCAACCCCGCTTACGTAAAGGCGCGACCTGAATTCGACGTCGTCCCATGGAGCTCGCCGCGTCCCGATGCCCAAGCGCAGCTCAACCGCCCCAGCCGGCAGCCAAATCCCGAGACCGGAACGAGCGTCGCCGCGACGCACGCAGAGCGCGTCACCATGGTCAAGCCGCTGACGTTCAAGGGCGACAAGAAGCCCAAGAAGCGGAAGCGCGATCGCGACGCGGCGGACACGCTCGGCGACGCCAACGACGAGGGCGCGCCCGCGGCCAAGCAGCTCCAGAGGGCCGGCAACGAGGATGCCGCCGGCGACGACGACAGCTGGGTCTCGGCCGACGCGGCGTCGGACGTCGTCGGCCCCGTCATGATCGTGCTGCCGACGGACAAGCCGTCTGCGCTGGCGTGCGACGCGGCCGGCAAGGTGTTTGCCATGCCCATCGAGAACATTGTCGACGGCAACCCGACGAGCGCGGAGCCGCACGACGTGCGCCAGGTCTGGGTCGCCAACAAGATCTCGGGCACGGAAACCTACCGCTTCAAGGGCCACCACGGCCGGTGCGTACACCTGCGTCGCTCACGCTGCAGTTCATGGGCAGAGCTAACCGGCGCGCTGCAGATACCTCGCGTGCGACAAGATCGGGCACCTGTCCGCCACCTCCGAGGCCGTCTCGCCCCTCGAGTGCTTCACCGTCATCGCCACGGCCGACACGCCCGGCACCTTTCAGCTGCAGACGCTTCGCGACACGCTGCTGACCCTCCAGCCACCCTCCAAGACCTCATCGTCGTCCGCCGCCGCCGCCGCGCCCGCCGAGGTGCGCGGCGACGCCGACGCCATCAGCTTCAACACGACGTTCCGGATCCGCATGCAGGCGCGCTTCAAGCCCAAGCTGCGGGCGTCCAAGGAGGAAAAGGCGCTGGCCAAGATCAGCCGGCGGGAGCTCGAGGAGGCGGCGGGGCGGCGGCTCAACGAGGACGAGGTGCGGATGCTGAAGCGCGCGAGGCGCGAGGGCGACTACCACGAGAAGCTGCTGGATATCAAGGTCAAGGGCAAGCACGACAAGTTTGCTTAAAGGCGGTAACGAACTTGCCGGCGAAGCGCGGCTCGAAAGTATCTGAGCATCTGCAAAGGCACTGGCCTCGGCGTCGCTCCAAGACTCTTAGAGTCTACGAAAGCACGTTGTGTCGCCTGCGAAAAATGTCAATGCCATCTTTATGGGCCTCCCCCTCCCCCAGAAAGCCCCAGCACAGCGCAGAGTGCGGGCGATGCTCCGGTCGTGCCTGACGGATAGAGGTGCAATACCGACCCAACTTGACAGCACATGTGCTGCGTCCAGGAGCCGTGCAAGATGGTCTCTGGGATTACGCATGTCCTCGGGCGTCCAGCTTCACGCTGCGCCCAGCCGAGGTCGACGTGCTGAGAAGCTGATAGTCGGGACAAAGTTTTTGCAGTTTAGTATCAAATAGACTAGCTACCCGGCCTCCACGCCTTGATGTTCCCATCCTCGCCCGCCGTGAAGACGAGCTGCTCGTCGTCGAAAAAGCAAAACGCCCGCACAATCTCCTCGCCGTGCGCGCCCGGCAGCCCCACGCTGTTGTCCAGGTCCAGCATCCACGACTTGCCGTTCTCTGCCCCGGCCAGGAAGCTGAGCCGAAAGTCCTGTCGACTGTGGCCGCCACCAGCATCAGTAAAGTCGTTCGTGCCATCAACGTCATGGGAAAAAGGAGGGGGGGGGGAGAGGAGGAAACGCACTCTTGCGCGCCGACGCCAATGACGGCACCGCTGCCGTCCGTCTTGGGCGTCACGCCCGCCACGTACTGGCAGCCCAGCACGGTCCGCAGGTCGCCGAAGCTGCACGTCGCGTCACCCGTGAGGCGCTCCTCGGCCACGTCGTAGAGGGCAAACTGCTCGTCGTGCGAGAGGGCGAAGACGTCGCCCGCGGCGCCGAGGAAGCCGGCGGCGTGGATGCTGGCGCCGTGGTTGAGCGTCTGCAGCGTCAGGTCGTCCTCGTCGGGCACGCGCGTGTCGTAGACGTTGACGAGGCCGTCGGTCGAGCCGCTGAGCAGCAGCGCCGGCGACGAAGGATGGAAGGACAGCGTCGTCACGTCGTCGCTGTGCACTTCTTGATAGTGCGCCTTGGGCGCGGGCGTGGAGCGCACGTCCCTGGTTTGCTACACGTCAGAGCTGTGGCCGTGGGGAGGACAGGTGAGCCGGGAATGGTACCATAGATGTATCGAAGCTGTGTGGTTGTGTAGCTCCGTGCCCACGGCGATGGTCTGCGTGCTCGGGCTGCACGCCATGCTCAGGATCGGCGCCTCACTCGCTGTCCGGCGTCAACACCAAGCTCTATCAAGCCACTATCTCTCATTCAAGCTCACTCACCTTTGAACCGCGCAACCCTCGCCGCCTCCCCTCTCAGCCTCAGATCCCACACGCCCACAGCCCCGTTCCCGTCCGCCGTGCACACCAGCGCCTGTCCCTCCTCGAAGACCCGCAGCGCCGTCAACGGAGTGCCGCGCTCGGCGGCCGCCCACGTCGCCGTCACCTCGCTGGCGCTGAAGCGCGCAGGGTCCAGCAGCGTGAGCCGCTGGTCCGAGGTGATGGCCGCGAGCCCTGCCGACGTGCGGTGCAGGTCCAGCACGTAGACGTCTTCAGGGCCCGAGAAGTGGTGGCGCGCCACATTGGAGAGCTTGTACATGGCGAGTGTCGTCCGTTGGTGGAGATGTGTGATTCGGTTGGGGAAGGATGGGAGAGGTGTCCAGAGACCCTCCTTGGCGGGGACACTGATGGGCCAGTAGAGGAATTGCGAGACACGAGAAACCGCTTATAAAAAGTCAATCGCAATGAGAAATGTGTTTCATTGAGCATCTCAAGCTTGACAGTAAACGCCGTTTGGCGGGTCTTGGGCCATGAAGTTTGCGACCTCGTTAAGTGAATATATTCACGCTTGCACCTCGACATCACCACCACAGACGTTCTTCTTCACAGAATATAGCTTTCTTGAAGACGGGTGTCTGGTAGAGGTGATTTCGGTCATAATAGGATTACATCTAACCTTGTTGCTAGTATTGTACATCGTCCCTCTACATGTGTGCTCAGGAGAATCTGAAAGGAGTCGCCCATTGCCAAAACACTCCCGACACAGCTCGCTCCCTGCCGCCAAAAACGCCGAAAATATGCATGCTTTGTGCTCACAGAGACCGCCTCCGGAGCTTTTTATGTAGCTTCGTGCTTTCTGTTCGCCCGCTCATTCACACCGCGGAATACTCGCTTGCCAACCTCGTAGCTGCTGATCATAATGGCGCACGCCGGAGCCACTTTCAGCGTGCGCGGGATCCAGCCTCTCCAGAGTCCAGGGATGCCCTCCGTCTTGAAAATGTGCCACAGCAGGCGAACCATGTTCCGTTGCTCCGGTGCGGTCTGATAAGCCCCCGCACCAGCAGATGCTGAGCCACCAGGAGCTTCGTGATAGACCTGTGTCCGCGTCTTGCCCACGTCAAAGGGGGTCGTCAAGATCGAGGCAAAGGTACCCGACAGCGCACCTGCCGTGAAGCTGTCCAAAAATGTCTCTGTGTGGTTCTCCTCACTCTGGGACTTCAGGCGTGCGTGTTGCAGGGAGTCGCGCGACAAGGGATGGCCCCGTTGCTTCTCGCGGATATCTGTCAGCTTTGACCGGATCGACTCGTACCCCCACCAGTAAAGTCCTGAAAATGGCACGTCTCGCCACAGCGTCAAGGTCAAGCCCCTCCAGAGCGAGGTGTAACCATGAATCCCAGCCATCTCTCGGATTCCCTTGAACGCCTCCATCAGGTGGTTCGTCGTTGATGTGCCAGAAGCGGCCTGCATCCTCGTCCGGACGAGCTCGATGGGTCCAACTGCCGTAGCCGCCAATACACGCGCAACGGAGCCTGCGGTCAGAGGGGCGTAGTCGGAGGAGAACCCGGAAAATGGACTCATGGCGTTGTACCGAAGCCAGTCGTAGCCGGTAAAGTAGATGATATTTGCCGGGACGGCCATCACCAGGGTGGGAGACAGCCCTCTCCAAAGTGTTGCGACGCCCTCGTTACGGGCGATCTTGCGCAAGCCGTCAAAGGTGGAGTTGTACGTCTTCTTCTGGACCTCTTGCACGGCACAGTCGGCAGGAGGCGCAGATGTAGCTGGAGATGGCGCTAGGCCTTCCATTCGGGGCGCGGCGAGACAGTATTCGGCACCGTTGCCCGCAAAGAAAACCTCGCGGCAGCATGCCGTAACTCCGAGCTCAGCGGTCTGAGCGGGCGTGAGCGTGGTAGTGGTAAGGGCGAGCTTGGAAAAATCGACACTTGAAGTGGGCAGCTTTTGCGACTGCAGGCGTACTCGGACAACGTCGAGGGGCGTGACTAGAATTGGGTGTCAACACTGGCGATCCTTTGTCGTGCAACCACTGATGGGACTCACCGAGCAGCGAGGTCAACAAACTCCCCGACATGGCCGACGTCATCTTCTGCACCGCCGTAATCTCGACGCCGGAACGACCGCCGTCGCCCTCGATGTCGACCATCTGCGCCATGGAATATTCGTCGGCGTCTAACCGGTCGTGGTTCTGGCCGCGGGAAGGCATGGTGCCTGCTCAGAGCATCGCCTGGAGACGGAGTGAGCGCGCAGAAAGCTGTGGCGAGCTCGGGCTCGGCGCGAGGAGCCGAGTCGTCGCAGCCGCGCGTTGGACGAAGGCAGGGCGTTGGGTAGAGCGGGTGAGGTGAGATGAAGGAGGAGCGAAGGAGTCACGTTGTGGGAGTAGAGAGAGGTATGGAGTAGCAATTAGTTACGAGATGGCTTCGATGAGCGCCTGGAATATCGGGGCCTCGCCCCCCCCCGGCTGCCCGAGATAACTGGGTCTGTCGAGGCACGATGCCGTGGGTTTCCGATGATGTCAGGATGACTCTTGATTGGCTAGTGAGATCGGTCGGTGGGTGGACGGCGATAAGAGGGACGTTAATTATCCCATTATCGATAAGAATGTTCTTTTGCACGCACAAAGGCAGGGCAGGCACGACTGGCAGGCACTGGGACCCGCGGGGGAGGGGCCATGACTCAGCAAAAAGTTCTCGATAAGATTTTTGATTTCTTCGTCGCCGGCAAGCGTCTAAACACCAGCGGTCAAGACCATCTTCACAGCGCGATTCCGCAGCCCGTTCAAGATGCGGTAGGTCTTTGCTCGCGACACGAATCCGTGCTGGATCCAGCTTGCTGACAGACGACAGGATCGAGCCCTGTTACTTTTGCGGGCGCCCCGCGTATCCCTCCAAAGGCATCACCTTTGTGAGAAACGATGGTACGACGACCCAAGTTCCTCGCATCGCTGGCCGTCAACGCCGCTGCAGCTATTGTCTCTCTTTGCTAACTCTGTCGAAACAGCCAAGTCCTTTCGCTTCTGCCGGTCGAAATGCCACCGCAACTTCAAGATGAAGCGTAACCCGCGCAAGCTCAAGTGGACCAAGGCGTACCGCCGCAACGCCGGCAAGGAGATGACGGTCGACAGCACGCTGCTCTTCGGCGCGCGCCGCAACGAGCCTGTGCGCTACGACCGCGACTTGGTGCAGAAGACGCTGCAGGCCATGGGCCGCATCAGCGAGATCCGGGCGCGCCGCGAGCGCGTCTTCTACAAGAAGCGCATGGCGGGCAAGCGCGAGCGCGAGCTGGCGACGGCGCGCGAGCTGGTGGCCAAGAACGAGCACCTGCTGCCGAGGATGCGCGGCAGCGAGAAGAAGCGCCTCGAGGAGCTCGCGCGCGAGCAGGGCCTCGACGTGGACGAGCTGATCGAGGAGTCGATGGCGGCGACGGCCAAGAAGACCAAGGTGTTTGGCGCCGAGAAGAGGAGGTTGCGCGTCGCCGTGGACGGCGGCGTGGAGGAGGAGGGCGACGACGACGACGACATGGAGATGGACTGATGCGGTGCTGCGAGGGTGTTGGGTTGCACGGGTTGCTGTCGCTGGCCTCTACCAACCCCAGCAAGTCCGTTGGGGGCCTGTTTTCACGTACCACGGCCACGGGATATCCGAATTCGTACATAGCGTTCTGGGATTATTTTACTAGACCACAAAATGGGAGTCTTTTTTCTGTTCATCAAAGCGGGAGCCGTTGGAGATGTGACATTAAAAGACGGTGTGGCTGCAAATGTCTGCCTGCATCAAAGGATAAGGTTACAACTCCCACAATCGAGAACATGACCTTTCCAATGCAACCATTCTCCTATCAAACAATTTTCAGTAGAGCAACATGATTGTGCCCTTTGCCAGTAAGCAAAGCCCAGGATACGCAGTAATCTAGACGACGTCTCGATTCGGCCAATCAGAATGCGCCGAATCCAACAGCGAACAGCTCGCCGGGTGTAGTCATCACAACGACCTCGCATCATGCATCTCCATCATCTCACTCACTCCATTCCCCTACCCTCACCTTTTCGCACCCGTACCGCCCCGCAGACAGGCAGACTCTCATGGCCTACATAACCTGACCCCATCGCCCTCTGCTGCGGGACGCCATCTTTCACCCTCATTCACTTACTCGGGCTTATCGGACTTTGGGCGTTCCTCTCATACATCATGGCATCTCCCTCCGGCCTCGACTCGGAGCTCGAGTCGTTCCGGCAGCAATGGCTCTCCGACCTGCGCACCCGCCGCGGCGAGCCCTCCCGCGCCTCATCGTTCTCGCAAACTGTCGGCGCGGGAAAGACGGCAGCCCCGCGGTCGCCGACTCGCCGGCGACGGTCACAGCTCATCGACGACGACGGTGATGATGATTGCCTCCCCACCCAGGCGTTTGATAATACTGCGCCGCCGCCGCAGTCCGGCTTCACGCTCGACGGAACCGTGCGGCCACAGCCGGCGAAGGAGCTCGTCTCCGCACTGGACCACTATGAGGAGGCCATGGAGAAGGAGGCGCAGGGCAACATGGGGGATAGCTTGAAGCTGTATCGCCAAGCATACCGAGTGCGTGTGCTTGCTCCCTCTACTGATCCAAGCTGTACTGACATTCGCATCAGCTCGATACCCGTGTCGACAAGCGGTATCGCGAGAAGCACTTCCCTGCTGGCGCATCATCCAAACCACCCGAGGCCGCATCGTCATCACGCATAGCGACCACCACCACCTCCGCCACTTCCACCACCACTTCTCCACCCCCCAAAGAGCCCGCGACAGAACCTCAGGCCCTCTCAATCGCCGACCTCATCTCCTCTTTCTCCGCCCTCAGCATCCCCCCCGCTCCGCCAGAGGTCGAGCACACGCCGCCACTCCCATGCCCCCTGGCATCATTGCCTGAGGAGCTCCTGGTGCACATCCTCGCTGATCTCGCCGCCGCCGACCCCGGTGCCCTCGCCGGCGCGGCCCTCGTCTGCCGACGCCTCGCCTACCTCGTCGCCACGGAGCAGCGTCTCTGGCGTCGCGTCGCGCTGGGCCCCGAGTTCGGTTTCCCGGGTATGCACCACCGCTTCGCTCGCGCCGTTGACTGGGGCGAGCTGCACCCCTCGGAGGAAGAAGAGTACCCGGAGGATGGAGACGGCACCTGCGTGAGCCCACGGGAGCTGTTGCACCACCGCCAACAAGAGAGCATCCGTGTCGCCACGGCTCTCATCCCTGCCGCGTACCCTTCCTGGAAGGACATGTTCCGCGCCCGCCCGCGCGTTCGCTTCAACGGCTGCTACATCAGCACCGTCAACTACGTCCGCACCGGTCAGCAGTCGACCAACCAGGCCATCTGGGGCGGCGCTCCGATCCATATTGTCACCTACTACCGCTATCTCCGCCTCTTCCGCGACGGCACCGTCATCAGCCTGCTCACCACGTCGCCGCCGCCGGAGGTCGTCCCTCACCTCACCCGCGAGCTTCTGCTCCTGCACAGCGACCGCGACCACCACGCACACCTCGCCTCGGCGACCATGCGCCACGCCCTGCGTGGCCGATGGCGCCTGTCGCCGTCTCTGCGACCGCCGACCAAGGATCTTCGATCGGCGACTGATGAGGAAGAGCACGAGGGCGACCTTTTCATCGAGACAGAAGGCGTGGGGGAAAAGTACACGTACCTCATGGACCTGGCGCTGCGCAGCGCGGGCCGCGGCGCGCGCAATAACAAGGTGGTGTGGCGCGGCCACTACAGCTACAACAAGCTGACGGACGACCGGGCCGAGTTCGGGCTCAAGAATGACAAGCCGTTTTACTTCAGCCGGGTGCGAAGCTACGGGATGGGTGGCTAAGGCCAGGCATACATACATGTGTACATACGGACATACATCCACCATCAGGATGGCACGTTGGATCATAAGATAAGAGCTACAACAGCAGCGACACATTGAGAACATAGAATGGACTCATTTCACTTCATGACGCAGTATCATCTTTCACAGTACGTCTTGTATCCAAGTATGTCACCGTCCCCCGCCCGCCGCTGGCGCCATAAATACATGAAAGTACCAAAGGGAGATATGTCAGGACGTGTTCCAAATCGCCGTTCGCCATGGCGTACATGTGCTGTATACTCAGAGACACTGAAATGATATGATATGAGACAGCTGAGAGGAGAGAAACAAGCATATTTCGCTGAGATGTCGGGAGCGGCCGCACCGGCGCTCGGGTATGTAAGATATGTTGTGTGGTATTTGTGGTATATGAGAGGCGGATGATGCAGGTGAGGCTCCTGCTCGAAGGGTATCGATTCGAGGTATTAGTACTATAGATGTGCATGCATGATGATTATGCAGCGTTCGAAAGTGTCGAGGCATGCTGGTCGAGCCAGGCATTGCCGTAGTGATTAGATCTGTAGCATTTGGTGCGACAAGTCTCCATTGGCTAGATTTCCATCCGGAAGCGCTGTCATCGGATCCTTCGTCCATCGAGAAACTTGGGGCTGTTGGGGTCGTAGTATCGGTCGTTATGAGCCATGGCCTTGCGCGCCTCAAACGCCGCTCTCTCCTCCTCGTCCAGGCTAAAGGCCTTCTTGAACCACCCAAACGCGCTCTTCTTCTTCTTAAGCGTGCGGTCGCTTTCCTGCCCAGTCCGCGTCGTCCTCGTTGTTCGCGTCGACGCTGTCATCGTTCGGTCGTCATACGTGGCCATTGTCACGTTGCTCAGCGTGCTCATGCTGCCGAGCTGCGACGGCTGGTTGCGCAGGTGCTGCGGCTGGAATTGCGACGCTCGCGCGCCGGCTGCTGTGTGGGGCCGTTGCTGAAGGGGTGAGTGCGGCGAGGCGCGGACGGGGCGGTAATACTGCTGGTGATCGGACCGGGGTGAGTGGGCGACCTGTGGCCGGACCGGGGGCGACATGCTATTGTCAGAGCCCACGTTGGAGTCCTGGCGGCGAGATCGAAACTCGACGTCGGAGGCGTACGCAGAGTCGAACGGCTGTGACGTGGCCGTTCGAGGTGTAGTGAAGCTCGGTGATGGGCCGCGTACTGGAGTGTCCACCACGGTTCTCGGCGGAATGCGGATTGCGTCCGGGAGGTTCTTCTTGAGCGACACGCGGTGGCGAATGGAGCCCTTCTTTTTGAGCGTCTCGTCGGTGTCTCCTTTCACATGACCGGATTGCGCCGGGGCTTTGACTTCTGATTTCGGCGTTATGGTGGCTGCGTCCTTGAGCATGACCGAGGACATGGGCGAGGAGGGCCGGGGTGTATAAGTTCGAGGCTGGAGGACATAAAGCTGCTCATCGCTCGACGGGCTGTGGCATTGGCTTTCCCTGTGGGTAGTTTCTGGGCTCGAAACTGATCGGAGAGACTCCTGCGGATTGGACGCGGACGCGCGAGAGTCCATAGACCCCTTGGCCGCATGATGAGCTGTGGAACGAGGAGGCAGCAGAGGGACGCAGCCGGGCAACGGAAACTCTATGGTGTCCGCGTCAAAGTCAGCGGTGTCGGCAGTCTTTGGACGGTGCCTCGACGTTGAAACGGTGCGAATGCTGGGCTGCTGCAGCAGCGGCGGCTTCGCGTGAGATCCCCGTGATGAGCCCGCAGAAGCGAGGGACATGGACTTGCTGCCAGACAACGGGCTTAGAGAAGCTTGTGAAGGTGTTGAAAAGGGCGGGATAGCCGCCTGTTTTCAGAGTCAGTGACGCTGGCCCTCTACATCTTCATTTCAGTACAACTCACCCAAGTCCTGCGGCTGACCTCGCCCGCCTTTTTCTCCATCTCAGCGATAACAGTGGTGAGCCGGATGACGAGATTGTTGACGTCTTGTGTACGGTCATTGATCTCGTCAAAAGCCGTGAGCCATCCGTCGGCGTTGCCCTTCATGGCATCAAATACGTCGACCACGTCGGGCCGCTGCGTCCTCCAGATGTCATCTTTTTCGTCACTGAGCCAGCTCGTAAAGGCAGCGGTGCACTGCAGCCCAGCGTCGACGTCGTCATCCCACTGCTTCACGGCGGCGTTGGTCCTTGAGAGAACGTGGTCAATCTTTTCGTTGCCTGCGAGGATTTCCATGCGAAAGCTGCGATCCTCGAGCAGCTCTTCAAACACCTGAATATTTGACAGCGGCAGCTTGAGGTGCTCCATGCGGCCGTGCAGATCCTCCATCGCTTGTTTGAGGTCCTCTAGCGTGACCTCGAGAAACTCGTCGACCTCATCAATGTGTCCCTGGAGGATGCTGATAACCTGAGCGTTACTGTTGGCCATGCTGTTGAGCAACAGGTACACGCCAAAGGAGATTTGGCTAATCAGCTTGAAAAGCTCGTGCTGCTTCTGGCCTTTGCGGTAGCGCCAGGTCGCGTCAAAGGGCTCCGCGTCTTTGTCTTGAGCGAGCAACAGCTCCCTTCGAGCCTTGGCGTCGTGCTGCCTCAGCTTGGGCTTATCGGCACCGGTGCCGTTGGTGACCTCGTCGAGGGACTCTGTGAAGGCATCTTGCAGCGAAGGAATCGGATGAACGGGGATCGTCGCCAATGGTGGCGGCGGCGGCGGAGTCGGGGTCGGTGAAGGAGTTTTATGTGAAGGTTTTGACGGTGCTTCGACTGCTTCGACGGGTTTCGGTAGAGGCGGTGGACGTGAAGGTTGGCATGGTGCTTCGACGACGAGAGGCTTTGGTGAAGGTGGCACATAGGAGGAACCAGGCAGCGTTTCGACTACGACGGGCTTCGGCTTCTGTCTCGGTCTCTCGGAGTCGCGGCCGTCGAGCTCGGCGAAGACAAGCTCGGGGACATCTGGGACTTTGACGGCTTGCGGGATATCAAGGTCAGTGGGGAAGAGAGATATGCGAAGGCCGTTGTCGCCAAAGTTGAGCGGCGGGAGATGTGTCGATGTCATCATGGCCAGGCGGTCGGCTGGACTGGGGGAGCGAGATGGCGAAGTCAAGGGGTAGACGGGGAAGGCAAGGAGTGAAGCGTCGGCCGCATAGGCAACGACCGCGACAGTCGGTCGTTCGGCGAGGACCCGACGAGGCTGTTGGCTGCGTTTGCTCGACGGCGAGGGGTTGCGCGCTTGGTGAGTCGGCGTTGGGCAGCCCTCAGATGGCGGCCATGTTATGATGGGAGAGCACCCCGAGTGTGTCGCAGCAGTGGCATTCCCAGTGCGCGCTCTTTCTCTCTCTCCGCTCTCCGCTCTCCAGCGACCCCGACAGAGTCTCTGTTGCGTCGTGTGCGTCAGTGTCGTGCGTGGTGGTATTTGGTGGTATTGGGCGGGTGAGACGCGCAGAGTCGCCGCTGAAGATAGGAGTGAGACAGGACGGCCGCCTAAAGGACAGGACAGGACAGGGGTGCCGTGAGCCACCCGCGCAGCCGCCTCGGGCCAAGTACAGGTATGTTACTCGTACCCAAGAAACTTGTAGCCAAGATATGAGTACCTACCTGGGGGGTCCGCGCAAGCCGTGGACGTTTGTTCTCGGTGCACGAGCAGACCAACGTCGTTTGTGACTGTCTGTTGGTGAGCGAGCAAGTCGGTGAGAAGGTTTCAAGCGAGGGACCCGACCAGGCGGGTTCTGACCTCTACCGTCTCGCAGAACCGGCCTTTCGACAACGGGCCAAGAGACATGCAGGGGACCCGACGAGGAGGGCGCTCAGGCACACCACACCCGACTTCTCCTCGCCCTAGAGCTGCGATAGCGCGTGCAGCGGCGCTGAGAAAGGCGACCGCCACGCGACGGCCCCTGGACTAGCCCACGGGCGCCAGCAACCACCAGCGCCTCGGTGCCCCACTGCGCTGCTAATTCGGGACGCAAATCCCCTCCCTGCCTGAGCCTGTGCGGAGAGCCCGCTGCTGGTGGTGCCGCATTGGCTTGCAGCTCTGCACGTGCGGTGCCGACAAGGAAAGACACTGGACGGTTATGCCTGCATCAAGTTTGATGCCTCTAGCCAAACGCTGCGGATGGGCTTCATCCTTTCATCAGGCTCACTTCACCACCATCCATCCCATTTGGCCCGGGGCATCTCCCGATTAGGCTTCGATAGTCTCCGAGTTACGCGAATGTCGAGGTTTAGACCGGCTGATCTGCGCCCGAGCCAGTGGGCATGTCTCTTGCGTCCTACACCCTCTCCCACTCTTGCGGCTCACAGTTCCATGTTCTGGAATCCCGCCCGCCAAGACACCACATGCTGTGCATGCAACCAACCCTCCTTTCCTCCGCTCACCGCGCGCGCGCACGCGCTATCGTTCGTCGTTCGTACCCGCGCCTTACCTTGTGCAGGGCCGCAAAAGCCCGCGCCATCCGCTGGCTGGGCACTCCTGCCAACGCCGACGCTGCACCCAACCGCGAGGCCGAGATGACAGCTTGCTGGGCTTCCAGAAACGAGGCACTCGTGACAGCGGGATCGAGTTGGGTCAACGGGTCACCGTCGGTGGAGCTCATGGCCGAGTTCTCGTGTCCCCCACTGTCCGTCTCGAGACAGGAGACGACTGCGCATGAACGAGTTCATCTACTCCGTACACGTGTCGACGGTGATAGCGTTTACCCCCGTGTGACCAACATGCATGGCATGGTTGGTAGTTGAGCAAGTGTGTCGCGACCAACGGCACGACATGGTCCGTACCTCGTGCTTTGCTCTCGTCCGTCATTAATTGCTTCGAAGCCCGGGTGAGCAATCTCCAAGCCGCGCACCCGCTGGCCCAATGGCTGACTGCCCCGGCTCCATCTATCCTCTGGATCCTTTGGGCCCTCTGCTCTGGGCCAGCGCCACGCCGCTCGGCAGCTCCCTGATTGGCATCCACCCCCCAGCAATCTCACCTGCGCGAAATGAAATTGGCCCTCTACGGAGTATAATGGACGCTCCATGTCCCGCATCCCAACCCGGCGACAGCCAAGAGCTTCATCTCATGATTATTGCCCGACCCGTTGCGCAGTCTGGACGAATAGGTCAAACTTCCGGACAGCAGGGCCGGACCTTGTCAGGAAGTGGCAGACAGTCGGGGCGAAACACCGGGGTCCCGCCCATTCTCCATTACGAGTACCTTACAATCCAATCTCGCATTCGGGCGCGGCGCCAAGCACACCGGCTTGCCCTCCCTCGCGTCGCAGCTACGAGTGGAAGCTTGTTGCGATGCAGGGTTCAAAGTTTGTTGGGCTCGGCTGGCCGTTCGTTGTTCGCCATGCGCAGATCTGTCGTCCCTGGCCGCAGATCAAACCAACCGGGCAGTGAGCGACAGAGTAAAACATGCATGGTCCTGAAACAACGTCCATGATGGCGGAGATTTTCCTGCGGCTGACTTCTGCGCCCCTGCGAGTCGTTCCGTCCGTCAGCCTGCCTGCCACGGCATCGTCGCGCATTAGTCGCGCCAAGTGCCGTGCCTGACTTGGAGCCCCAGTGCCGACCGACAAAACCTCACATGGACTTGACATCATCTGGCCGTTGACGGCGTCCCTTTTCCCAACGGAATCCTGCGACCTTGTGGGTGCAGGCTCTGTCCGGGGCCTCGACGGCGACGTTCTCGGAAGCCGCCCGACGCGCTCCCAAACTTGAGCGCCCCAATTTGAGCGCGGCAACCCGTTCAGCGTTCAGCGCCGCGCAACGGTTGCCGGGGACCCACAGGGCCCGGTTCTCGGCATTGCGCATGAATTGGAGATTTTGCTTCACCTCCATCCATTCATTGCTTCTTGAGCAACCCAACCTCGTACTCACAGCGTCGCGCGTGAAGCGACCGCATTGGCAGCCATGGCGCGCTCTCTCAAGGGCTTCTTCTCCTTTGGCACCGACCTCTGGGATCCCTCTCATCGCTTCACAACTTCGTGGCTGCTCGGCCCTTGGCTGCTCTTCCTGTGTCGCGCCCTCATCGTGAGTCCCCCCTTCTAGCTTGACTTCACCTTTCGCGCCAGCAACTAATGCCTACGACCCAGTGCATCTACATCTTCACTACCCTGCTCTTCATCATCGGCTGGACTTGCGCACACGACTCCCTCGGCGGCTGCCGCACCGTCCGCCAGTCCTTTTCCTACTTCACCGTCATCACCTTCTGGGGCCTCGCCTTTTACTTCCTGGTCGCCGCTGTGCACACCCTCACCTACGCCCTCACCGGCCGACCCCTGCTCGATCGCCTGCCGCGCCCGCTGCAGGCTCTGCATTCGCTCTACTACACCACCATCGTCACCTTTCCCTTCCTCGTTACCATTGTCTACTGGGTCGTCCTGTACAAAGGTCCCTGGTTCCCGCTCGAGTTTGACGCCTGGCACAACGTCAGCCAGCATGGCCTCAACTCGCTCTTCGCCCTCTTCGAGCTCGTCATCCCTCGCACTGCTCCGCCGCCGCTGGTGCATGTCGTGTGGCTCATCGTCATCTTGCTCGGCTACTTGGCTATCGCGTACATCACCGTCGCGGACCAGCACTTTTACACGTACAATTTTCTCGACCACGACTCCGTCGGTGGCCGTGGCTACGTCGCGGCGTATGTCTTCGGCATCGCCGTCGGCATCCTCGTCGTTTTTGGAGTCGTCTACGGACTCATCTTCCTGCGGCGGTGGGTCACTGAGACGAAGCTCGGCATGGAGGGCAAGTTTGCTGGACGTCGGATGCGCAGCGACGACGCAGAGATGAACGCTATGACGCACAAGGATGCGCACCCGATGGAGGCAAAAAGGTCGGCAGCGTCGTGACGAGTGTAGAGACAGGTGAACTTCCGTGTACTACTAGCTGTAAGATTATGGAATGTTTTTACGGCATGAGATTAGATCCCTAATGTGCAATGAAACGCATGGCTCGCAGAAGAAGCATCTCACAATTGATGCTTATGTATTGATGTCGCTAATCTTTCATATGCAACAGTATGCCAGCCGTCCGGCACCAACTATCCATCATCGTACATGCAAAGCGCCGCTCAACACTTGAGTGTCACGCCCTTGCGCTTCTCAGACTCGCGAATCTCAAACATTACCTGGATGCCCACAAATAGGCATGAATATGCTCCCACAAGGAACAAGACGCCTGCAGATCTCATTAGCACGTCTACCACGACGCAGAGAACGGGTGTGTCTTACCTGACCACTCATGCAGTATGCCTTTCACAATGCTCTCCAGCCCGTCGAGCCCAACCGCGAAGCCAACCAAGTTGGCCGCCATCATCATCAGCACATTCGCCACCGCCCCGACGCAGCACAGCATCCGGTACTCAGTCGGCCGGCTCTCCCACTTCCGCCGAGGGAACAGGTAAGCCGCGGTCCACTCCGGCACCATGAACAGCACAATCAGCCAGCCCCAGATGAGAAGACGCAGCTGTATGTCGTGCCACAGGGCCACAAAGGAGAATACGAGCAGGTATGTCACGATGGACTGCGCCACGGCTCGCCAATTGCGGAAAGACGACCCGCCAAGGGGTATATAGATGTAGCGGATGAGCCAGCGGTTGTACGAGCGGTGCCAGGCGCGCCAGAAGAGCTGCGTGCTGTAGTTGTTGCTTACGCAGCGCACCATGTTTTCAGGCGGGTCGATGCCGTCTATAAGCGCCCACAGCCGGAACAGTCGCCACGGAAGAAGCAGCTTGAGCCAGATGATGTGCAGGTTGAAATACGACAGCAAGCTCAGCTGGGCGGCCGTGTAGTCGCTCCACACGGGGCTTGCCTTGCTGATGGCGCCGACGTAATCGTAATGCAGCACCAGCTCCATAGCCAAGAGGACCAACACGAAACGAACGCCGTAACGGATGGTACGAGGCCGCTCAATGCTGGTGGCGCGGTGCTTTAGCTGCGATACGTAGTCGTTGAATGTCAGGATCGGCCCTGCAAGGTACAGCGGCGCGTACACGGCGTAGGCCACGTAGTTGCGGAACGTAAAGTCCCCTACATCAGCCGGTATCGTGATGCGGTCTCGCTCCGACAGGTTGGCAGGGTCCAGTTGCTTCTTCTTGGCCAGATTAGCCACGGCTTGACACGAGTGCTTGACATTAGATTGCCTACCTCCAACGAACTGGCACCCCGCTTGTCAACGCTCCAGTAATAGTCCATGTTAAAGCTGATGAGTCGCAGGATAGTGATGTTGAACAGAACCTCCCACCTCGACAGCAGTCCTCCGTAGCCGTCGAGCCATGCCCCCCACTGAACCAGCGCGGAGCCGGCCGGCGCAACATAGCTTGCCAAAGCCGCAAGCCGATATCCTTGGCATAACTCGTTGGCAAACAACGTCGATATGTTGAACACCCATGTCACCGCAGGAATCCAAGCTCTCGGTAGCTTCATCGCAATCTGGTAATTGATGTAGAGGATAGCAAGGACCTTGAAGGCAGAGACGCCATGCAGAATGAGCAGGAACAGTATCGCAAATGCAAAGTCGAATGATGCGCGCTGCTCCAGGCGGCCCGGACCGCTCGACGTCCTCTGGCCAGGCTTTCGGGAGACTGCGTTCCACACTTTCCTCATTATCGGGTGGAGGAGCAGAAGGGAACCCATGTACGGGAGGTTTCCGCGAAACGTGCTGTATTGCGCATCCGATATGTCGACCTTGCGCCCGGGGATCCAGCCATCGGACAGGAACTTTTCATACTTGTGGTATCGTGGATCGGATGCTATATTCCCCAGACATGTCAGCGTTCCGGTCCGTCTCTCAATCTCTTCGCCTTGGAGGTTCACGAACGTCGCGAAACATCATAGGCGGTCCAAAACATGTAAGGCACCGCCAACGCAAACACCACGTAGTAGAGGTAGAATTCGGGTGTGCGCCATTTCGGCGGCTGTGCGCGAGCCAACGCCTTGCTTGTCGCCTCTCTTTTCGCTACGGGGTCGCTGCGCGCTTCGATGACGGTCTGGTAGGGAACGGACGACGAGTTGGTGAAGCGAGTGTCGAGCGTGTCCAAGTCGTAGACCTTGCCGAGGTACGACAGCGGACTCATGACTAGCAAATTCGGGGGGTGTCGTCGAAGAGACTGTCAGCGCATTTTTAGGTCGGTCGAGAGGCGGCGAGCGGACTGCAAGGATGCAATGGTCCTACAAGAACGAGGGTGGATGATTGAACGGAGGTTGATGTTGCTGATGGCGTGGATCTGTCCCGCCAGCCTGATGGGCAATTGACGAGTGGCCATTGGTGGGGCGCTGGTAGCTGCAAGCCCCTGAATCTGGGACGCGTCATATGCACAAGGCGCCATCTCAGGCTCAGATCAGTCTCACGAGCCTACAGCATGGCCTGGCAGAGCACGATTTAAATGCAAACTTGGTCTTGTGTTAAACACGCAAATTTGTGACGAAGCTATGTCTGAGTAAAGCTGACGGCAAAAGTGGCTTTTTATTGTCCCAAGCTACATGATCAAAGAGCAATTGGTCGCGACAACTGTGAGCGAGCTAACCTGCACTTAGACGTAGCACCAACATCTAACGTTAGGAGTAAATCTCAGCATCGAACTCCGGCATATCGCTTGAGTGCTCCATAAGAGGCCAGACGCTATTTTCGTTTACGTTCTCGCACAGGAAGGGTTTAATTAAGTCCATGGTCGATGCTCATCAGCCAGTACATCGTGTTAATGCGTGGATCAGCTCACCTACCGCCTCACGCAGCGAAAGAGCGATGCCTCAAGTCAAAGCGCAAAAGACTTGCCGCTGTCAATCAGTGGCGGGAAAGCCCTACGGATCCAAGCGATCCATAGATTGCACTTTCGCTACCTCCTGTCAGCAACGGTCCGTTCCTGGCTGCCTGTTGGAAGAACAAAGGCGCTTCGTTGCTTTAGATTTTGGCATCCACGGCACTCGCCCTTTGCAACATCAAGTACGAGCAGATGTTCCACTGACGACTTACCAACCGACCGCACCAGAGCCTCAGCATTATTTAACATTGTACTGCGAAAGAATTCCACCGACGCACCACAGAAAGAGTAAAGGTCTTCATTTCACCCCTTTTCATCTGATCTCAGAGGAGGAATATTGAGCAGGACTTTCTGGAGCCGCAGGACCCTTACGAAGAGGAACAGACGTATCAGACTCTCTGTTGAACATCATAGGCCACATCCCTTCGATCCAACCACAGCGACCATCTCATGCCTTAAAACAAAGACCGCCGCAACACAGGGTCTTATCAACTTCTGAGCCGGAATGCTAGAAGCTTTCTCAATGTGTCAGGTCAAGATTTACGTCTGCAAGGTCTGCGAGCTCGTCTTCGGAGCCCGAATGACATACTGCCCTCCCGTCGACGAGGCCATTGTCGGACGAGATGGTAGAAGGCGGTTTGAAATCAATTCTAGCTTCCACTGGTCCCCGATGGAGGGCTGCACTGGCCTTGAAATTCTTTCTTTGGTCAGCTTGGGTTTTTGCGGGAGGCCTCATCACATTGGGGAGCAGATGCCGGTGCTTTGGGATCTTGATGGGATCATATGGGAAGAGGGTTACCAGCGCCCAAATGGAACGGGCCAAAATGGAAGGGCGGTTCAAGAATCAGGCTTCAAGGGGCAGCTACCGAGGGACCCTCCGCGACCTATGCCATTGCCACCACTACGGCCCTCAATGATGCCGCCGCCGGAATTTCCGATGACACGAGAGCGACCTCCAACACCGGAGCGACCTCCAACACCGTGGCGACCTCGAACAGCGGAGCGGCCTCAAACATCGGAGCAACCTCCACCACCGGAGCGACCCGGTCGACCTCGAACAGCAGAGCGACCTCAAACACCGGAGCAACCTCAAACACCGGAGCAACTTCCACCACCGGAGCGACCTCCAACACCGTGGCAACCTCGAACAGCAGAGCGGCCTCGGACAGCAGAGCGACCTCAAACACCGGAGCAACCTCCACCATCGGAACGATCTCCAACACCGGAGCGACCTCGAACAGCAGAGCGACCACGGACAGCAGAGCGACCTCAAACACCAGAGCGACCAGCGCCTACGGGGACAAGCTCTCCTTTGCTCGCCCCGTCTCCATTGCCACGCTCCGCCGGGCGTCTCCAATTCCGCTCCTTCGCGCGCTTTGGGCTTTCGCCGCCAGCTCGCGTGCCATCGAGACCACAAAATGAGGCCTCAAGTTCCCAGACGAATAGATTGCCGCGGTCTCTTCTACGCTTCAGGAGGTCAAGACGATCATGACGGGACGAAACCCACAACAAGCGACTGTCGGCAAGTATGTAACTAAGTCTGTGGAGTACCGTTCAATGCTGGTACAGAGAAGACGGGAAAGGTGGTGAAGTGTGATATGGGAACTCTGCAACGGAGATGTGCCCGGCGGTTTCAACGGGGAAAAACGTAACAGCGATGTTCTTTGTACCCAGAGGCTACACAGCGCTAATATATACCGTGCATGGTCTAAGTCTGGATGATTTGCTTTCGCATTTCCTTTAAGTCCCACTTTCGTGCTGTACTTGAGTTGCTGCGGCGTCGACTTTATGTTACCGACTTGATTTGACAGCAGCATTTCGGTCACCGACCCACAAGCTTCATGTTGAGGACATGAAGTCGCCCTAGAAGATGAGTTTAGCCTCGCTACAAGAGTGCCCCGAGCTACATCTAATTCGGCTTCCTTTTCAGCAAAAAGACCTACTCGCCGCGCCAAGTCACGAATACTTACACACAGCGGCCGAGGCACAGGACTGGGGACAAGCTTTAGCGTCGGCGTTAGAAGCTCCGGATTAATGCCGATACAGGGATGTGCTTTAGTTTGACGGAGCTTGCGTAAGACGGGACCGAATATAGCTGCGCGGCTAGTCGCAGACGTGTAGACTGTCGTAGGCCGAGACTTGAATTGCCGACCGGGCAGCTTCTGCTGAAAGAAACTTGAGCGGCGAGTCTCATGGCCAGAGGGCGTCTAACAAGCAGCATCAATGCTGCGGCAACATTTCAATCAACAATGCGGCTCACTCAGATCTTGACATTCACCAACATAACATCAGTGTCAGTAGTAAGTTGAACAATATACGAACATATCATGCGAGCCACATGCCCCCTAGCGTTGTGAAGACCAACTCTCTGACAGGCCTCCGTGATTATGAACTGCGTTAGGATACCAGTCATTGCAACGCCTGCACTAAGAAAGGCTTCAATGAGAGAATAGGGGAAGATCACGCTAATGGAAGGAATCCCGCCATGATGTGCAAGCTGCCGTACTTTGATACTTTCCACAAAGTCTCTCAACCTTTCGCCATACATTTGTGCTCAATGTTTTGCGTTTGAGGCCTCTCATTCCCTCATTTCAGCCTTATTAGCTGAGGACCAGACTACATGGCATATTTGGGCCCTACAAGAGAATGAGGGCCTGCGATGGAGCGCTAACATCTCCCTACAGCAGTCGTGTGGCCAAGTTGCTCCCAGTGGAGCCTGACGCCGTCGTAGAGTGGTGCCACAATAAATTGTTCGTCTCTCGACCGGCCATTAGTGAACCCTGGCCACGCCATGTGCTGAATAAAGCAAGAAATGGTTATTGCGGCGCAGAAACGACATGAGCAGAGCCGCTTTCATCAGGCCCACGCAACAGGCTGATGGGCATGCGTCATTGGGTCGGCGTTAGGATGCGGCTGCACCCAGTCTGGGCGAGAGCTGGGGGCATGCACCAATGAGAAGCCAGCCGCATCCATATCGCCGCCGTCAAGCCAAGCGGGCCAAGACAGTGGCTGCGGGAGGACGGGTCGTAGCCGTAACCGAGGCGGATGTGTTTTGCGGAAGCGACAGGCCACGGATGCTGTTGCCGGTGAGACTTCTTGGTTGAAGGGCCACCAGCGGTTGGTGAGCGCACGACGTGCTCGTACGAGTGCCAGGTGGGATGCAGTCGACGGCGTGCGCTGGCCACCTGCAAGCCATTGTCACAACGGAGGAACGTGATGCCAAAAAGTTGGACAGATGGCGCCAGAGAGGCTTTGCATGGAGACGTGATGTTGTATTGGTACGTGATGCGTTGTCAGTGGTTCCAAGTGCCGTGGCTCGGTGGCCCAGCACGTGCTTTGAGATTTCACGTTGAGGTGTAAGGTAAGGTAGATGGGAGTAGCTAGCAAGTACGTACCGATGTGCATCGTTTGGTGTTTCAGACCAGGCATCAGCGACCCTTGCCTTGCTCAAGAGGCAACAAGGCATCTTCTGCGTCCTGATGCCGACGACGACACAAAAGCCACTTCCGCACATTGACCCACCAAAAGGGTTGCACCAGCTTCGTGGCCACGGTCCCGGCTGGCAAGTCGATGTCTGCCTAGCCCTGGCGTCTCGAGGCGTCCGATCCGCAAGCGCCTTGGCTGCAGTGCGAAGATGGATGGTTGGCATGACAGATCTACCTCCATCTGATCGCTAACCTCCCCCAGGAGAATGCACCTTCGCAGACCCTGCTTGCTTGCTTCCACCAGCGTTCTCGTCGCTCGCCGGTCCGCCAATGCCACGGGCCTCTTCGATTCGCCCCGCCTGGCTCCCGAGAGGCAAGCCAATGCGTCCTGCAAGCATGTCTTGTGTCGGCCTTTGTGCTGTGCCGGCCTTTGTCCCAAGACCCCCGTCGATTGACGATCTCGAGGGGCGGCCTTTGGCGCACTCGCAGGCCCGTGTATTTACCGTCGGCCGACGTTGAGCTTTGGAGAAGACCGGGGTGGAGCTTGAACGAGGGCCCCATCGCCCGTCTTCGTTTTTGCCGTCATGCCGTCGAACCCGTTTCCCGCGACACCACTATCATCCTCTACCCCCAAGCCCAATGTCGATGGCTTCCTTGGAGCAGCCACGACCGACAGTACAAGGTCACAATCATGCTGCAAAGCCAAACACTGACCGAGCCAACACGGCATGCTCAGCTTCTCGCGTTACCCGTCTCCTGGTAGTCGCCGTTGGTCAGCCCCGCCCGCTATGTCCGGTCCGCTGACAACCGACCCAACTGCAAAATCCAATCACGGCGTAGCGGCCGACGGCGATAATGCTGCTCGCCGCACCAGCAACGCTTCCGCGCCGATGCCCTTTTCGTCAACGGCGTTTTGTCCTGCCCGCACCGACAGACCGACCGTTGCGCGAACGCAAAGCAAACGCAAACGCAAACGCAAACGAACGCCCACCACCCCCCTTGCCGTTTCTTCTGCTGCTGCTGTGCTGCGCTGGCTTCCGTCCGTTCATCCGTCCATCCATTCACTTGTTCCGCTTGCAGTGCTCAAGCCCACCAGACTGCATCGCAGCAATGCCGTTGTGTACTGCCGCTGCAGATTGCTGCGCTCGACGACCAAGAGACCCAAATGTGACAGCGCCACACCGTCTATGATCCATTAATTCCAACTCTGCTTCTGGCTCGTCGCGTTGCTCGCTGGACTACTCGCTGGACTGGGTTGCCCTTGTTTAGTCCGTGTACTTGCAACATGGCGCTCCACTAGACACACCCAGGAGGCCCGTCCCTTCTGCCGGGCCGATCTGCTCGTCCCTTACACTCCCCCACCCGGGCTCCGCAATGGCTGGTGCCGCCTACTTGTACGCGATACATACACTGCCTCGGCCGCTGTGCCGCTGTGACACGCAGCGGCTCCGGTTCTCCCCTTTCCCGGCATTCTGTACTGCTCCCGTCTCCTCGCTGAAGCTTTGTTCCTTATAAACCACCCTCCCTGCCATTGTCTGCGAGTGTGCCAAGCATTTCGACGGCCCTTCCCCATCCCCAACTACGCGACTTCTTCATTATCAGACGATAAATCCCGCCGGCTGCCCCCTGAAGATCTGGGCTTGGCTGGCAGACTTCACCCGCAACCGGAGACGGCCCAACTGGCTCATTCAACAGTCTTGCCTTGTGACTGCTCAAGTGTCAAGATCGATGTAAGTCAAACATTGTCCGGTTCGCTCTTCTACTGGCTTGTTCGCATACACGCCAGCGATAGGGTCGAACTAGCACCTGTACTTCATATGTCATGCGCACGTCCGCGACCCACACGTCACGATGTCTCTCCCTCAGCCAACTCCGTCTGATGCCTGGGTGGCTGGCTAGTAGTCTACCAATCATCACATTTCTCCTTTACTTTGCACTGGGCTGTGCATATATGCCTTGCAGTCTCCAGTCTGCTCACAAGTCCTCTCCGCCCCCATCAAACCTATCCGACCTGACCCCACGGGAAGACAGTATCCATTTCTTGATCTTGCGCTGACATATCGCTCAGATGGGTACGAGGGATTCACCCAAAGCCATGTGCTTCTGATTCTTACCACAGCATAGACCCGCGACTTCAGTCAGAGTATGACGGTGTCGTTCCATTAGAAGACCCGCGTGCCAGCAGACCGGCCGGGACCATGGAAGCCGGCCCATCTAGATGCAACATGGAATCGTCCTTTATGAACATCCTCCACTCCACCGGCTTCGCAGAGTGGGCAGCCCGCGCCGAGGCCCAGAACCGGGCGCTCGGCGTCAGTTCATGGCAACCTGAACGTGAAGCCAGCACGTCATCCTCTTCAGACAGCAAGTCAAGCCGCAAGTCTTCTTCTTCCCGCTCCAGCCACAAGTCGCCATCGTCGTCCAAGAGGGGATCCCGCTCGCGCAAGCTCAAGGAGGGGGAGGAGAAGAGCTCCAAATCACGTTCAAGCCGGTCCAAGACGAGCGAGGCCACGGTAGAAGAGGATGAAGAGATGGACGAGGCGGAAAACTTTGTCGCACACTACGCAAACTACAACTCCATGGACACGGAGCTCAACATCCTAAGGAAGCACCTCATGCAGCGCTCAAGCTACTAATCTCTATACCCATCTGGACGCGACCTCGACCTATGAAACAGGATATGACGGCAAAAGCGCGCGGTAGCGATCATCAGCGACGACTCATCATACCCCTTGCAACTTTTGCGCCTCTGCTTGTTCGCTCATCTTTTACCGCGTGGCGTGGGGTGAAGAAGAAGCAGGCACACGGGTATGTGGCGCCATGGTGGTGGCGGCCGCAGTCCGGCATATGGATTCGGCAGCGCGAAAGAATGCATCTTCTTTGGAATGACCATGTCACGACCAATCAGAGTCAGCCTTTGACCATTTCATGATGACCTTTTTGTACCACATAGGCGGGTGTCGATAGAGGTGGGCGATGGCCCTGGAAATTGAGCTGGCTCCTTTCTGACCGTGGGCTGCGGCTGTGATCCTGTTTGGACGGACTACCTTTACTGGCGACTCCTGCTATTTCTCCCACCCCCACATGGCTTGACGCCTCTTGTTGAGCGGTCAGTCACATCAACAAGGCACACAGACCCTGACGGTTTCATTAGGGCTCCCTCTTGCAAAGCAGCCGTATATTAACTCTCTGGTGCTACGCAAATGCGAGCTGTCGGCCTATTCGCCGGCTTTCGATGGAACAGCAAGCAACGTTAAATCAGGGTATCTGCATCCACAGAAAAGATGCATTTCCTCAGGATACCTCGGTGTCACGAGCCGACGATAATCCGGTGCTCGATGTTCCCTTGCCCGAGGTAGGTCAATCACAAAGACCAACCTTTCAACGCCAGCCCTTCCAAAATCCCAAAAGAAAACCCAACCCGGATAGATACAAAATGTCGCCCATGCCTCGTGAAACGCCGTCACGCTTGAAAAACTCCGTCGCTGGTACAAGTCCGTATGTCACATGATATTCCTCATTCCGAAAAGCCAACGTATAGACGTGCAATGTGCTCTTTGCGGGGTATATCGCCTAGTAGCTGAAATCAACATTCGCCATGTTCGGTATGGATTTGTTGTCGCGCGAAGGCGCTGCTGCGTTCCCGCTGCTGTGGTGTATAGTTAGGGACGACGAGTTCGAGTCGCCGAGGGTGGTTACTGCGCTCGAGTGTGACGACGTGGCCTGGAGCTCGTGCTCGGGTGGATGGACGGCGCTTGGCGACCAGCCCTCGTCGAGAATCTGCTGGAAGCTCCAGCTCGGCTCGAAAGTTTTGCTATTCCAGGCATGGTTGACACGCTCGTACATCTCGTCAATCTGTTCTAGACTGATCTTGCTCGTCTCGTACACCATGCACCAGACGAATAATACGCCGACAATGCAGAAAGACCCCCATATAAAGAAGATCTTGGGCCCGAAGCTCGCGTACCCCGGGCCCGTGCCGACCATGAAAGGCGTGCTGTAGGCAATGCCAAAATTCAAAGCCCAATTGGAGGCTGTGGAGAGTGACATGGCCTTTGCTCGAACCTTCAGAGGATAAATTTCGGACGTGACGACCCAAGCAACTGGGCCCCAGGAGGCAGCGAAGAAGAAGATGTTGAGGCAACAGAAGACGACGAGTATCGTCTGCGAAGCACCCCTCAGGTCCGAGCCAGCGGCAGTGGAAAAGGAGGCCATGAGCAACTGACACGCAGCCATCCCCAACGCACCAACCATGAGCAGGCGCCGGCGGCCCCAGGACTCAATGATCAACAGACCGGGGACGGTGGATACCACGTTGATGACATTGATGATCAAGGACTTGGTGTACGGACTCGACACACCAACGCCGCCAAAGAAGGTCGTGCTGTAGTACATGATGAAGTTGATTCCCGTCAGCTGCTGCAGCATCTGCAAACCGCATCCGGTAAAAGTTCGTCGGCCCAGGTGAGGAGATCCGACAAAGAGATCCTTGTAAGTGTCGGGTCCCAGTGTCAACTCGTACTGATGGTTGGCGACGATTTCCTGAAGCTCTTCGATGATGGCGGGATGAGTAATGTCGAGGCGTCGAAGCCGGCTGAGTGACAAGCCGGCGGCCTCCTTCCGGCCCTTTTTAACCAGAAAGCGTGGCGTCTCGGGAAGGACGAGGAGACCGGCGGTAAGGATGAGTGCCGGGATGATCTGGAGGCCCAAGGGGATCCGGTAGGCGGATGAGTTTGAGATATCAGCGGTGATGATGTTGACGACAGACGCGGACAGGAGTCCTATCGTTATGGAAAGTTGATAAGCACAGACAAGGGTGCCTCTGATCCACTTTGGGGCCATCTCGGACTGATATAATGGAACCAGAACAGAGATGGCGCCGACACCAACGCCGGCCAGGGCTCTGTGAGCATAAGATTAGCTACCGGTGCTTAAGGTGCCAACCTCTCGCGAAGGTTCACAGTGAGTGCGTAGCGAGGGTGACGGGCGTACCTTCCAGCGAGGAGTAACGGGACGGCGTCGGCGCAGACTTGGCAGATGGCGCCGATGCAGAAGACGCCGACGGCAATGAGGAGAGTGATGCGTCGGCCCAGCGAATCACCGGCGGGGGCGGCGAGCAACGCCCCGAAGATGGTGCCGGCACTGAGGATGGCGACGATTAAAGACAAATCCTTGCTGCAGATTTCGGGTCGGCAGCTGGTGGCAAACTGATTCTTGAACGCGGGCATGGCGAGAATGCCGTTGATGGCCCTGGAAGGGGGTTGAGTTAGCCTCAGGTTGCTACACATGCAATACTTGTCACGCGCCGCAACCGTGTCGAGTGGCCTCCGCTGCGCATCCATCCAGCATGCCTCGCCTTGATGCCCGGTTCGGTCTCCTGTAAACCAGAAACAACCACCATCGTCGTCCTCCTGCCCCGGTGCATCTTTCCATCGCGAGTCCTCGTCGTTCGCGCAACGTCTCCTGTTCCTCCAGATGCGAGGGCCAAGGTGCAACGTGCATCCTTCGGCTCGACAAAAAGATGCATGTGTGGCAAGCGCCACAGCGGTGGACTTACCCAGTATCATAGCCAAAAAGTAGTCCGCCGGACGCAACGAAGAGACCGACCATGATGGCCGGCGCCGACGAGCCTGCGACATTGTCGGGCTTCTGCCAGCCCATGGCAATCGCCATGGTTGCGGTGGTTGAGACGTCAATCCAGGGTCTCGCAATGCGTCGAACGATTCGTCTCGCTCGAAGTAGGGGATTGATTGAGGGCGGTCAAGGGTCGTGGTTCTCGGTTCAGTCGCAGAAACCGGGGATCCAGGGCCCCTCGGGGGCGGTCGAGCGTCGACGACGTTCACTCGGTGTGTTCCATGCGCGAGGCCGCGCCGTTCGCGAGTCGCAAAGGGTCTGCGGGTTCGTATCCGGGGTGCGAGATCGTGGCGAGCAGAGGATTAGGCGGAGAAGAGAAGGAGGAGCAGACAAGGAGTCAGCTGGCAGCGGTGGTGAGGATTGGGTGCGGGTAGCGTGAACCAATGCTGCACTGTGGCAGCGCGAGGACGACGGGGGCAGAGAAGCCTGGGAAGGAGACTGGGGGAGGGCAGAAACTGGGGGTGGACTCCGCCAGGGCGCCTGTGCCAGCAGGATCAGGCGAAGTGCGTGCCGAGGCGGGTGCTGATTGGCCGCGGCCGCAGCAGCAGCAGAGCCAGCCCAGCCCACGGCGCTGTGCATGGCGCTGGATTGGCGCACTGGCGGGCGCTGGGAGCGCTGTGGCTGCGCGCACTGTACGCTGTAGTGGGCGGCCACGGGCAGCGGGCTCCACCCCTTGGTTGCTCTGCGCTATGCTGCTTTGGACGTTGGCGGCTCGTCGCACAGGAATGGGATTTGCAGCGCTGCGCTCCTCCTGCGCTCTCGCACGCAGCCTCCCTCCGCTGGCAACATGACCCTGACGGGGGGACCTGGACGCATGCTGCAGCTTTGGGCTAGTCTGCGAACCTGCAAATCATCCAGCCTGGGGTACGGAGTCGGGGCCGCCATCCGTTCTGGACCAGCGGCACAAGCGCCATGGAGCCCCGGACGTGCCAGGGACGGACGCTTCAACGAGGAGAGCGGGCGGCCAGCCTGCAGCCATTGTCTCGCCCCCCAAGAGGCATCGGCTCTGGGGCCAGTCGGTGGCTGATGTGTCTTACACGAGACTCCGGCACATCAGCCCGGATGCCAAAAACGTCATGGAGCCGAACGAGCCCTTTGTCTGCCGCCATTCTGTGGCCAAAGCTTGATTCAAGCTTCCCCGGATTCGAGCCACTCTCTGTTGTCAAGTACGGTAGCGTCAAAGCGGTCTATCGACCCAAGGGAGAGGAACTGGCTCCCTACTTTTAAGTCCGTTCGTCCTAGCCACGCCACGAACGACTCACAAGGTGCCGGCGCACGGTCAGACAGCTGACGCCGAGGACCAACAGCCCAGCTGGCAGGAGTCATACTGTACAGGCAAGAAGGGTCTTCGCGCCGCTCGACGATTATCTGGCGACGACTCATCAGTCACGCGAAAACTTGCTCAGCTGCCGAAATGCAGGCTGCCAGGACGACGAGGCAAGTAAGCTGATGCTGCTACTGTGCGAAGCACACTGGGTACGCTTCTCGGATGCTTCTCCGGTGCGCGCGACGTCGCTTTCTTCCACAGTGCGACTGCGCGTATTGACTACCATCCGTCCTGCAGCGGTCACTCCGATCGACTGCGACAAAAGCCCAGGCCGTACGGTCTCTGCGCGTAAGCCCACGCTCTGCTGCATCGACCCGTCATCGCCAGGAGCAATGCCAGCCATGTGCTCGCCGCTTTCTTTTGCCCGTGGACTGGGCGTTGACCCTCACCGACAAGGTAACCCGCTGTGGGCGAGCTGTCAAAACTGATGATGGATGCCCTGGCGTTGGCAGACTCTCTTCTCTTTTCGGGTTGGGCACGAAAATGGCAGACACACGCGACAAGGTCTTGGCCATGCCGCGGGAGTGAAACCGCGCCTTTGGCCTCCGTCGTTGGGGCAAAGGAATGCCCATCTCTGATGCTCAAATCTGACGTGTCGGATCGCGTGAGTTGTGTCGATGGCGATAAGCTCGACTCGTGGATACTAACCTTGTGTCCAGCTGGCCGTCACGATTCAAGCCAAGGCTCTTTCTTACTCGTGCGCAAACCCTGCTGGTGCTATTGCGCCGGATGCCAGTTCGGGACGTGAATCGCCAGGGGCATCAAGCGCACCCACGCCAGCCTTGCCCTTTCTTTGCCCTGGGAGTCCCCGACCAGGCCTCAGCGCCGAGCAAACGGCCATTGTACTCGTATTGACTGGCTTGCTGGACAGGAGTTTCCTGGTACAATCACTGCTGCACGTCAGAGGCGAAGCGAAGCCAACCCGTCACCCAGCGGTGGTGTGTGCGTCCCCGGACCAGCACAGTATCACCTCGCGCTGTGTCCTGACACCCGGCCCCGGTTTCTCAGCGTCCAGCCCCAGCGTCCCCCCAGTCCCCGGTCGTGCAACGATGCGGGGGACCGCCGTCGCGTGAGAACGGGGCGGTACGTACCGGTGTACCTCGCTCGCACCGCCCAGCCCAGAACCCCTGCCAGTCAGCCAGCGAGTGCCGTGGCTTTTCACTTTCATCTCTCACCTCGACCCTGGGCAGCCTTTGCTATTCCCCGGCTACCTGCTGCAGGGGAGTTTCTCTGCTTCTCTAATCCCAAGTCCTTCGATGGGAGATCTCGCGCCCTTCACTGACGTCGGCTTAGGTGGGTGCTTGGTCTTGGCTCTGAGCCGCTCCGCGGGTTTCACGTCGCCCTGGCCTCGGGTAACGCAGCGTGTGCCGTCAAACTATCGAGTTCAGCCTCTCCACCCGCTAACCGTTCCCGCCCAACCAACTGCTCTTGTCCCTTGCCGGTGGCTTCTTCGCCAAGCGTGGAGCCATCGCCGACGGACGGAGTATGTACTCGTATATTGCCGACTGCCGCTGCAAAGACGAGCCCTCTGATAGCCTGTGAGGCCACAAGCTCACAATGTCCTGGGTTTCCAATCGTCACCTTTGTTGGCCATCAAGCCAAGCTGGCTAGCGAAAGTTTGAAGATGACGCTTGGCATGGCCTGAGTAGAAGCCTCGAGACGATGCAGGCATAGATGATCCTCGCCTCGCCGCATCCTCTGCGGCATGGCGCCGTCAGAAGCAAAGCCAAGCTGCGGCCGTGCCGCCCTACAATCTTGCTTGCTTGAGCGTTCTCTGGGGTCTCGAGGATGTCATGGGCCGTTCCTCCGTCACAGTGCCGAGTGCGGCATCTGTCGAAGGATCCAGTCCTTGCCGGTTTCCTCTCTTTCCTTTCGTGCGGCTTGCCTGGTGCCGGGCAGCAAAGTACCGGGCCCCGGCCATAGTACGTAACGGTTAGGTATTCCTCATTTGCGAGCCGTACGAGTAGCACAAGCTTTTCCGTACCTCGCTACGGCACGACTAAGATAGTGGTGGTCAGGGGCTTGGACGCCCACGTTCGGAAGACGTCAACGACATGTTTCGTAAATTTGCAATTGGGAAATGGCTCCTACAACTGGTGCGCTTGGCCGTCAACACACCATCCTCGCATATCATCCCTGCTCGTCGGGCTCCACTGCCTCTTTAGTAGTAAACTTACACGGCTTCTCGGGGCATCTAAACGCGTGTAGATGCTCCCTTCTCCGTTACTTCGGACGGGGCACTGCTCACTCTGCAATTCTAGACATGTACGCACAAGCACACTCTCGCCCGACACCCGAAGGGCCGTGTGAGTGAGCGCCCTGCATATGCTCGTGTGGGCGCAGGGGCATGTCGGCAGCGCGCGGGATGGGAGGGACTGGGCGTGACTCCGGCTCCGACATTGGCCGGGCGCGGCTGCACTGGGCGAACGGCGTGACATCTCCAAACACGAATCATCAGAGCACAGCTGCAGCAGACGACCAAGGTGTCAAAACCAGGCATAAGAACCGTACACGTTCGATATATGGGTGGGAAGAACAGCTATGGATACATGTACAAACAAATATTTGTCGTTCGACAAAAATGGAATCAACACCCCGTGCGCCGTGTAGTCTTAGCCAAAAAGCCAGTCATCTCCCGGCAGCAGCGACTTTCCCCCTCTTCACTCATGCGTGATGTGCATGTGCCCGCTTCTAGATGCTGGTGGAGAGGGTTGCTATCCCAGCAAGCCTCGTTACATGCAAAGATATTTTCTCATGACGACCTGTCGAGGAGGTCCTTACAGCTCGAGGCTGGGCTCCTGGCCCTTGACGCGGCCAATGACCTGCTGGGGGGCGTACTTGGGGATTACCTCGTCGTCGTGCAGCATCTCAAACTCCTCGGTGGCATCGCGGCCCATGAAGTTCATGATGGCCTGGGGGCCACCGGGGTGCTCGTCCAGCCAGTTGGACAGGTCCATGACGACGCCCTTGACCACGACCCACAGGTCGTCCTTCTTGTTGTGCTTGGCGACCTCTTCCATGGTGAACTCCTTCTCGGGAATCTTGAAGGCTTTGGGGTCGGGCTTGGAGGCCTTGGCGGCGGCCTCCTCGGGGGCGTTGCCGGCAGCGGAGGCGGAGCCAGACAGCTGAGCCTGCTGGCCGCCGTTGCCGTTGCCGGACGAGCCAGCACCGTTGGCCCACTCGACGGTCACCCTGTTGGGAGCCGAAGGGTCGAGGTGCAGCGAGATCTGGCCAAGACGCTGAGCAGCAGAGCCGCCGGCGGCAGAGCCCTGGAGGGCCTTCTGGAAGAGGTAGTTGGAGGCGGTGTCGCCGGCAACGCGGCCGTAGACGACGCAGCCCAGCAGAGACGAGCCACCCAGACGGTTGGCGCCGTGGACACCACCAGCCAGCTCACCGCAGGCGAAGAGGCCGTCAAAGGGCTGCTGCTCCTTGTTCAGGACCTGGGCCTTGTCGTTGATCTCGATACCGCCCATGGTGAAGTGCAGGACGGGCTCCATGACGGCGACGTGGAAGTCGTCGTCAATGTCGAGGGGCAGGTTGTGGAAGAACTTCTTGCCCCAGGGGTCCTTCTCCTTGCCGTCGGCAATGGAGTTGTACTTCTTGAAGGTGCCCTGGAGATGGTCGGGCTTGCAGCCAATCTCCTTGGCCAGCTCCGCGCCCGTCATCTTCTTCATCAGGCCACGGCCCGAGTAGTGGCGGGTGTGGAAGTCAAGGACCTTGGAGGCCTTGGAGTTGAGGATGAGGCGGATGGGGAACTTGTTCTTCTCCTTCTCCTTCCACATCATGCCCGAGACGTAGTCACGGTGGCCGAGCTCATCGCAGAAGCGGTCGCCGTCGGCGTTGAGCAGCAGGCCGCCCTCGCCGCGGAGGGCCTCGGCAGCCAGGAACTTCCACTTGGAGCCGGGGTCCTTGGGGTCGACGAGACCAGTGGGGTGGACCTGGACCTTGTCCATGTCGATGCCGTTGCCACCGATGGCCATGACCATCTTCTGGCCGTCACCAGTGGCGTGGGTGCCGTTGGTGGTGGCCAGGCCAAAGGTGTCGGGGCGGTGCTTCTTGAGCAGCGAGGTGTCGCCAAAGTCGGCGGCGTAACCACCAGTGGCGAGGACGACGGGGCCGTCGAGGGAGGCTGACTCGCCATTGACCTCGTACTTGACACCGGTGACGGTGTTGCCCTCCTTGTTGAGCTCGGTGACGCGAGCCTTCTTAATGATCTCGACGCGGTGGGGCTCGTTCTCGGCGAGCTCCTCGAGGCGCTGCATGAGGGCGTAGGTGATGGCCATGCCGGGGAACTTGGCGTCGTGGCCACGGTGGGTTCGGGGCTGGGAGTGGCCACTGCAAGCCGGTCAGTATGCATTCGTTCCGTTGAAGTGTCGAGTGCAAACTCACCCTAACCGCGAGACGAGCGTCAGGTCCAGGTTGAAGACATCCTGCAGCCACTCGACGGCGGCGGCCGACTTGTAGGTGAGCACCTTGATGAGGTCAGGGCGGGCCTTGTCACGGGCCGACTTCAAGGTGTCATCGTAAAACTGCTTGACGCTGTCGCCAATCTGGAGGTCGACCTGCGTCCGGGTCAGGGCACCGTTGATGCCGGATGTGGCCTTGGTTGAGTTGCCGCCAAAGAAGCCTGCAGTTGCCGCACGTCAGCATGTGAAAGCCGCACCACAGGGAGGTGGCGAGAGGGCACACTGCGCATCCCCGTCTCCCGGCGGCGGCCAAGGAGCGAGAAATGCGGGGGACGGGAGACTTCAAGATTGACTCACCCTGCTTGTCGAGAACGACGACATTGCCACCGGACAGGTAGATGGTGTGCGCAGCGCTCAGGCCAGACACTAATGACGACGTCAGCTTCCCGGCTCATCTCGCTTCGACGAGTGCGCGCTGCGATGCCGTAACTCTGCGCCTCGTCGCCCGCCTTCGTCGAAGCGGAGGAGTCGGCGCAAAGCGCAGCAGAGAGCACGGCACTCGGAGCGGCTGATGCTACTTACGGCCGCCGCCCACGACAATCACTCTGGGAGCCATTGCGTCTGACGTATGTGGTGGACGAGGAGGATGCGGGTGAGTCTTCTGCACTCGCGCCGGGCAAAGAAGCGGAAGCGAGACGAGGAAGAAGAAGCACAAAAAAAGGATACACGGTGGTAATGGAAAGGAGGGAAGGGTGACGAGAAAAGGTCGAGCCCCGAGGATATGGAGTTTAAGAATAGACGAGGAATGCCTGCGCCGAGGACGGGCAGCGCAGAAGCCTGCCCACCGAGGCCAGACAGCCGAGGTCAATCCACTCGCTCATCGCAGTTGCCCGCGCTGCCATAGGCCCAGCACAGCATCCCCAGCCAACCAGACTAGGGGGTGGGCGGCGACAGTTGCCACTGGAGGGGCCCCGCCCATGCGCTAAGGGCACTGGCGCTGGGCAACCACTGGAGGAAGCATCCCCCACAGGGGACTCCGGAGTGCCGGCTACTGCTAGTGATAGTGGTGATGTCAACGCCGTCTGGACAAGCTCACGAAGCAGAAGATAGGGGCCGTCGTCTATCTGCCATCCGTTAAGGGATACAGTACGTATACTATTTCGTAGGAAGTAGGCTGCGCGGACATTGATTGTCCCTGCTCCTTATGCGCATGCTCTGTCCCATCCGAGGGTCGACACCCGTCGGCAATTCAACTCGTGGCCTGTGGGGGTCCCAAGTAGCAGTAGCCGGCTACGGCCACGCCAGTTCCGCCGCCGTCCGGGATCCTGCACTCCAAGAGCTCTCGTACGAAGCGAGGATAAAAGGGCAGCATGCGCGGCTCGTGAAGGACGTGAATGCCATTCGGCAGCCCAACCAAGCCGTGCCGCCTTGCGTGCGCGCCAACGCTTCGCAAGGCGGCAGGACAGACGCTGGGAGCCTCGCCAGGCAATGTACCGAGGCTGCAAGCGCGCAGCGCCCTCTCTGCTCCAGCGCCCGCGTCTCTCGAGATCATAGCATCGCAGGCGTCTGAATAATAAATCCACCGAAGGTTTGAAGCATGTTATTAGCAAGCCCACATGCTTCCGCTCTCCGTCACCCGCACGAGATACCCCAGGGGCCAGCAGCCAGGCACTGACTGACATGTGAATCTCGCACCTCCAGCGCATACCCATACCCCAAAGTACCCCACAGTCAGATGACCCCGAGCCCCAGGCCCGCGCCCTTGGGTGAGCGTCTTTCCCAGCGCGCCTATTGGCTGCTTCTCCACGGGGCAGTTCGTTGCCTCGTGAGCCCGGCCAAATTTCACATGTGATGCGCGCCGCCGCCTGCGACGTGAACCCACGAGACCGGCCGCATGATATGTTAAGTGAAAGGAGACCCTCCTGCTCACGGCAAGCTCGGGGCACTTCCGTAGATGGAGCATCCAGAGAAGCCTTGGGGTATTTGGGGTCGAGGAATCCGGGGCCGCTGGCAAGCATGTGTCCAGCACCACAACCATCGGCATCGACCGCACCGGCACCGGCCCGCGACATCCACGCGCCTCCAGCGTACGAGAATGCGAGTTGTTGATGGAAGCGATAGCCGCTGAGCAATAACCGTCTGGTTGACCGACGGCTGTATACTCGTATTCGACGGTCTACCAAGCCAGAAAGCCAGAGCAGTCTCGTGCCTAGTCACGTGCGCGCCTCTATCCTGCTAGGGAAGCCATCTTCGCCGCACATTACCCAACTAGGCAGTGTCCACCTTGCGCCGGTGACGTCGCCGTCTTCGTGCTGGCATCACAGCTCAGCATCATCCATCCTCCTCTCCCAGCCTCGACATATCGACCGGTAAAGCCTCTTTCATTCGAAAACGTCTGACGGGTCATGAAGCCACTGCAAATCCTGCTCCTCAGCATCCTCTCCTCTTCCGTTGTCGCCGACCCCGCCGCTCCGGTTCAGGTCCCCATTGTCGGCCGTCCCTGGGGCGCCATGCCTCCCTCCGACGCCGGTTCCGGCGCCGGCTCCAGCGCCGTCCCGCTCGCCGACATCCTCGGCGCGCAGCGCTCCCTCACCTCCTTCTCCTCCTTCTCCCGTCTCGAAGCCTCCACGACCTCTCTCCTCGCCGATCTGGGCGCCAACACTACCATCTTGGCGCCTATCAATTCTGCCATCGAGGGCCTGCCGCGCAAGCCCTGGGAGCAGGCGAAAGACTACGCCACGTTCGGCGCGCAGGCGTACGACGGCTCTGGCGGCGAGGACCGCGCGAACCAGAACTTGCGGCGCTTCGTCGAGGGCCACCTCGTCACGCGAAGTCCCTGGCCGCAGGGTGAGCGGGCCAAGACGGTCGGCGGCCGGGAGCTATGGTGGGAGGAGAAAGATGGCAAGAGGGTGATTCTACCGGATGGAGTCGAGGTTGAAAAGGTGGCGAGCAAGGTCGCCAACGGAGAGGTGGTAAGTCGAGCGTCCTAAATCCGGATGCAAGTCCGGATGTGTACTGACGTTTGGCTCGTCCATCTAGTGGATCCTCAAGGGAGTGCTGAATTATACTTGACCCTTGATCCTCGGCACGCATACTCATATTATACACGACGTATGCGCGTTTGGAAATGATGGGGTGCACCGTATGTGGCTCGGCAGGTACAGGGTAGGGGAGCCGAGGCGGTTTATGATTTACGACAGCGCACTCTTTCGGACTTGTGTGTTCATCCAAGAAGCAGCACACTTCAAAGCACAACAAATGTTTAGCAACTAATTAGAACAACCCAACAGCTTTTGTGTTTATCCAAGTCGCCGCACCCTGCCCATAACGCCCGTTCTAACTTGACTTCCGAGATGCAGTACGCCAAAACGCCTCTCCTTCAATATCCACACAATGTAGCCAATGGCCCAAAGCCACTCCCAATCCCATTGCCTCTATCAGTCCGTAAATGTCACAACAAAAACCCATTCCAAGTGGACAAACAGGGCCGCAGCCCACTCCTGACACAGGAGCTTGGGATATCGCAACTCAAAAGACGGATGCCCAGTACAGGGTGCGACAAGACGTCGCTCCACAAAACGTACTACGGCCAAGGCTTCCAATGCCTTGCAAATGTTGGAATCCCACGTGATTAAAAGAAAAACAAATAGGGTGCCGTCGCAATGGTGGCAATGGCCGTACCTGCACACTCCGAATACGGAGGGAGGGCAGGCCCAAAAAGAAAAGGACCATAAAAATCTCCTCACGCGTAATCGACTTTGACTCTCTTGGGCTCATTTGACGCTGCGGTGCCCTCGCCTTGACTGCTCGGTCCGTACTCGGGTGACTTGCGCTTCGCTGGGCCCGGTTGGTTCGAGCCCGCGTGACTGCCGCTGTTGGCAGGGGCGCCCCCCGGCCCAGCCGTGTTGCCTGGGCTCCTGTGACCGTCGTCACGCAAGAAGCTCGGTCCACTGCCGACAACGGGCGTGGCGAAATTCAACGGGCTCGGCAGCGTATTGCTATCGCTCCCACGAAAGTTCCAGTCTGGATAGAAGCTGCTAGGACTGGGGAGCAATTCGTTGTTGAGGAAACGCGAAGGCAGCGCAGACACAGGGGTATCACCATTGACATTCTGCTGGGGCGGCGGTCTCGCAAAAGGGTTAGGTGGCCCTGTAGCACCCGCTGAAAGCAACGCCGAGGCCGATGGTGATGGTGGCGGGAGGACGACAGACGAGTGAGAGTTGTGCCGCTGCGGCGCCTGTGTCGGGGTAATGGCGGAGCGATTGTGAGGTGAATTAGACTCTCCGGTAGCGCTGCCCGGTTCTGAGCCACCATCAGGTATCTGCACAGTAAGACGCGGCCCCCTTGGTCGCGTGCCACCGACTGGTCCGCCGAGTTTCAAGCTGCTCGATCGCGACGGCGGCGTGAAAGTATTCTCAGTGCTAGAGGACACAGAAGGGTTGCGGGCCATTTCATGACTGCTCTGCGTGTTTGAACGCTTCAGCTGTGGCGAAGCAGTAGCTCCATTGCGCGCAGCCCCGGGATCGGCTGACTGAGAGCGATTCGCCACCCCTGGCTGGCCAGACTCGCCCCTGGCAGCTTGGGGTTCGGCAGCAAAGGAGGCCAAGTGCTGGGAGAGGATGGACCGATTCTCTTCGATTGGAGTGAATATGCTGTGGGATTTGCGCTGAGGGAGTTTCTTGATCGTCGGGTCGGTGCTTGTCAGAAGCGGCTGCTGGCGGTCAGAGGGTTCCGTCTTTGGTTCCACCGGGGGAGGAGGTTGCGGCTCTCGTCGCTCGTGGCCGGGGTGCGGAGGGGGAGGGGAAATGTGAGGCACGGAATGCGGGGGGTGCTGTTGATTATTTGCCTGAGGCGGTGATGGCATCGTGCGAGTAGCGACGGCAACAGGATGAGGATGAGGAGGCTGCTGTGTTGTATACCCCGGAGGCGCCGACGGCCGCCTATCTTCCATGTAAGGCTGATGTTGAGGCTGATACTGGTACTGGCCGCCGTGCTGGGGCATCATGCCGGATTGATTCGCAGGAGGGTTGTATATGGGCGGAGTGGGCATGTAAGTGATGCCAGGGTGAGGTCCATGCGATACATGAGACCCTACGGACTGATGAACCATGTTGGGACCAAGACGCCGCCCGTCGTTCCTAGAGCTGGGGCGAGATCCCATGTGAGGCTGCGGGGTGGCGCCGCGGGGATGATGATGGGCTGGATGGCCTTGGAACGGAACGCCATTGGCAATGGGAGGCGACGCGGAGGGAGTATGGTGGCGGAGGATCTGGGAGAAAGGCGGTTGCCCGCCATGGAACTGGGGAGGCATCATCTGGGGCTCAACACCAGCCTCGGGTGCGCGTGGAGGTGTGCCATCGCCGTCCTCGTCCTCGTCCTCGTCGTTGCCGCCGTTAAAATCGGAGGGGCCTTTGTGTTCGTTGATGCCGCCATGCTGTTGCCGAGTTAGTATATGCCTCTAGTCCCATTCACCGCTTGAGATTTGACACTGCACGTCGCCAGGTCGGACTCACACATTGGTGCCTCGCGATGAGCTCTTGCATGTCGGATGACGAGTACTCGTAGAGCTTCTTGTTGTTGCCGAAGATGAAGACAGCGACATCGACGGAACACAGGACCGAGAGCTCATGTGCCTTTTTGAACAGTCCGCCCTTTCGTTTAAGAAACGTTCTGCAAGGAGGTAGGTCAGTCACCTGCGGCGAGACGACGGGAGAGTGCAGCGCAAGCGCAGCCAAGACAAAACGAACACTGAGCGGTTCCGGTCATCCTTGATGGCCTTGATCTCAATCTTTCTACGACCCATGTTTGCCTTGTTTGGGCCTCGGAGTGGTCGCGGCTGGGGAAGAGATTGGACGAGTTGCGATGAGAACGCAAGCGCGACAGGATACGGTCGTGTCCTTATCGTCGAGCGCCAAAGGACGAGGGGGAACCGACGGCCAAGGAAGAAGCAGGCTGGTCGTCACAGCACCTCGGTGCAGGTGGCGATGGGGCCGTCGGGGACCTGGCCGATATGCACGTAGTCGACAGCGTTGGCGTTTGTGTGCGGTGCTGTGTCGAACGATTGGATGTTAATGGTCGCGACTGTGGTCGTGGTCGTGATGCGCGTTGGCTGGCTGGTGTTGAAATGGGCGCAAAGTGTGGCGAAATTGAAACGCAAACCAACAGCAGAGAAGGAGGATCAAGGATGCTTAAAGATTAACTTGGGTTCCAGCGAAGCTCTGACGGCTATGAGCACGCCAAGGAATGGTGGTCCGTTTGTTCACCCGTTCGTGGGTAGTCGGAGGTGCAGCAGCGCACTGGGAGGGGAGGTTGCGACGCCGCAGGTAGCGAGCGATCAATGAAGCGCAGCGCAGCCGAATGCAACGGGGGCGCACGAACGGCAGCGGCAACGCGGTACCTGGCGCGCCGAAAAGCACAAAGGCCAAGAAAAGCAGACTGGTGTCTGTTCTGCCGGCGCAGGAGCTCGTGCAGGCAGAATGGGGCTGAATCTGGCGTTGGTGAGCTTCTAATAATAGGACTAAAGATCGTGTTCAGTCTGGAAGGGGAGGGGAGGGAAGGGAAAAGCATGAGAGAGGCTTAGGAGGAGACGGGAGAGGAGAGGGCGGGAGGGTGGAGGAGCGAGACTGGACAGGGTGGGTTCGAGGCTTGATTGAGCATGGATGGATGGTTGGTTGGTTGGTTGGTTGATTCGCGCCGGCGCCTGGAAGCCCTTTGGAGACGACAAGACCCTGCCCGTACGAGTGCTGCGGCGCTGCTGCGGCAGGCTAAGGTAAACGGCCAAGCGGACAAGGGCCGGGTCTCTGCTCAGCAAAAGGGAGGCCACGCGCCAGGGAGGAGAGTGGCCGATTATCAGACGGTACCCGGGATGGGGGCGATGGCGGCGCCACCGCCTCGGTACTCTGCGCTACGGCGACACCTGGGCCAGCCAGTAAGGGGACCTGCGGGACCCCTCCAGATACCTGCCAGCCGTCCCGCGGGCTGGCGTCTGTGGCTTGATGGGGGACCACCACCCAACGTGCCATTCGGCGGAGCGCAGCAGCCACGGCCCATTTCTGTCTCGCCTCTCTATCTCGACGTCGCTGACACGCAGCAGTGCGCACAATCGCCGGGAGCGACCGAGTATCGCGCAATCCAGGTCGGGGTCCTGTCTCATTCCTGTTCCTCATCGTCGCCAATTGCGGTTGCGGATGTGTCCTCCGCACCGCAGACTTGATCTTTTTTTTTTTTTT